>OX411309.1:79219656-79787393 GCA_948150685.1 Rhaphigaster nebulosa | reverse complement strand
TACTTTAAAATATCGAGATTAACGCAATATTATAGTTTACGGGCTAAATTCTTCAACAAATTTTCAAAGCGCGCCCTGATTTATTTCAAATCACTCCATACACAACGACATGAACATCATCTAACAGAAAGATTTTATACAGAAGATAAATATATAACATTTTATTTTTCAACTCACAACCCACTGATGCCATCCAACTGTCCAGTTGGATCTAACGCTGGTTAAAAACTTGTGGTCCAGAAATCTGCTCACAGATAATATAAAATTTAAATCAAGATTCACTATAAAACAAATTGAAGAAAACATCAAACATCAAACGACGACATCAAATTCGCTTGATGCGTTGCAGCAATTGCAAATGTATCGTGCAAGAATTATTTTTTTTTTTTCTCATCCTCCGTTTATTAAAGAATCTCTTTTACATGTACAAATGAACTATATATATATATATATATATATATATATATATATATATATATATATATATATATATATATATATATATATATATATATATACATACAATGTTATTTCTCAAGTCCTTACATTACCCGAAGGTATTTCAAGGCAAAGCTGTATAAATGTCCGCTGCATGCAAGGTTTCACAGTGCAGACATTGGCCCTCACTAATTTGTAGAAATGGTGAGGAACCATTCTGCTGGTTAAGGAATGTGGAGAAATAGGTTTAGACTGGAGAGTCCAGACCCCTTCCCTCGGCGAGCACGTCGACCAATGAACTTCGTAAGAATTTAGAATGGTTTATGGGCTTTTATAATTTAGAAATGCTATCGAATTAAATGGGGCGTAAGTAAATACGTATAAGTGTGTTTAAAAGTCACCGGTATTGATTTATATTTCCCTGCAAGTGAGCATTCATAATCAGGCCTGTGTGTCAAGCTATATCTGTTCAATATAAAATGTCTGACGTTCTTAATGAATCATATTCAAGGTTTTGTTAGTTTTGTCAGGTCGTTACTGTTCATGTTACAGCCACGTAGAGCCATTGTGAAGGATGTAGCAGGAGTAATGATGTGGATGCAATCAGCAATCTAAAATAACACTTCGATTTCGTTGATCATGATTCAAATAACTTTACATCACATCCCTTGTCTGAGTGTCCCTTAAGTTCCTGGTAAATATTTGAATTATTAATTTATCAATTGTACCCTGTCATCAGTAGTAACTACCGAGAATCCTGTGATCATCTGAAGATCCTAACGAGGACCGTATCAAGATGCAATAAGTTAAGCACGAAGCAGCGGTAATGGCTTAGCCCCCGCTGATTGATCGTAAGCCGCTTACAGTTTGCCCGATGTTCTCAATAATAGACCCCCTTCTGATATCTATATTATTTAGAAGTAATTCTAGTCTACGGTGTTCTTGGGTAGGCCAAAATCATCCGAAATGGGAAATAAGAATCGAAGCGTTAATTATAGTTGAGTTTAAAATCTACAAAGTTAGATCCTTAAAATTACTCTTTTTAAGTTTTTAGTAATTTATAGTTATATTTTTTTGTTTTTTTAGGCAAGTGCCTAATCTGCCTATGTGTAATTCCGCCACTATCATTTTGTACTACCACCACATGTTAAGAGACCTTTTCAACAATATGTTATATTAAGAATAAATATCGGAATCGCCTCGATGCCCATAATGATTTTCGTGGAATGGTCTCCTAACTGCGACCGAATATCGAAGACATTTTGGACACTGAATAGGATTAGTCAGTGGATACAATTAATTTATAATAACTGATTATTTCTAACGCTCTGTGTCAATGAATACATAATTTTCTTAATAATAACTAGTTTGGGATTCGTGACTGCCTAACACTTACGAACAACTGCTATAAAGGCCCTTACTTAATACCTGAAAAAAATGAAAATTAATTTTTTTTCTAGGATAGAATTCGATCAACTACGAGGATATTTGATTTTATAAGAAAGCATTATTCAGTGTAGAATATAGAATTTATATTAAATGAAGTTAATTCGAACAAAAATGAACGCCAATAGAAAAACGATAATAAATCAAAATAAAAATTTATGAAAACTGACACTTTTTTTTGTAGCTATTATTTTAGCTTTTGGGGTCATATGGTTATTTAGAGAAAATGACTTAACTCCAGAGTTTGGGTAAAACATATCGATGTCGATTTTTGAAAATTCGAAATTTAGATTTCAATTCATTATGGGATGTTAACATCAATTCAGTCGATTCTCTCTCACTATAAATCGAAAAAAAAATTGAAAATGGTCTAAAAATCTATTATTGTTGACGTAAGCACCAAATATTGACGACTCTCTGTCGTCAGTCAGGTCTTGATCAATGCTATAAGCCTTAAAATATATTGTAATTATAATAGTTTTTCCACCTTAATAAACTCCCACTCTACACTATAAAAAATAATATTTAAAAAAAGTATATTGTTTATAGTGGAAAATCGTTTCATGTGTTTCCCGTAAAGTTTGCTAAATGGCCCTTACGCCTTTTTAAAAAAACAACGTCGATATATTTCGTGTGCATTCTCCGGCTTGGCAGTTTTTCACTATAGGAGATCTCTGATATGGCACCTTTTCAATCCCCCCTTCGTGTTGGTTTCCCTTATATATTAGCTTTTCTCCTATGTTAGATCGTATAGAATAAGTAATAACTTTGAGTAGACTGCATTCACAAAATTGATTACTTTTATTTTTTTTTTAATTTCTCCCAGAGATCCAAAATAAGGTTACTGCAACGGACTCCCACATGCCACCAGAAAACGCGTAAATATAGAATATTTAAGACATGTGTAAAAGTCCTGCCAGTAACGTTTTAGTTCTTTATTTAGGCATCACATCCATCTTTAAAGAGTCTCTGGCTCACTGCAATTTGTTCATTGATTCTTCGACATCTTGCAGAATTCCATCAAACTATCTGTTTATTTTTACCTTTCAAGATAGACTAATGCATTAGAATCCTCTGCAGTTCTTATAATTTTTCAACTGACAAACGTCTCTAGACAATGTAAATCTCGGAGCCCTCTTCCCTTTTTAATTCAATACATTAACAAAAATAAAGGCACAATGAAGTGATGTACATAGTTGTTATCTAACTTGCGATAGAGTCCATCACCCTGACCCTGTTCACTTCAATACAAGATTTGTAAGAATAAATCAAATTTAATATGTAGGTAGGTCAATTAAATGTTATACCATTTTATCGATACATCAACTCCAAATCGATACTGACGTACATTATTTATTAAAGTACAACGATCCATATTGTTTTTAATGTAATACAATTTATACCAATACTCGCAAATTGATTTGGAAAATGTTTCAAGTCAGTCGTTGACAACTCTAACGTCAGTCACGGAGGAACACCGCTCCTATGAAATATAGGATGTGTTTCTTAGGAGCTGTGTTCCTCCGTGCGACTGATGTCAGAGTCGTTACTGATCGTCGTCAACGACTGTAACTACTGACTTCAAACCTTTCAATTCTAACCAAATCAATTGTAAACCAATTCTATTTTATCATTGAAAAAGAATTATTTTAATTTCAATGATGATTTTTGAAATAATTTTGACATATTCTTCCGACATTTTTTTCGTTTGTTAGATAATTGATATTAAGTGCTGATTTCACGTAGTTTAAAATTTTGAAATCAAATTGTGGTTTATTTATTATTAAATATTTATTATCTTCGATTTGGTGATGGTTCATTAGGGTTTCGAAGTTGCTAATGCCAAAATTACTACTGAAATTTTTTTCGTCCACGAGTATTTCTACTAAATTATTAGTTTTAAAAATTCATGGATATAGGTATCGTTTTCTAGGTTTTCATGGGCGCTATTTCCGAATTTATTATCGGATTTTCGGTTGCGCATGCGCATTTTTGTTTTCCGTTGCTGTTAAGAGATCGTATATTAGATTTTCGAAGGTTTGCCTACATAGCCTATATCGTTAACCCGGCACTACTTCTAGTCCTCAAAAGAATATAGGTTTGAAGTATTCCGCCGTGTGCATTGGGCATTAGTTTCTCTAAATTTAACTATCATTCCTCATTCCATCTTTTTCTGGAAAACGCGTTTACAGGACTCAAATTTTCTTTAGGTTTTGATATTACATACCTGGTCGCGTGGGGCATGTTAACAGCTGGAGGAATGAGCAGTAGTATCCCATAACAACAACTTTTTACCGAATTATTAACTAAGTGGTAATTTTGTTACTCTCCCTACATTGAACCCAAATCCATTTTATCTCTACGTTGAAAAATAAGTTTTGTTCTGTTTTTGTCGATACTATTTATCAATATTTCAACATCAAATTAGACATGCTTTCAAGTATTGCATGGGTGAACTCCATTTGGCAGCATCTTCTGTATTCGCCAGAATTTGAACTCAGAGGGCGGCTGAATAAAATACCCTCGAGGATTTTCGTGACCTCTAGCAGTCTGATAATGCAAGTAGGCATCTGAAAGCAGCCTTGAAGAGCAGTACTGCTGAACACTGCAGGAATAATGAGAAACTTCTAAACTATATTATAAGAATACATAAAACTGACCTGAAATAAGATTGGTCCTAGAATCGATACTTTTTTTTTCAATGAGATCTAATAATAGCAATCTTATTAATATAATTATTAATAAAGTAATAAATAATTGTTAAATATAATATAAAATTGTTAAAACTTACAGATAGTGTTTATAGAAGTATATTTACAATAAAGTATCCTCGAAAACCGAATAAAGTGATTCAGGAAGTTTATTTTGAGTTGAAAGAAATTTCCTTTTGTGCAAATCATTCACGCAGAATATTGTTCTGAAATGACTACCTAGAAATGGCAAAGTTTAGATGAGCAGATGGGATCTCTGACGATGGAGGCTACGAAATTGCCGAGTGTTGAACACAGGCCCAATAGTCCCCATGAATTCAGACATGGGTTCTAATGGGTTTTGGTTGAACTATTTCCATAATACAATTATGTGGAACCTGTGAATAGTAGTTTGGTGGACTTCGAATCCTGTTTTATTTTAATATATTTTTTCTCTTTCTTTGTGTGTAATGTGCCAAGTGGTATGGTTATTACAAATGAGGGATATCCTTATTTGTAATAGCTATATCACTTCGTCAATTAAATACGAAGAA
Source organism: Rhaphigaster nebulosa (assembly GCA_948150685.1). Classification (NCBI taxonomy): domain Eukaryota; kingdom Metazoa; phylum Arthropoda; class Insecta; order Hemiptera; family Pentatomidae; genus Rhaphigaster; species Rhaphigaster nebulosa. The sequence continues at coordinate 79,782,265 of OX411309.1, read as the reverse complement.
AGAAAAAAAAATTAGGTTTGAAGAACATTAGTTGAAATCCACAAATTTGCACTCAACCCCATTTATTCACTTTAAAAAAAAAAAGATCATCATGCAACCAAACCGCATATAAAACAAAGTCTCCCAAGTAGATCAGTATAGCTTCTTTATTATTAGGTATATAATGAAAAACATTAAGTGCATAGGGTCTTAATCAAACCCTAGCTCCATAAGCTTCGCTAATTGGAGCTTTAAAGTAATAAAACTGAACATCACGTTAGTTGTAATTGTTAAAGAGAATTAGATGAAATTGATACTGAACCATACTGACACTATCCTCCTAACTTTGAGCTAAATGAGACGAGACTTTTTTGAAATAAAGGTGAGCCAAGGAAATCAGTGGATATCAGAACAAAATCTGAAAGCTTCATCAAAATCAGATTAAACATGAATTTCATTACAGAGACACAGAACGACGGACGCGTAACCAATTTGTCCTTTGACGTCAATAACGTAAAGCTTTCGCTTCTGAGGACAAAAATTGTTTTTACCATGAATACGAAGCTTCTCTACTTTCGATAGCGAAGAACCAAATATTAGATGAAGAACAAAAAACAAGAACCAAAAATATATGGCCAATACTCTAAAAGCGGTAAATGGACTGTTACATGGAGTCCCAAAATGTTATGTATTTTGCATAAAAGAAGAAATCTATTTATGTTCTCGATGAATATCGATAGTAAATCCGAATAAAAAAGAAAAGTCTCATTGTTTTATATTTATTTAAGGAAGTCCTCAGCAACGTTTCATATAGTTGAAAATCGCTTCCATTTAACATCTTTATTCAATAACTCAAAATTATTGAAATATATAACGTTTCGGGGACAATATCCCCATCTTCAGGTATTATATTATCTAAAAATAACATTTAACACATACGAAATTCATAAATCTACATTAATTATACAACATAATTATAACCATCTAAAACACATAATTTGTTAAAAAATTTAATGTACCTTTTAAATAGTCATAAATATCATTATAATAGGTTGTCAATAAAATCCGAATATAAACATTTCGTCTTACTGATCCTAAAAATTCTTATATATCTGGCTATTAGCTCTGTCCTAACCTGAACTGATCCAGAAACCTCTCGTATGATTAACTCAATTAGATATGTCTAATTAAACTTTTCAAATTAGTAAAAAAAAAAAAATATGGTGAAATGGATAGGTGAAGGGGAAGGTAGGATAAAAGAGATTTCATGTAGTAAGCGGACTATGATATAATGGTTTTTAAAGAGTGAGTTGGAAAGTAGTTTTTCTTCCAACAACTTTGGTTATGGTCTGAACTCTATGAAACTTTTGTGTAACCCACAATGCTGCTTGATCTTTAACCGACAGTGGCCATATTTGTCCCACCTATCAAAAAGCGTGAATTTCACATTCCTCCAATAGTTTGGTTACATTCCAATAGCAGAACCTACAGAAAAATGCGTTTGAAGGCTTAGAATGTTTGTCAGCTCGCCAAACTTCATTTTGGTGGGACATATGGCCAATGCCCATTTGAGGTACCGGCATTGCTAACAAACGTTCAATGTAGTTGAAATTTGTTTTCAGTTTTTCCATTTTCTGAAAAATATTTCCACGATAGAGCGGGAAGCTCTTTTTTAAAATATTATTATTCGAGATAGTATTAGTACAATTTTTTTTTCATTTTTCAGTTCCGCTTAGATAAAATGAGTAATTATGTGAACAATGACAGGAATATACCGAAAGCATTTCTTTGTTTATTCCTTTTATTCTATTATATAAATTTACCGTTATATATTAATATATTATTTAAAAAATATTTATTGTGTTTTTAGGTGACAATATAAACACATTGTACCAAAGAAAAAATATGAAAAAAATTAAAACAAATTTGGTGTGCCTAACTGAGGAATTTTCTTAAGTGTCATTCCTGATTGCGGGGACCCAATATCCATTGTATCAACACACAAACATTTTCATCCTGCATGAGAGAGCTTATGCCCTTTATAGGGTTAAATCTCCAATACAATGTTCGGATTACATCTTCCACTCGTTGAAATTCTTCTTCATCTCCCCTCCTCTTGACATCATAATGATTCTTTCACCAATTTTTAGTAGGTATTTGATAGTTAAGCGTAATGTAAATAGGGTTGAGACTTTGCATTTTTCAATACATTATTAGTAACCTTTGATTCTTTCTCGTTGAAAATTACAATCCGTTTTGCATGGTAATAAGTTTTGTTTTACTTAAATCTCCTAGGAGCTGTTTTGTCTATAAGCCTATAATAATAGGACGTGACGGCATGCCACTCTTTCGACTTTTGTCGGATACTACCGACTCAACGCACCGATTCCCCTCCGATTTTCTTTTTAGCTCTCTTTCCCACCTTCCCCCAGTTTCTATTGTAACAGTGAACGATATCCTTTGGAAGTGGAAACTAATATTCTGATATCACGGACTTGTGGCATTATACCTGCATGGTATAAGGAAAAATATAATGGCTAAAAGTGGCAGATTTATCCATTAGGTAGTCCAAGATTGCTCAAGTATCAGTTTTACATAGGATAAAAGCACCAATAGCTGGCATGTTTAAGGAAATTTTTTTGAATTTTAAGGTGTAAAAACTTGAATAGTGATATTATTGTATTTTCCTGAGTCCTTATATAACTACTTCCCAACTTCAAAACAGGCATTTAAAATATAAAATACATCCACCTGAAGTAAAAGAAAAATTGCAAAAATTTGAAAATAGTAGCTGACACTGTTTGAGTTGGAAAGCTCCTAAAGCTAACAGGTGTGTAAGCAAGGAGGCAATTCTGAAAAATAAAATGTTGAAATTTTATATTGATTGTAAAAGAAGAAATTACAGCTTAGGGTCCCAAGGTATATATTTTCTCAATCTTCCAAAGGGGTCCACTTAATACATGATAGAAAAAAAATAAATAAAAGATAGAAAAAATAACTATTTTCTTAACGTCGTAATAGCGCAAAATATGAATTTCGAGTAGTACATTTAAAATTAGATTAGTATTCAGAAAAATGTGTGGAAAATTATCATGTTATGTTTTTGTATAGACTAATATATACTTATTTACCTGCTGGAGTTAAAAAGAAATTTATTTTATTTTTTTTTTTTTGGCGATGCCTAGGAAAAGGCCGTTTCGTCCCACTGTGTGGTGGTTGTGTGGTGGCCGTCGAATTTCATTTATTTAATTTTTTTATTATAAATTGGGATTCTAGAACCAAAATCTCGAATTTCGACGGGGGTTATTTTTTTTTTTTGGTCGAGAAAAACACAGACTAGAATAGCAGTCGTTAACAAATTAATATTATTATTCATCGTATTTCTATCCAGTTACACTCTTTAAATTTATTCTTTAGAAAGTGGACACAATTCACTAAGGAATCATATATAGTATTATTGCTGGCATAGACTTTGATGCTTTTATGCCTACTGTTGCAAGGTGTTTATAATATTATTCTTCTTTTTCGTTTGATTACATTTTAGGCGGAAAATCCATTATTCTACTGTTTTATTTTTTTGTCGACCGTCAATAGATGAGATATTATGAAATCAACAGAACACCTTTAAATAAATATCCACTTCGTTCAGATGTTAGAAAACTATTTTAATGAAGTGCCATGAATTGTCGAAAAGATAAATTAATGCGATAGACTTTGGATAAATAGAAAAAATCCTTCCTGGGAGAAATGGGAGATGATTTGTTCCGATAATTTTTTTAAAAGAAAATTCTTCAATTGAAGCCATGTCTTGTATTAACAGCTTTATTTTTCAGAGGTTACAATTGACAATCTGCCGAATTGGTTCGTCTCCAATTGGAGTCTGGGAGATGAGAGTAGTTCCGTTCTTCTCGAGTTGTTCTTCTTGTTGACAAAGCAAAGTGTATTTTTTTCTGTTCTGTGATTTTACCTCTGTTGCGAAGTAGTCCATTTAATAATAATGGCGGTATTTAGTATTCCAACAAAAATAATATGATTTAAATACTGTTCAAAGATCATTTATGAATTCATGGCTAAGTTCCTTTAGAATAAAAATACAATTAGCAAAAAGCGGGCGGCTTCATAACGAACACATAAAAACAAAAATTAGTTTGAATTCAAAAGAAATGCTTTTATAACAAATTAAGTGAAAGAGAAGCATTTGACAGTAGAATGACATTACAATAATACATATTTGCATACTACACAATACATTGGTACACGTTGTCACTGCACAGGAAAAACTCAATAACTGCAAAATATGATGTTTAGTTATACACACCAAAAGATGCAGAAACACAAAATCTATCGAGAAGCAAAAATGACGATTTTTCTTTAATTCCCTTCTTAATTATTATTATATTAATGTTATCTTAAATATCACTTTAAAAAAAAAAAATAAATGATGCGCATTCTTTAAATAAACAGTATCAGGTTTAGTGAGTTATGCCAGAATAGGGACTATATTTACAAATCAGAACTCAAAAGATTGATTTCGATGCAACCGGATCGATTGGAGATCTTATGCCTACATATTTTTGTTTTAACTTTTTCATTATGAACAGATAGTAATTGAATTCATCTTTACTTTAATTTTTTTTTTTTTTTAATGATTTTCCACTAAAGCAGTGGGTTTCCTTAAAACTAGACCTTGCATGGCCTCCTTCCAGGTTATTCTATCCAAGGTCCATTCCCCTCGTAGACCTAGGTCTAGGTCCCATCAAAGATTCCTCCACTTCATTATCTCATGTTTTTTTTTGTCTACCAAGCCTTCTTGTTCCATCTATTTTCAAAGTGTACAAGTCTCTTGGCAGTCTTTCTTCAGGCATTATTTTTAAATCTCCATACCAATTCAGATACTTTTTCTCAATCTCTTCCAGAATGTTTTTGTCTTTTTCCATCTTTTTTCTTATTGTATCGTTTTTGACCTTATCCATTCTTGATATTCCTACTGCTTGTAATCTATTTTTAGTAGTGGAAATGGACTTTACTTTTAATTAAAAAATTAAGCTGTTTTTATTTATTTGTTGTTGTTTAATGAAGAATTGATCTATCAAATATTTTATGAACATGCATCGTGATAGATAATAGTAGTAAGTAAAAATCGACTCCGAAGTATGCCTGAAAATATTCTAAAATGTATTTAAATTATCAGAGCATATAATTGAGGTTTATTTGAATGTGTGAAATTAATTTCAAAGACTAAATTGAATTGGAGGGTTGTGTATGAGATTTCCCGCTAGTGAATTTTTTAAAATCACAACGTACAAGGAAATAGCGTGTAATTGAATTTATTTGATAAATGTAAATTGCGTTTCGTTGTCTAACTAAATCTGCTATAATTTAATCAATAAAACAAATAAACGGTGTATCTTTCTATTTTTTTGATCTTATCAGTTACCCTGCATTGTGGTGAATAATTCTCAGAGAGTCAAGAATTATGTTCTAGACCAAGATATCAACGTCATTAGCGTCAACACAGAGGGCTTCCATGAAGTCCCTTGTATTGCTCCTAACCATAGGGGTCTCACTCTTGCTCTCAGTAAGTTGAAGCACGTACATGAAGTTTTGTTGCTGCATTGAAATATAAAGTTATAATTGATAATTTAAAATAAATTCACTAGACTATGGAACTGCTACAGTACAATTACAATTTAATATTGAAATTTACCAAGCTGGGTTCTTTATTTCATTATCTTTTTTGTCGTAAAGACTGGGATATGTTGTGACAAATTTAATGGCCCCACAGGTTGGCGATCATCTGACCGATAAAATGAATCCAATATATGTGATAATCATTGGCCGGTTAGTTGGTAATCCATTTGCCCTAAGGCTTGTGTCACTGATGGCATTTTGGTGTGTGGGTGTGAGGTTAGGGGTAGTTGATTGATCGCATGTAGAATATCATACCAACATCGCCGAGATTCATAGCTCTACTATATTACAGCATAACTAATATATTTAATATAACACATTGTATTTTATTTTCCTGTTGACTTCACGGACTCGTCCTGTTCGCTAAGCATGACAACGTTAGAATATTTCAAATATCTTAAGAATTATTAAATGTCTTATTTTTTTATTAATTTCAATTTAGAATCGTAAATCGGTAAATGTTTTCAGTGTTTCCCGTAAAATTATCTATATAATATATAACAATAAGTTATGATTGAATGATTAAAAATATGGTACGGTGCGCGCATCTCACAGCTTTCCCTTACTACCCTATTATAATTACCCATTTTGATGTGATGTTACAGAATCAACAAAAGCACAATAAAATAGTTGTTTTTACTATTGAAGTACAACAAGTTCACAATATATTTATAGTTCATTAAGTTGAAAATAAGTTTTAAAATTTCCCATTTAGTTTCTATGGAAATTCTAGTTATTTCTATCAAATAAAATAGATATTATTATCAAATAAGTAGAAATTACTGAACTACTACAATATATGCGTTTTTCATCACTCTACATCACATTCTACGCCTTTATTTGTAATATATTAATTTTTCTAAAATATTTAGCTTTCTAACATTACATTATAAATCTATAACATTATTTCTCTTTTTCTCTCCTTTAGTTGATTATAAAATTCTTTCATAATTTATATTTATCCATTTATCGTTTATCGTAACAATTAGAGATGGTTATTTTTTTCAAATAAACAAAATTAAAGGTGTATTTGAGGAAGCCATTTTGAAAATTTAGCAATTGAGGATTGATAGTGTTTCAATGAGGTTAAGACTTAGATGAAATTAAGCACCATTTCATTTTGAGCAAAATCGTTAGAGCCTTTTACGAGACAATTCTAAAACTGTGTAAAATCGATAATAAATAGTCATTCTGTTAGTTAGTAATAGAAAGTATTAAGTTAATCATGTTGGCATGAATAACAAATATTTTTAATAACGCCTAACCAGATTAAAAAATAAACGAATAATCCTAGTACCAACTAATCCAAAATATCTAGATTTTGTGGTGGCATAGTGTTTCGGTTTAGTTAAACAGGACATAAACGAAGCTCTTATTTATTTAAGAATAAATAATGATCAACAAGAAAATGGAGCCTACCGAAATGATGAAATTTAAATTTAATTTTAGCTGCTGATTGTTTCGGCCAAAACTACTAGAATATAGTTTCTACACTTGCATAACTATGTTTAACTACACTTTTTGATCAGTTATTTTTGGTCAACTTAATGTCAATATCGAAGGTTATGAAATCTAATCGGCACTTCCCTCGCAGTGTCCAAAAAAACTCTTAATTTCCACCTACTCCTCCGTTTTTATTACTCATTTTTCCCATCTTTACTTGCTCCAGCAGCTGTAAGTTCTCCCTCTCCAGACATTTTTAAATAGTTCTTGCGAGCCTTTATCAATATTTTTTAGGGAGCCTCTTTTGTCTTGGAGGTGGTCCTTAGTTTCGAATTTATAAGACACTTGTCAAGCTAAAGCGGCCTACTTTTTTCTCATTTAACCTACCGTGAGTGACTTTTAGAGACCCGTTCCAGACTTCTTTACCTGTCCATACCTTTGACCGTTGCGACCCTTCGCAGCCTCCGGTCATAAGGCCTGTTTGATTTATATATATTTTATATTTTAATTAATCCGACTGATATTTAATATTTTATACAATGAACATATATGCCACATTCATCTCGCTATGCTGAATACATATCATTTAATAATACAATATTATGTATATGAGTTTATCTGTATCTTCGACAATATCGTCCTCATGTAATCAATCTCGCATGGCACGCGGATTCGCGTTTCGGTGAAAACCAACCGAAGAGGATGTGAGTTGATTAGAGGTTGTGAAGGCGGTAACAATCAGCTCTTCTGGGAAGCGACTTCATTGATGATCTCGAACGTTTCCACTCAATCATTACCACTAATTAACACAACTTCACGGTTCTTCGCAATATTGTTTTTTTATATGTTTTTATATTAGTATTTGTGTTTATATTAGGTAAATTATCAATGATACAATAGTTAATTTATTTTCATTTTATTAATGATGTCAGAATAATAAACCAATGTTGGCACCAAAATCACAGGTTGATCCTCGGAACTTCACATTACTATTAAGTGTTTTTATTTCTTATGTCCATATTTCAGTCACTTATGAAGATAGAGAAAAAGTGTAATTTTTTTTTTCAATATTATACCATAGTTTTAAAAAAAAAAGTAAGAAAAAATCAGTTGAAATAATTTTCCAATAAATTTTTTTTCTGGATCTATAATCCTTTGGAAATAATAAACAAGAGTGTAATCTGCCGTGTTTTAATAGTTTTGTTATACATATGTCCTCAAATATTTTTCCATTTGTATGATAGTAATATTTTTAATATAATAAAATATTTAATTGCAGAAAAATTGTTCTATAGATGGGGATGATATCCCGAAACGTGAATGACAACTTCAAATGCAATAGTTATTAACTGTTAAAGAAAATGAAACGAAGTGTAGTTTGCCATATATATTGTATTATTGAAGTGGATTCCACTTAAAGTTGTAAAAAAATGTATAAGATACTTAACTTATACTATGATGGTGTTTCTTAAAAATCATATTTACAATATCCAGAAATTATTATTTTTAAAATAATTTAAATAATAATTATAAAATTAATTATGATTTTTTTCTATTTGTCTCAAATTTAATTTATCAGGTGTTTATAATGAACATTTTTGACGAGCGGGCCCTTCAACTGTCATTCTCATGAAAATGTTAATTAATTGTAAAGGTCATTAATCTTGTTATTTCTCTCCTCTTTTACCCTCGCTCTCTATCCTATTATATTTTTCAGCTTTATTTTTAATATTTAATTTTTTTGTTTTGAATATTGTGAAGCCTATGGTTAAAAAAGCCTGAAGAGCGGAGCTCCGTCACTAAAGCAATCTGCACACGATTCGACTTTTTACTCGATATCACATGATTCTTCCCCTGTCCACACTGTTTGACTTTCGATTCAACATCGTATACTATACGTTCTCTCCCTGTTCGTCATGTCGGATCGAAAGTTTAACTGTATCATATTTTCAATAAAATACAAAAATGAAAATTTCAAAATGACGGAGGTGGCACTTCTCTAACACCAACTAAGTTCACAAACAAGTTTTCAACCTTCTGACTCAGTTTGGAGGGGCTGCAGAGATACTCAAAACCTAAAAAAAAGTGAAAATACAAATAAACATTTTAATTACAATTCGCCACCACTTCTAAAGTATAGCTCTGCCTCGATAACATACATGGAGAATTTCATGTCATTTGATCCAAAGGTCGGTATAAATGCACAAATGTACGGGAGAGGGAGGGGAAAATATATATATGTATATATATATATATATATATATATATATATATATATATATATATATATATATATATATATATCAGACATTCCTGAAACCCCCATAATCGAGTTCCCGGACTTATGAAAGGGATTTAAAATGCACCCCCGTCCCCTCAGATAATCTTCGATACAGTGCAAAAGTCTATTTTTTTTCGGGTAAAATATGACTAAAAAATGGAAAATTTTTAGTCACTAAATAACCATATCGTTTCTTCAGAAAAAATACTACAACATATCAAGACAATTTCATTTATCCTTCCTCACGGGTTATTCCATATATTTATAATTTTTAATGCCTCATGATTTCTTTCATGTTTGGAAATAATATTCAGCGTTGATAGATGTGGTTATTTAAACCGAGGACATGGGGCTGAAAGTGTGGAGAAATTGCTAGGTTTTATTTAATTCGAAATATTCGCCAGAGTTAAAACAGTCAGAAGAGAGAATGGAATGTAAATGTGACCACTATACACCTGAATTTACTCTGAGCAAATGTTTATTGTTGGCAGTGGTCAGATGAAATTCTTTTCGGCGAGTTCAACTGAGTAAATGTGCTCGGTACTTCCAGTATATGTTCTTTTTTTAAAGGGATTTCTTTAAAAATGATCAATGCTATATATATGCATACACACACACACACACACACACATATATATATATATATATATATATATATATATATATATATATATATATATATATATAAATAACAAAGTATCGATATAAATTTACTCTGAAGTAAATTTAATTGTTATAGTTCAAGAATTACATTTTAAGTAGGGCTATGTTTCTAGTTTAGTTGAGCTTGATATCTCTTAGCTGCTCATAAATAAGTCTATATATATAGGGATGCCATTGGGCAATCATTGAAGATGATTATCCCAAAATTAAGTAAGCTTATGAATACTTTTGAATTTCTTACCTTGTCCTCTAAATTGGATACCTTTCCAACGGCCTGGTTTGTGTTTACCATTATTTAATAATTAACCAAGATAAAGTTCCTCCTTTTAAGTTTAATACTAATGTTAATCAAAGTTACTGCTATCATAATGAAAAAGTATATTCAAATTAAATATGGACCTGGTTACTAAAGAACAACCTCCTTGCTAACATTTATCTTTATTCCTCAAAATTAAAATAACAAAATATTACAATAAAAATTCACCATGGAATGATTCAGCCTAGACTTAGCCATTAATTGTTTTAACATAAATCTCTTATCTGTACTAGTTGTTGTTGATGGTTCCTCAGCATCTCTCCCTCGGGTTCCCCTTGCATATCTTCAGTCATGGAGCCAGAGCGCATTTCTCATCTTCAGTCTCAGTCTTGCATCAGCCCCTCTCAGTCTAGAGGTCTTCCCTCAGCCTCGATCAGTTCCTCAGTCCCTCCTTTTCACCTCTTTTCTTCTTTCCCCCTTTCTCTCTTATTTTGCCTAAGAGGGGGTTGAAAACGATGTTCATTGGCCGACTAGTTTTATAGAGGGAGGAAATTCTGGGATTTCATCGGATGGCTCCACCCCGTGTCCTGACAGCCGTATCTGCGAACCATTATCCAACTAGTCTAATTTAATCATACCTTTTCCACTTTTTCCTCGAGGCCAGCCAAGCCTAAGGGGATCAGTTCTTAAAATTGATTAGATGTTCCAGCTTTTGGCATTGTTACAGTGTTAACTTCTCAGTAGGGTTTATAAATTAACTTATCCCTTATCACTTATGTGGTGACATCTGTCATTGGCTGTCAGTTACCCTTCTCTACCTGCTCGACCCTTATTTTTTTGTTCGCACCTGGTCTCTTTAAATTCTATAAAGATAATATTTAACAATATCAATACATATTAGTAGATTATACAAATTTTGCCAATTTTTTTTTTTTCATTGAGAAATAATACAAGCTGCTACACTCAATGGCAATACGTATCGGGGCTGTAAGAAACGACTCGTACCATATGCACAGAGTTAAGAAAAAACAAATTAAAAAAATAAATAAATTAAAATAAAAAATAATAAATTGAATAAAAATAATAATATTCAAATATTATTATTCAATATTCTTCAATGAACAAAATGATATAAAAAGAAATTACAATAATTAAAAAAATATGTACATTACGATGGAAATAAATAGATAGACAATTAAATAATAACAGAATAACAGCCAAGATAAGAAAAGTTATGCTGAGTAAAAATAATTTATAGGTATGAACACATTTATACCTATATACAATATTTACAATCTGCCCAGGGAACACCACATGTGAATGCCAAACTAGGGCTCTAGAAGATCCCAGCGTTTCTCACCCACCCGCTTCACTGGTGTTAAAAACCAGTGGAGATTTGGCGAAGACACTAGAACCACAGACGCTCAGGACATAAGTAAGGAATCTGGCTAATGCCAGGACTCCAAAAGAATTACAAAAATCTCGTGACCACTGTCGTTTCAACCTTCGAGGAGGCTTATAGGGATGGTTGGAGATAGGGTCCAAATTAGGTCTAATTGTTCTAAGAGGTTAGGATGCTGAGTAAGACTCTGATAAAATATGGAGAATTCGTATGGAATAAGGTCAAGAACATATAGGATATTAAGGCCATGGTTTAAGGTCTTGTTTGTAACATATCATTTGGAGCATTGACTATTGTTCGGAGGACTTTAGAATGAGAGAATTGGCGTTTGATATTCGAAAATTTAGCTGTCCCTTACAGTTCAAGTCCGTAGGTCCAATTAGGTTTCAGGATGGTGTTGTAGATTAATAGATTGTTTTCAATTGAGAAATGGGATGCTCTGTTAAGTGGTCTGTAAAACTGCCCAAATCGGCGATTAAATTCTTGCCTTTTTAATCTCGTATATGGGTTCCATGCTAGAATTTTGTCAGGTAGGAAGCCAATATACTGGACTGTGTCAGAAGAGGGTAGGGGTATGCTGTTGAAATGGTCTGATGGGCAGGATCTACGTCGGAGGGTGAAAGTGGCATGTTTGCATTTTGATCCATTGACTTTGATGCGCCAATGCTCGATTAGGGAAAAGTGTCTTTGTTGGTCTAAGGATGATATTTAGGATCTGAATATCTGAATAGGATCATGGGAAAACGGTATAATTAGCAAATGCGGCTAGGAAGATACCGGGGTTTGTAGGGGTTTGCTTTGAAGAAAACAGGACCCAGGACGCTGCCTTGCAGAACACCAGCCTTTACTGAATAGCAGTTGGAGTAATCCGTGCCACAGCGAACTCGGAAGGAACGGTTAAAGAGGTGCGACCGAATGATTAGGTGTAAGGATTGCGCTAAATGGGTTTTGAGCTTGAAAAGCAACACCGTGATGCCATACCCGATCGTAAGCTTTAGCTACGTCCAGAAATGCACCAGTACAATATTGCTTGCTTTCAATAGCAAAGGAAATATGATCAACAATGCGAAGACCTTGTTGAACAGTAGAATGTTCTGAGCGGAATCAAAACTGGTGTGGAGGGATTTTTATAAATTCAAGAATTGGTAGTATGCATTTGAGATGGATTTTTCAAACATTTTTTAAAGGATCCTAAGAAGACTGATTGCTCTATAGGATGAGGTGATATTGGGAGGTTTAATATTGCATGGTTTAAGGAAAAGCATAATTGTGGAGTATTTCCACCATAGAGGGAAGTGGGTTGTACGTAATCGTTGTACTAATAATCATAAAAAAAACATAAATGGGACCGTTTTGGTGATTTAAGCATCAATTGAAATATAAAATTCATTTGCCTAAACGAATAACGATATTTTGTTATAATCAACTCGGAAACTGAAATTGATGGGGATCATACAATTACTCATTCTTATGACCGGTAGTTCGAGAGAGATGTTTTTTATCCAGTCTTAAATCAAATTAACTTGTTACGATACATTTTCAGCTTTATTTCTTTCATATATTAGATTGCATAATTATAGTAATTTTGCCACTTTTAATTTCAGTGTACATAAAAGAGTTTCTCAATAGTTATTATTATTTTGATAATTATTAGCCCAACTAGGCAAGCTGTACCTAAAATGTTATTGATTTCATACATTTTTTAAAATTTATTTCAAAATTTGGCCATCCATTTACACCAGTACGATTTAAAACCACTGTTTTTTTCCTTATAATTTTCCGTGTGGTTCATATATTAATGGAAATAAATAGGTATACTGTACAGTGGGTGAGAAAAATGAAACACTGAGTAATAGATAAATTAGAGAAATATTATATAAATTAAAATTTCATATGAGAAAAGTTTGGAACCCAGAAGATGATAAATGTTGAATATATTATTTTTTTTTAAATGTATTGACTGGAAATATTTTCTCAGCATGCGATTTTCCTTCGGATTTTTGCTAGTTCATAATGATCTCAAGAATATTGCGATGCCAACCTAACCTGATTCTAGTTGGGCAATTTATAAGATTAAGAATATTTTCGTGGACTTACTTCCGTATGAAGGGTAGGAAAATATTTTAGGAGGTGTTGTGTATTTTTTTTTTCGAAATCTAATGTTGACAATAATATCTTCGTATTATATTATTATTTCACAGCGCTACAACCCGGTTAAAGGTCTTGGCCTCCTCCAACCGCTTTCTGCAATCGTCACGGTCTTGCGCCGACTTAGTTGGTGTTAGAGAAGTGCCACCTCCGCCATCCAGTTCCTGACTTCAAGGATGTTGTAAGCATCTCCCGCCGCACCATCTGACCTCCTCAGCTTTGGTCTCTCTCTCCTCGTTGTCCTATGGATTGGCTGTGTCAGCAATATTTTGGGCGTTTCTTCATCCGCCATCATAGTGATATGCCCTGCATATCTTATGCGCCTCAACTTCATTGCTGACATCAGCATCCCCAAAAGCGCTGGATAACTAGATCTTGGTTCCTCCGTCGTCTCCAATCTTCAACCATTACACCTCCAAAAATGTGGCGGACTATCTTTCTTTCAAAAATAAGAAGCTCCTTTTCGGCATCCTTAGATGTTTTCAACACTCCGATCCACAAAGAAGTGCGTGACGCACTAAGATATAGAGGTGGAGCTTGGTCAATCTTGAAAGTTTCCGTCTGCTCAGCTGTTTGCCCAGCCAAAAGTAACATTTGTTGGCTGCGGTGATTCTATTTTTTATTTCAATATCGGGTTTATTATTCTGGTTGACCACAGAAGTAAACTCCGATACTTTTTCAAAGTTACGAGGTCCAATGTTAACTTTCTCACTTGGCTTTACAGTCTCTTCTGATATCATGTACTTGGTTTTGGACTCATTTACTTCAGATCTAAGTTTGCTGGCTGGGCCTACATCATCACCATAGGCCTGGTAAAAATGTCCCTTTGTCCATCATCCCGTCCACGTAAGTCCGCGTCTCTTACAGCCTTCTTAAGTGCCAGATTAAATAATATACGGGCCAGTGCATCCCTTTGCCGGAGTCCTTTTCCTGCACGAAATTCCTCGGATTTTTCGCCATTTATCGTAACCATATAGCTCACATCCTTTATGGTAAACATTATATAAATATGAATGTGTGCAAACGCATATTTATTTAATATTTCTTTGTATTTATAATTTTTAAATACTCCTGCCATCTACACGCTTGATTCGATAAGAATATATAGAGATTTAATTATTATCCATAATGAGAATAAAGTATTATTCTAGTGATCAGTCAATATAATCAAATAAAATAGGAATACATAAAACGAGATTCCTTGAGCAATCAGGCTGGATGCCCTGATGAAATTACTGTAGTTTTGTCCCTCGCAGCTGAATTTAATTTCCTTTAGTAGCGCCATCGTTCATAACTCAGTTGTAAATTAATTATCATGGAAAATAATTATTCCCTAATTAATGAGTGAATACACCTTTTCTAACATAAATTAAATAATTCATTACCGTTCCGACAAAGAAGACTACACAGAAATTTTATTGATGAAATCATTACATTAATATTAGGTTATACCACTGCGTTAGGTGGCAATGCGACGTAGTACTATTAAAATTAATAATTTCAATTGATTATACATATATATATATATATATATATATATATATATATATATATATATATATATATATATATATATATATATATATATATACATACATACATTTTTTTTTCCAAGACTGCAATATTTTTTATGGCTTATCTCTTCAAAAACTTTAATAAATATCTGGTGCATTACGCGCATTATACAACTTTCACATACCATAAATAATAATTATCTAGTTTTGAAAATATTTCAATAAGCATCACATGAAATATTTTCAGCAACATGTACCTCAATAAGACTTAATTATAATAAAATAGTTGTTTAAACTATTACAGTACGACAATTCTGTGTACTATATATTTTTACTTTTTCTAGTTAAAAATATATTTTAAAAATTTTCTATTTAGTTTCCATTTAATTTTCATTAAATAATATAAAAGTATAAATTATTTTCTGCAACATTCACTTAAGTTTATTCGTTTTTCGTCACTTACCAATACCTTCTACGTCTTTATTTGCTAGATATTAATTTTTCTATAAAAACTTTAGGTTTTCAACGGTACATTATAGATCTATGTTATATCCGAAAATTTGTTTCCGATATGGGAAAATATTACTCCTTTAATTAATGATCAAATTCTTTCATAGATTGTATTTATCCATTTGTATTACTACAAATAGTGAGATACGGTTAATTAATTAAAATAAAAAAAAATTAAAGGTACCTAAGAGAAATCCATTTTGAAAATTTGGCAATTTAACCATTCCAGTTAACTAATTCCAACTATTTCAATGAGGATAAGACCTAGCTGATATTAAAGATCGTTTAATTGTACATTTATTTAACAAATTTGATCAAAAGTTGAGCCTTTTAAGAGAAAACAGTAAAACCGTATGAAATTGACAAAATAAAGTGGCATTTCTGGTAGGGCGATGTTTTTGTGAAAAAGCTGCTTTGGTATCATAAGTATAAAACGTATTTAAGACGTTACTTAAGTTTCGTACAACTTTTCATTTTTTAACTAGACTTAACACACACACAGTATTTTGCGAGGTATGGTTATTTAGACTCAGAGGACTTTAAAAAGTGTATTTCTTTTGAAAACTCGAATTTGAAATTTTTCATGTTCGCAATACTTTCACTTATATACGATAAATAGAAAAAAAATGATAGCAGGAGTCTGTATCATTAAATCATGACTATCATCATTAGTTGCATCAGATTTGCTATTGTATTGGATTTTTAATTTTTTATTAGAGCTTTGGATTGTATGAATGTCCCACTTATACCTTTTAAAGAGATCCATTGGCGGGTGACTACTTTACAAACTGCTTATAAACTGTGACTACTTCAATATTTATTAGACCAGAGACCCTTAACATTTTGAACTCTGGCCCTAATTAGAGAACTACGCTCATACCGCAGTCAAAAAAGGAATAGAAAAAAAAGAAAATTAAAAACGATTTTAATAGCTCGGAAAGTTTTTTTTCAAATAAAAACTCTCTCGTGATTTCTTTTCATACTATGATATTAAACTCTAATAATATTAAGATATTTTTTATTACTTTATTTGTTATTTTCAATCAGTGTTTTGAGTTCCGCTCATCACTATTATTCACCTCGAGGTTTTAAACGACAGTGGTCCCGAGACCTTTTGTAAATATGTATATTGGCAATGGCCGCAATAGTGCCCTCAATTAGCCTCCTCTGGCTTTCAAACTATTGACACGTTTGAGAAGTGTTGTACTAGAATGTCCTGGAGTCCTGCTTATTCCTCTGCAAGTGTAGGGACAGTAGGACAGTTAGGGACAGTTTTGCGGAGTTCTCCCGCTGGAGTGTCCTTATAGTATGGCTGAGCTTACGATGTTTCATTTTTTTTATTAGCTTGATTTTAATTTTCTTTATTTTTCTTATTTATTTATTTTTTTTATGATGTAAATATGGTATGAATGGATTGCAAATATCACAAATGTGGCAGGTTATGATGTTTGACTATAAAAAGAGTTAACTCTCAATCAGTTTATTTAGCGTATGTACTGCTACACAACATTCTAGTAATTTATTCTAGCGATAGTGAAAAGATCGAGATTCTTTCAGTTGATCTCATATAAATAAAAAATAAATTTATGTTAGGTAATCAAGAAATAAAATTAAACTCTCGGAATGAAACTGCGGTCCGATTTGGTACCGACGCACAATGGTTCAGAAACCCCAAATTCGTGACCAAAAGTCTATAGTTTCAAAACATAACCAATTCCTTTGAAAATTTCGGTTATTTGGGAGAAGGAGAGTTCAGCAATTTTTTTTTTCATGACTTGATAAATAATTTAACTATGATTGTAAAATAAACCAAAAACTAAGTAGTGCACTGCATAACGATACAAAATAAAATAATTAATCATTATCTAAATCTGAATCCCCGTAAAAACTTTAACTTGGTTCCTTGAGATGTATTGTAGCGTTAGATAACAAATTAGGAAAAAATTTAACTACTACACTAATTCGGAAAATGATCGTAATAATTGAAATTAATCTTGTAACGTGTTAGATAAATGAATAGACACGTAGATAAATGAATAGACATGCAGATAAATAAATAAGCACATAGATAAATAAATAGACACGCAGAGATAAACAAAATTAAAAAATAGGTTTATAACTGTATGAAAGTATTTATAGAATGAAAGAACGTTTGTCTTTATGTGAATTAAATAAATCTTCAATTGTATAATTAAAAGTTGCATTTGTTAATATTTTCTTTACAATTATAATTATCAAATGAAATTTGATAAATAATTTCATGTATACAATATTTGATTTTTATTTTATATTTAAAATTTCAGAGTATATGGACTCAAAACTGACCGAGATCCACATTTTTGTTGCAAATGACTGTCAGATGTACTTAATGTAACTTATATATAACAAAATTATTCTTGCAGTCGAATTTTACTTCGTTAAAATATGAATATGAATAATTAAATAAAAATAAAATCAATCAATTCACTTATTATGAGATAATAAGAATATTCAAATATGATATAAATATAATATATTCAAATCACCCCAGTTACTTAAAAATCAACATAAAAAATAGAGCAAAAACGAGCAGCTGATACTTTGAAAGTTAACTAAGAGAAGCTTAAGCTTTATATTAATATAAAAAAATTAGCCGTGCACGTGTTTAATCATCAAGTGAAACGACTTTTTGTAAGCAAGAAACAATAATTAATACTTCGTTACGAAATCGATATTAAAAAAAAAAACTTATCTAAATATGAATAGCCCACCTGGAGAAGAAAAGAGAGAGGATTTTTTTTTTTTCATAATTCGCTCAGTTTGAGTGTAATTTACTTCCGAACGTTCGCACTCGATTCGTCAATATCAACTGATGTTAACTTTAAGAAGGAGATACAAAAACAGGTCATATCCTTTCATGTTTTGACAAGTATTTCGTATTAGCCGATTATTATAGTACAACACCGATATTAGTTTGCACTACAGCGAAATAAATTTTTGAATTTTGGCCACGAAATCAGAGCTTCTGCTCAAATTTGGGATACTGCTCAAACTCGCTCGGCTTTTATATTAAATTAAAGCATCTGGGGACAGAACCATGGTCGGAAATAATTTTAATTTTATTATTTAGCTGAATGAAAAAAATACAATAATTACGTGCTGCAGTCATGCACTTTACAATAATTTTATTGCATTATTAACTTGCACGGCAATATCAATACAATAGAAATATTACAACACATTTATAACATAGTATATCTATAATCATTTGAGAAGTTCAAAAAAAAACTCTTCATTTTTCTAAAATATTTAAATTCCTATTTTAGTAGAAATAAAGGGAATTAAAATTGAAAATAAAATAATTAAGGACTAAATGTTTACTTAAAAAATATTTCTTCGAATGCGATTTTACTTAATTATTACCACGGTTTGTCAGTTCGGTTTAATGGCATACGCTCCTCTTCATTCACTTTTTCTTTTCTCCATCTCGCTTCTTTTTTTATTAAATAGGAGTTTTAATAAAAAAAATCAAGTAAAGTTCAAGTTTAAGAAATTCGTTCCGCGGAATTTCGAAATCCATTATCAAATTTCCAACAGATAGTCAGAAAAGGCTCGTGATTAATAATATGATCTTATCGTTTCATTTACAAAAATCCCTTGTTATTCCCTTTTTTTTTTTTTTTCTGTACCGCTTAATAAACTTTTAAAATATGCTATTTTTTTCATTTCAGGGCAATTGTTCTGGTGCCTCCTCGACATTGTCCCCATCAAAAACGAGAAGCGAGAAGTCGTCCTCTTCCTGGCCTCCCATAAAGACATTACACAAAACAAATGTCAGGAACTCCAATCGGCAGAGGAAGATTTGTCTCCAACTGGTGAGTTGTTTATTTATTTAGTTATTAATTACTGTAATTATAATGTAAATTTAATCATTTAAAAAAAACATTTATACAAAAAAAAAAAGAACTCTTGTAAGTTTACGAGGAGTCAATTTTTGGCCCCAGATTATCTGGCATCATGGAAATTACTTAGTAATTACTACATTGGCGCGGGGAAGATAGGATGTTGAAGGGAATTACCATGGAGAGTGTAAAGCTACACTCTATACAATCATAATAGCCTGAGAAGTCGGATTAGATTTCTGGGTACTATGCATATAACTCTAAAAAGTGAACTGACATAAAAAAGAAATCAAGGAACGTTTAGTTTTCAAAGATATCCTATGCTGGGGCTATCCACTTTGTGTCCCACCTACAGAGCTTTGCCAGATCGTAGCAATATGTTTCTTAAGCATCATTTTTTTTAAATTTAACTATCCTGTTTTAACTGGATCGTTTGGCTTTTCTTCTGTACGTTTCTCTGTTTGTTATGCGATTATGTCCAAACGCATCGTTCGGTTTTCTTCAAAATTGGCACAAATGTCCCTTGAAGTCAGGAAAATTGGCATATGTCTATGAAATTTTATTTTTTAATTCTGATCCAAGATAGCGGTCGTTTTAATCATCAAAAATCTATTTGTTTTGCAATCACGATCAAATGGCATGTTCGATTTTCTTCTATTTTGACATGAATTGTCTTATAAGGTATTAAAACTATTTTTTGTACACTCATTGGCATGGAAAACGAAATCAGATAATTGTGAGGAGATTAAATTATGAAAAAAAAATCAATATTTTAAACATTTATCCTATCATGGGTTCTCTGATTATTTGTGAATTATCTTTGGCATCTCAAGTTTGGATCTTGTACAATCCAGGCGATTTTTTGACAAACTGGGGCGAGAGAGGTTTATGCTGTAACATTCAACAGATTTGCGTTGTAATTGGAGTAGATGGATGCAGAATAAAAAAAATAATTCATAAATTGGTTGTCAAGGTCTACTGTTCACAATTAAAACTTTTAATAATTTTAAATAAAATCCTAATAGGCCAAGATCAAAATAGTTTTTTCGAGGGGAATTTAAAATTTTCAAAAGCACTGAAATGACAAACAGTTTGAAGATAATACTTTTTTTTTTAAGATCTAGGGACAAGGAAATAAGTGAAGTTGGGCAAAAGATAAACTGTGTGTTCTAGGACCCTCTACGTATAGGCAATTATAAATGGCCATTTAAACAAAAATGTTTTTAAAATGTTGCGTGACAACGGACAACAACAACGGTAGTAATAAAAACAATAAAGGTCCCGGCGCACCTTTCCATACGAATTCGTGCAGGTAGGCTTCTCCACTGAAGTCCGTTTTCGGCAAGTTGTTTTCCCCAATTTCCAAATTCTCCCACTGCTTCATTTTTTTCAAGGCTTTGTCTCCGACTTTTTTTTTTACTTGGTAATGACATTTAAGTGGGGAGACAAAGTTCGGAAAGTAAATTAAAAAAATTCAATTGTTAACAAAAATTAAAATATGATTCAGAATGCCTAAGTTATCCTTTATGAGCGAAAATAAATTTGACTACCATTTAACGCAGGTTACGAAAGAAAAATTACAGATGTCAACTATAAAACTGAGAGTAGGATACACTACGTGGTAATGAGGTTTTACTAGCTTAAGCAATTATAAAGTTAAATTATCCTTTAATATTTTGTTAAGAAAAAATGTTACTTTACAGTATAGCAGTAGAAGAAAAAATGGCGTTTGACTTAACAAATAGAGTAAAAGTTGTGATGTACTCAAACTTGCCCTTAAAATGAGAATCATCCATATAACATAATTAACAAGAGAAACTCTAATAAAAACCAAAATGAAAACTGCCTGTGTAGCATTTTATTTACTATTCTACAGAGTGTAGAATTGTATCTCCGCTTTGTGCAGTAAATTGTCATGACATTCAACGGTTTATAAAGCAGTGATTTTTTTAAATTCTTTTGTACGCGGTTAATTTGAAAAACAAGGTAGCTTTTTTGTGTGTATATTTTTAAAATATCCTTTTCTAAACAGTTAAATATTTATTATTAATATATGCGTTGGTTAATATATCACCATGTTTCACTTCTTTTTTTTATTATAAATATTATTTTTGTTTTTGATTCAACGACAAAATTATCATGAATGAATTCAAATTCGAATGAATAATTTTTGGATATTTTCTGCTAAATTTACTAAGATAATTTAAGGGACAAAAGTTGTTTTACTGAAACCGCTCTTATTGGTGTACAATTGTAATGATACAGAATTAATTAAAATGGATGTAAACGTCTTTAAAATTCACCATAATTTTCTTAAAATAAAACAGTTATATTCACTTGTGTTTTTGCCACTATCTAAAAGGGTGATGTGCTTCAATAAATATTCTTGAAAAATTAAGTAAAAATTAGATGTCACAGAAAAATCTATTAAAAAAAAAAAGTTAGTGCAAATAAAAAAATAAAATAATAATAAATATTACTGATGGTACAGAAAAAGCATTCTATAATCATCAAGGATACTAGTTTATTGCAGAGGGTTGCTAATTCATCCTCTCTTTCTTCTCCCTTTTTCAAGGGTAATAGTTTGAGAGATCTTTATAGCTGACAGCTTTATATCCCTCCCCCAACTCATCCTGTAGGCAAAATGTACTAACTAGAAATTTATTCTATTGGTCCCTATTTTACCTAATTCTCCGATCCTCAGTCTTCTTTTGTTTCATTCCTCGAACAAGAACTGAATAACAAAAGAGGATTCCGTTTCTAACGACTCGTACTTCCCAACCACCTTTTCATCCTTTCATTATTAAATTCATCCTTTCACTTCTTTTTTTATGTAGGGGAATTAAGGTTAGCACTTGTTTGAAGGTATCGTTTCAACGGTTTAAAATGTATTAATTAATTTTACTGTAAATGTTTCAAAAGATAATGTTGTAATACATTTTTCAAAAATGTTTTATAACAGTAATAATCATCGATTATATATATATATATATATATATATATATATATATATATATATATATATATATATATATATATCAGATCTGAAGTCGAATGTTTATTAAATTTTATAATTACCTGCTCCAGTTGTGAACTGGATAGCGTTTTGGGAGTATCTGCATTTTATTCCTTGTATGAACCTTACATAGGTGTAATTTTTGTTTCGTGATACCTCTATATTAAGTTTTGCATATTA
Source organism: Rhaphigaster nebulosa (assembly GCA_948150685.1). Classification (NCBI taxonomy): domain Eukaryota; kingdom Metazoa; phylum Arthropoda; class Insecta; order Hemiptera; family Pentatomidae; genus Rhaphigaster; species Rhaphigaster nebulosa. The sequence continues at coordinate 79,759,301 of OX411309.1, read as the reverse complement.
AATTCCAAAAAAATATCACTAATGTGATTTTTCAATGTAATCTATTGTTAATTGACGTCTCCAAAAATGTAAAACCAGGTGGCTTTGAGGTCACTAGAAACACAGAGCTGTTATTCCGACTTAATAAAACGCAATCTACTCCTTTGGTTACAACGCCATCTACGCCTGATAGTTATATTGCGTGCGCTCTTTTTCAAAACATCATTTTGTTTACTCAGATCGTATTACAATACAATATAAGATGAATAAACAAATTAAAATTGGAACATATCTCGAGGACATACTATGTTAGTCAAAAATTGTATTTTTTTGGCCCAAACATTTTCATTTTTTTTTTTTTTTTATTCGACGAGCTTCTTTCCATGCATGTTTTATTTATTAAATTAAAGAAAATGATGTTGTTTCGCGAGGGGTAACGCCATCTTTGTTTCCTCTTTCAAAATTGATAAAATCTTTCTTTTTATCATTAAATTTCGAAGCATTTCCAGTTTTTATGATCTCGAAAAATTCTCTTCTTAAAAACCAAATGAAGCATGGTTGAGATCCTACCCAAAGAAAATTATATATAGCAAAGAAATTTATAATTTACTTTAAAAAAAGTTGCACCTTTTTGTCTATGGAAAAATGTTGATGAATGTAAGATGTAATGTAAAAATGTAGAATGTAAAATTGATGTTAATTTGAATGCACGAATCAAATGTAATTAATAAAATTTACATAATTGTCAGTAGAATACTAATAATAATTTGTCACTCACCGGAGAGCCTATGTTATGTATATATCAGTGTAGTTATATCGCAGTTAAAAGTCAATTCCTTCTGATATGTGAAGTTTATTAATTACACTAGCCTACGATGGTTGTATTTTTTACTTTTTGATATATATTGATTCTTATGTATTTTGTAGCGCTAAATCCGAAAATGACCACCATTTTCTTCCATCACGCAAGGATTTTTCGCAAACACGAATTTCAAATTGTGTAAAAAGTAAAAAAAGTGCGGAAACATGAGACTTCAAAGTTTTTCTCTTATAATTTATTCATTTTTTTTTCTCCTCAATTATGTAATGTTATTAGTTTTTTTTCACAGCCTGAACTAAACTATTTGGTTTTAGACTTACATTTTGCCAAAGAAAATTCAGAATTGCTTGGTTCGAGACTTTCGAGAGAAGTACCGTCTAGCAGCTGGCACCTCGCACTCCTGCTTTAACAGAGAAAAGGACTTTTTTCCCATATGATGAAAAAAGTGAAGACCATTTATGGTTTCAGCGCTAAAAGATGCATAGTAATCAAATATCAAAAGTTAAAAAACATGACAACCTAAATTTTGTAGGATTGTGTTATATGTTAACTTCTTCTCTGTTTTAGAGTTCTTTTTTTTTTTTTTTTTTTTAAGTGTACTGAACTGTTTAATAGTGTTTCCTTACGTAAGAATGTTTTGCAAGGAATTGAGTTTTGAAAATGTAAAATTCATTTTTCGACTTTTAACCAGGATTTCCTACATTCAGTGTGCGCCTGTTAAGAATGTATTCCGTCCTGAAATAAAATTTATTATTACACTAATTGAAAACCCACAACTAAAAAAAAAAAAAAAAAAAAAGATGTTGTTTATTTTCTAATCCAACTCAATAGAGCCGATATCTAAAGATGACGAAGATCCTTCTGTCCTCTTGAAATCGTCAAATTCGTATTTCGGAGTAACGGAACGCTCCGGTTGCTGTTCCTCTTCTAAAGGAAGAAGGGTGATCTCCGATCCGACCGGCCTCACGGACGACGGGGAGGATGGCAATGAGGATGGGTCAGAATCCACCCAATGGAAAGAAGACTCCTCCTCCGTGGAATCCTCCTTCTCATCGTTCTGCGGCTGTTCCGATATTATCATCATACGCGATTCTTGTGGCTTCTCTACGCCGCTTTCTGTCGAGTCCTGATCCTGGTCTCTCGGCTGTTTCTGGCGCCACTTGATTCTCTTTTCTAAAGCTTTTCCTTCATCTTGAAGCATGGTCATTTCTTCAGAAATAGCTGTCCATTCAGCTATGAGACGGTCCTCTTCTTTCTGTGAGATACCATAATTATCTCTTATAAATCTGGAAAAAATAATGAAAAGAAACTTCGAATGGTTTGCTAATTTATTGGCATTATAGCTGGATCCGAACATCTAAAATGGGTGTGACCTGCCTTTTAATTAGGAAAGTACATTTAATAATTTCATCTACACATTTAATTCTGAAAACATTTGATTGACTATCTAAAAACCTATTAGATATTGACTTTATTTTTTTTTTTGTAAGCTGTCTCATTGAACCATATGCAAAACAATGAAGAAACTTACGACAAAGGCTTCTCTGGTAGTTCTGGGTGCATAGCGAACATCTTCACCAGGACATCTACCATGTTCTCCACAAATCCGTGATTCTCAAGGTATTCGCGAAACTCTTTGTAGAACCAAAATTTTGGCTGAAAAATATTGAATGATCTTAATATATAGACTACTTAAGAGGCAGCAATAGATACAAAATAAAAGAATGCTTTTGCTATATGAATTCGCCATGTTCTTTGTACATCAAGACATTAAACGAATACTCCATATTTATTATTATTATTGATTTATTTTATTATTTAAATATTTATTATTTTAAATATATATAATGTCTTTGGGGAAAGCCTCAAACAAATTAAGTAGCCCTCAACTCAACATAATAATAAATAATTTACAAATATATAAAAATTAAAAAAAAAAACATTTAAAAAATGAAAAAGAATTTAAATTAAAAATAAGACTAAATATTATCAAATTTAAAAATAAATATTCAAAAATTATATACAAGAGAAATGCATTTCTGCTTGAATGTAGATACAGAAACAAGAAATAAATAATTAAAAAATAAATAAATGGAATTATAAATAATCTTTTGTACAGAAAGGAAATATAGCCGCTTACTGGAGTATCTACCTAAAAGCAGGCGTAAGCCCAACTACTTTCGGTTCGTAGCAATACGCCCTTTTGGTCTATCAGCTACTTGGTACAATGGACTCACTTCTGCGGTGAAGTCCGCATTGGTGTCATTTTTTTGTTGGTTTCTTGCGTAGATTACGAATATCATAATCCGGAAATAATCGAAATTGTTAGCTTTATTATGATTTTAGCCAGAATAAACTTTAAAAAAAAAACATTTTTTTTTTTAGTTTGTTTTTATTTTTTCAGAAAATATGCATTATATTAGAAAAAGTTTCAAACAAATGGTTTTCCTCTTAAAATTACACACAAAAAATATCCAGTTCCATTTTAAGCTAAAACTAACGATAACGGATCTACGGATTGTCAAACCTCTGACATTCGGTTTTTTTACGAAAAAACCTGCTATGTGTTGGCTTTCTTAATTCTAGAAATATGCATATCATCAAAAAATGTTACAATAAAAGTTATGTGATTTAAGATTACCAATAAAAAAGGTCCAGTTAAATTTGATGTTAAAACTAACGATAACGGACCTACGTGGGATCAAAACTGTGGCATACCGAATATGCCACTTGCCGAATATACCGATATTTTAAGAAAAAACCTGCTGTATGTTAGTTTTCTTAATTCTAGAAATATGCATTTAATAAAAAAAAGTTACAAATAAAAGTTGTGTGAATTTAGATTACCAATAAAAAAGGTCCAGTTAAATTTTATGTTAAAACTAACATTAACGGTCCAACGGAGCCTCAAATCTGTGAAATTTTCGGTATTTCAAGAAAAACCAGCTTTTCGCGATCTTTACACTCAGTATTTTGTCTAGAATACGAATATGAAAGCTCGGAAATCGAAATTAGTTTCAGCTTTAGATCATCTACAAAAAAGGTCCAGTTATATTTTATGCTAAAACTAATGATAACGGACCTACTGAGCGTCAAACCTGTGACATTTTCGGTATTTCATGAAAAAATCTGCCGTAAGTGGAGTATCTGTTTTCAGTAAATATGCATTTAATCAAAAAACGTTTAAACAATAGTTGTTCATCATAAGTTTACCTCCAAAAAAAGGCCAGTTACATTCTTAACTAACGACAACCGCTCTGCAGGATGTCAAACTTGTGAAATGTTCGGTTTTTCCAGAAAAAGGAAACTAAGTTTGGGATAATTACGGGCGTCGGGTAAGCCTATGTTTCGTACGCCCACCCTATCGGCTAAGCGAAAATGCAAGGCAGGAGTCTTTTGGCTTCCTATAGAAAGTTCTAGTTCCTTCCAGCACTTGTCATTCTTTCCTTATTTTATTTATTATTTTGATAAAATGTACTTATTGATTACTACCTTTGTTTGCTAAAGTTTATTTTGGCTAAAATCATAATGAAGTTACCGATTTCGATTGCCGGATTATGATATTCGTAATCTACGCAAAAAATTACACCAATGCGTACTTTACCACAGAAGTGAGCTAATTCACTTTAAAATCAAGGGCTAGCTGATAGAACATTTCCATTAAAGATGGAACAGTACAAGTTGCTTACATATATTAATTATTTGCGAATTTGATCCAAAGGATGTCAACTAGATAACTGTAATTTAAAGTACACTTATATTAAAACCACACATGTAAAATCACACAAATCACAAGAAATATGTATTGATATTTTTGGACAATATTATTTTTAGCCACAAATTATATATAACATGCACAAGATGCGAACAAAAGATAATAAAAGATAGAGCAGGTAGGATGGAAAGGTAACTGACAGGCGACGGCAGATGTCACCACAACCTTTACCCGCAGATATAAGAAATAAGTTAATTTCTTCACCCGTAAGTGGGCAATGTGACAAAGGCAAGATGTGGTCCGTCCTGGAAGACGTAATCAATTTTAGGAAACCTGTCAACCTGGGATCCCGGCTGGCATACCGAAAAAATGGCGGAGGCCTGGGAAGGACAAAATTCGATTAGAGGAATGGATTCGAAGAGATCGTCCCACCGGGTGTAACTATGCACTGAAATCCCAGAATTTCCTCCCTCTATAAAAAAGTGGCCAATCACGAAAAAGGTACCGCCTAGTGCTGGAGATCTAACCAACCAACAACGTCTTCGACCTTCTCTTAGGAAGAACAAGGAAGAAAAGGGGGACCGAAGCCGAGGAAGCAGCGAAAGGAGACTTCTTCTCGGATCTCGCTTGAGGGCTGAACAAGGAGGACAACGACTACCTCTACTTATGCCTCTGGAAGATGACAGATGCTCTGGCCTCTTCGTACTCCATGACTTAAGATATGCAGGTGACGCGATGGAGAGATGCTGAAGGACCATCAACACCAATTATTACAGATAAGAGATTTTTGTTAGGACAGTTAATGGCTAGATCTAGTCTGAATCATTTCATGGTTAAGCTCTTGTCCCAGTGTATTACTTTAATTTTGATGAATACAGATAAATGTTAGGAAGGAGATTGTTCTTTAGTAACCACGCCCATTATTACTTTGAATATATTTTTTTAAGTAGGATTAGAACATTAACATTATGGTTATTAGCACTATTATTAAACTTAGAAATAGGAACATTATCTTGGTTAATTATTAAATAATGGTAATCACAAATCAGGCCCTCGGAAAGGTATCCAATTTAGAGGAAAATTCAAATAATTCATATTGAATTATAACATGATTTTGGGGATAATCATCCTCAATGATTGCCCAATGGCATCCCTATATACAGACTAATATATTATCATATAAAATATATATCAAACGCAATCGAGGTAAAACATAGCATAATGTAACTATAAAGATCTGTCCGAGGAAACTGGTACGATTCTCCGCCGTGTCAGTTCAGGCCTGTTTATGAACCTCCAGCATGAAGATATTAAATTAGGCAATGTTGAACACGTTACCTAGCTATTGTGATTTTAAGCTTTTCAATATCTAACAATAATAATATTTGTTTGCTCAAACTAAGAACTAATTTTAAAATTAAATAAAAAGAATAAGAAAAATGCAGCAATATTTGAGTAATCAACAAACATGAAACATTATCCTTTCACTATTGTCCTTTTGCTCCCTCTCTCCAACAAATATGAAAAGCCTTGCCGTTGATATAAAATCAATTTGAATACAGATGACATCACTCTCTAACCTTGTGTGATCCATCACTTATGTCAGGCTATCAGTCATCCAACGTCCTCGTACTTAATAAAACTGAGAGTCATATAGATGCGATTTTAAGTGAAAGACTTTAAAGGATTATAAGTTTTTGTGAGAGTGAAATTAGATACTAACCATCTGTTTTCGAGTGGAATCTAAAAGATCTCTGTCTAAGTTAAAGTGGTTATTAAAGACCGAATTTTAGTACCAAAAAAAAATCAAAAACCCTAATCTGTAATGAATTACCCCAAGTATGCAACTACATTCGTGCATGTATTTATTTCGTAATCTTATATTTTAAAAGTATTCTCAGTAAAATAGAAATAATTATTGATATATGGCTCAGCTAATTGTGACGAAAGGTAATTTTAAATTTATGAAGACGCTAGATTTCAGGGAACTTGTAACCTTTCAAACTTCTTTACTGTCTTTATTGCTTAAGTTAACGACGTTTCGGACAGAACTAGTCCATTTTCAAGTCTACAAAGATAAATTTAGTTATGACTGTTGACAATTTCTTCATTATAATTCACAATTAGCTGAGCTATATATCAACAACTTTTAAATATGGCAAGGGAAAGTGGCTATAACAGATCATAGAACATTATAATCAAGAAATTGTCAACAATTATAAATAAGATTATCTTTGTAGACTTGAAAATGGACTTATGCTGTCCGAAAAGTCGTTAACGTAAGCAATAAAGAAAGTGAAGAAGTTTGAAAGGTCACAAGTTCCTTGAAATCTAGCGTCTTCATAAAAATAATTACTTCTTAAAGTTATAATTATAAAATAAATAATTAGCTGTTGTAGTATAATAGTTGTAATCATAGAAAAACAACATATATTATCTTTATTAAAGAAGTATAATTAATCAACACATAAAGCAATACTTTTCAATCTCTTATTTTTCATCAAAAACATCTTTACAAACAGAAAGAAAAACATATTTTGTATGCTATTGCGAAAGCTAATAAAAATAACAATATATATATATATATATATATATATATATATATATATATATATATATATATATATATACATAAAAACTATTCTAATTCTCGGCAACCGACAAAAACAAAAACAAATGTGTGTGTGTATATATATATATATATATATATATATATATATATATATATATATATATATATTAAAACCACAGAAACACAAAAAATTCTTGATAACTATTTCCAAATATGTCTGAATCAAAATTAATTATTTGTACATTTCTATATCTAGTACAGGAAAGTAAAACCTTTAGTCACTTAAAGAGTTTTTTGAAACAAAATATACAAAAATCTTGTAATATCAACTGTCTTGTAAGTCGGTCAGGGTAGTAGCATACATAAACCCATGCGCGAAAAGCATTGTGTTTAATTTCTGTTGAAATAATTTTTTTTTTCTCTCCATAGGAAATTCAAATTTCTCTTTAGTTAAAATTTATCTGAATCTAAAATTAAATTAAAATATTTTTTCTTAACAATAATAAGAACTAGTTTTAATCAAAATATTAATTTAATTATTTTTATCCTGCTTAAGCATGCTAATTAAAATGGGTACCATTGGGTTTGGATGCTCTAATTCGGAAAAACTCTTTCGAATCATCAATCATTTTTAATTATTATTGGCTTAGCTCGTTCCATGATATCTCCTCGTACTGTGACAACTTAATATGATAATGATTTATGCCAAACAATTTAACTGAAAAAAGAAATGTTCGTTCCATTTTATGTTGATTATTTATCATACGGATGATAGATTACATAAGACAAAAAAATTATTAATTATTAATTAATATTTCAAAATTAAAAATATCTGGAATTGATGTTATGATTCTCTTAAATTGAATGTATTTTCAAATCAAGAAATAATGGAGACGAGTGTTCCATTAATATTATACGTAGAAAATTATCTTATTTTATACGTAGGACCTTCTTAATATAAATCTAAAAGTCATGTAATTTTAATGGTTTTGTATCTTCGATGCCGTTGTGAATAAATAACCTCTATTTTTTCATTAAAAAAAAAATAGTCTTCCACAAACTATTCTCAATAGCTCTAAATAAAATTTCATGTTAATTTTGACATACGAGAGCTAATATCTTTGCTTCATTACGTAAAAAAAGTTATTGGTGAAACTGTTCATTGCACAGAGAAATACTTTCCATGCACAACTGACATAAATGGACCATCGTATGTTTTAGTACTCGGTTTCAATCTTAATTTAATTTAAAATGGTAATTAATATTATGTTATAACAATGTTTTGATGTATTTTTTATTTTTGTTTTCTATCATAGGCTTTTCTCCACCAGCAATGTCCTATCTTCTATACATAGTCTGGCTCAATCTGTCTCCTTTTTTTTCTATTCCCGGTAAGTTCTTCTGTTCACCCCTTTCAGACTATCTGTTATCTAGATCACTTCTAGCAATTTGAAGAGCCCTATCCCATTCGAATTTCCTCAGCCTTTTGCTAATCCTTCTTCTTTTTTTTTTTTATTTTAATAGAAAACTGTATTTATTGTTAAACATTGAAATTTGTCTTAATTACGATCATAAATTCTGACAGTAATACCCTCTATTTGAATCGCTATTAGACATCTTAGACCTTTAAGGCCCATTGAGTATAAGATTCAAAAATTAAAAAGTTTCCATACTTCAAATAATAATTTATTTTTTCTCACATTGGTAACGCTGCATTTCAATTATTTTTTTTTAAATTACTACTGGACAAGGAAAATAATTATAAAAAGTTCAGAAACAAATATTTATTGAATGTAATTTTTTTATTCTTTTGGTTTTAACATAATAGTATTTATGAACATTTAATCGAAAAATAAAATTTATATTCAAAATATATTTTCATTAATAAAAACCAGTAACATATTTTCAATTATGAACTTATGTAATAACAATTTTATGAGCAATTTGGACACATTTCTACTTCCATGTACGATTTTCAGATTTTAACAGAAATATCCATTTTGGCCATTCCTGAATCCATTTTGACTAGTTTCGTCAAGACATCTGTACGTACGTTCGTACCTGCATATCTCGCATAACTCAAAAACGGTTAGTCGTAGAAAGTTGAAGTTTTGTATTTAGGACTGTTGCAATATCTAGATTTAAACCTCCCTTTTAGGTCATTGCATGATCATCAAAAGTGGTACTTTACTTGAAGGTCATAATTGATTTTCATAAATAATCATAATAAAATATAATGAAAAAGTTCTAAAATTTAGTATTTATAATTTATATATTGATTTAAATAACACACTAGATTTTGGTCTAAATTGGAAAACTGAAAGCGCAAACTTTACTTGAAGGGCATAGTAAACTTTCATTAAAAATCATATCAAAATATAATGTAAAACATCTCAAATTAGGTAAATAAGACTTTTATATAAATTTAAATAACATAATAGATTCTGGTTAAAATATATGAGCCGAAAGGGTACTTTACTTGAAGGTCAAAATAAACTTACATCAAAAATTGTATTAAAATTAAATACAGAGGTCATATGGTTCGGTAATAACGGTTACAAACGCGATTTTTTTTCCCACTCTAATGTTTATTACTTGTTGTAAGTGTTAAAATTGAGTGTAAAATACTTGTTTTCCTCTCCATTTGTGAGCTGAACTAGTCTGCAGCGGGAGAATAAGATATAAGTTAAGTGGATTCTTTCACTTAAAATGCCCTTCGATTTCCAATGCTTTATCTTGTGACATAGTTCTAATGTTGTCACAGAACACGAATAAATCTCTTAGAAACTTGTTACCTATTGAAAGACAACGACATATAATAACGCAATTAGACCTCCAGAAACAAGAGCTTTTGTTTGTGTGTGTCAATAAATGGATATCGTGACGCCGAGTGTCGTTTTTACTGAAATCTTCGGGAACAATTAATTAAATTCAGGATCACTTTTTGATCCACCGATTTATAGTTAAATAGGTGTATAAGGAAGTCATGTGCTGTCCACATTAGATATTTTTGTTATAATCTCCACATAGAGGATTTCCATAATTGTCACACGCTATTTTAGATTGTCTCGATTTTGGTAACTACAAAATGACTATTAGTTCCTTCTGTGATTGTATAAAAAAATATTAAACATTTTGTTTCTTTAAATATTTTTATGGCCGATGTTTACATAATTAATCAGGCATGTCCGCTCTCACACAAAGTAACCAAATAAACATGGAAAATTGGATATAATGCAAAAAAATATTCTAGAATTTTGAGACCTGAAGCACTCTTAAATATCAAGTCAAGCCTATACCAAAATTTACGTCGCTAGTACATATCAGGTCTCTTGGGCCTGGTATGTCTTATAAACGAGGCGAGAGCTAACCTATCAATCAGGGTATGCTTATGGTTGAAAATTAATCGTCATACTAATATAACTAGATAGAGGAAAATAGGTAGAGGAAGTCAGCTCCGGAACTTCAAGAGGAAACCTGGAGAAAAGACACAGGCCTCTCAGTTATATCATGTTATGTTATATATCATGAGAGTTAAGTAATAGTGCTAATAAAATTCATATTTACAGGCATTGTTAATAAATAAAATAATATTGCAATAAATGAAAATAAATTTAAGAAAATTAAAAATATAGTTAAAATGAACATCTTAAACACATATTAATCAATGTTTAATATTTACACTCAGCCTGTGGAACTCAGAATCAAGCTTGTCTGGAGGGAAAAACATTACTCAAGGAGATCCCAAAATTTGTCTCTTAAGCGTTAAATAGAAATACAATGGAGGCTGAATGAGGGTCTAGCATTAAATGCATCAATCATTTTTCTTTTTTCCCGACTATAAATTGCAAGAATATTATTTTAAATGTAAAGAAGCAATTTCTACTTCTGTGAACCTTAGGGCATTTGTTTCCGATTTAAAAATTCTTACAAGTATGAGGTTTAGTTCGATTTAGATTGCATTGAAGTCGATGCATTTAAATATGTTTACTGTCGTTTTCTTTCACTGAAGCTAATATTTTGAATTTATTAAATTAGTTCTAAGCAAATTTTCACTAATTCCCTCATAAGAGTCTCAACGAATCCCTTAATGTCATTTTTTTTTATTTCCCAGGACCACTAAATACAGGAGAATCTCGGTGTTTTATTTGTTTGATCGTTCATTCCAACTTACCATCATGAGACTTCCGGGTCTCAAGACTGTTCTAAATCCGGTTACCTCTCCGTGTATCATTATCCAGCTTTCAAGTTAATTTTTTCACATTCTTGTCAAGCCAATCAATTCATAAAGAATGCCCATTGAAGCCAAGATCAACCAGAGATATTGAATGTCCACATAAGACACAAACACAATTTCCACATAAGACATGTATAACTTTAATCAACTTGCCAAAGTATTTTTAGTATTTGCTTGGTTACAATTAATGATTGTTCGGTGTTTTCCATTCTTCTCAATCCCATTTGTTGTTCTATAAATTCACTTTGCTGGAACAATATAGACTTAGCAGAATATCATCTTACAAACATTGAGGATGAGCGTTCAGTAACTACAACATACGAGTAAAATAGGAAAGATTAGGTGGCTAATAGCCCATAATTCTGGTAATTTCTTTTTATGATCATTAGATCAGTTAAAATATGCGCTATCTCATCTTTTAAGTGTTGTTGTTGTTAATTTCTTCATTCTTTGGACTGTTTCCTATTATTAGCCAACGGTTATCGATTTTAATATCCAGAGCGTAGCTTCTATTTGTTACCAGACCAAAATTTTGATTTTGCTTTTGTTTGTTTTACATTGTGTTGCCGAAAAAGATCCTATTCAACGTTTAGGGCACTATTACGTAGATATTCGTCAACAATGATTCCGCCCTATTTATTGTAATGGATAACTCCTGTTCACTAAAGCACTTGTAGGATATTCCAATATTATGCCTATGTAGAAACTTGTCTTCCTTAACTGAAACCTTATAATTCAATGACATACAATGCCCAAGTTTGGATGAAATGTAGCAGCCTTATGCAATGTGTCCATAATTGTAATATTAGCATAGTAGATACTAATGGATTATGTAATATGCATTGATTGAAAACGCTTAATAATTTATTTTCTAAACATTGAACTATTAAAATCAAGGAATAAGAACAACATTTCGGGAAAGGATATCTCAAACAAATGATAATTGTAACTTTTAAATTTCGTGTTTGCAGTTATAACAGAACATGCCATGTAAGGAATCTAATGTTCTGAAACTGGCAAATATCAAAAAACAAATTTTAAAAGAAATTAAAAAATTTCAGGTATGAAAAGTAGATAACTCTGCTCATTATTGTCATATTAAACTAGTTTATATCGAAAATAATAACATTCAAGGATCTATATACGTATGTATTTATGTATATGAGTATCTGTTACATATATACATATGTGTGTGTGTGTGTGTGTGTGTAAGATATATATATATATATATATATATATATATATATATATATATATATATATATATATATATATATATATATATATATATATATATATTTATATTATTAAAATTATTATAAACCTATGCTCAAATGCGTTAGTTAGATATTTAATTTAACCTCACATATATTTCATAATAGAGTTTTAGAGAAACTCCTCGTGAAAAAATAGCGCTCTGAAAAGCGGCTCTAGAACAATTTGGGCCTTGTTCAAACCTTTTTTCGAGATCACTTGTTTTTACATTTTATCAATTTCAGGGAATAGTTATTATTATTTGTGTATATAATTTTTAATTAAAATCGACATCGTTATGAATTTTTTTCGCCATGTTGCTGCACACCGATTTTATATAAAACATATAAAATTTGTTTCTACGATTCTTCTCCTAATCACGTTAAGAAAGCCATTTATTTCAAAAAAATATATATATGAATTTATATATATGAATTCATATATGTATATATATGAATATATTTACCCTATCGCGCCTGGACTATATTGGTTACTATTACAATTGATTACTGGACTATATTGGCGTGGTTTTCAAAACGCTGATATATTTGTATAAAATGCTAATTAATTATCACGCGATATCTGCGTAAATCCAAAATAGTTGTGAGATGAATATCCGTAGGTGGAAAACAGTTACAAATAATATAATAATACGAACTAATCGGATCAATTTATTCATATACAGAAATGATTTTATAAAAGATGATCTGAATTAGACCTTTGTAACTGACCAAGAATAAAATGTTTAAACCTAACTTAAAATTTGAGGTTTCACGTTTCAACATAAGTAGAAGTACCCCTCCGTAGCTCGTCTCCGATACTACTTGGCCGATTATTTTTTAATTTGGCACCCAAGTCACAGATTACTCCAGGATGATCCTCGGAATCCAATATTATCATCAGGCGCTTTGTTCCAAAATGACAGCCGGTTTGAGGTATCATATTTACATATCTTGGCAATGGCCAATTCATAAATGTATGAAGATAAAATCAATTATAAAAAGTATATATATTAATTTGATGATGAATAAACAAAAAGCATTGTTCTTTCGTAAACATTAATGGTTTGATCGTATCGGTAACAACGATGTCTTAACACACCGATGTATCAATGTTTTAATTCTTTATTGCCAAGAATACTATTAAATTATAAAGCATGCAAATATACAATTAAAAATTCCTGTTTGCTGGATTCTTCATGTTCATTAGTGATAATTTAGTGTGCTATTATTATAATAATATGCAAGGCAATAGGTGTTACTAGATTATAATTTATAAATTCGAGTAAATTCCCAGAATTTAAAAATATTTTATTAACCAATAACTTCGTATTAACAGAGAAAATTTTTAATTACTGAGCAATTACGGCATTATTATTAATGAGCTACTGAATCGAATAAAGTTATTGTTTGGTTATTTAAGGCTGAAGCAAGTTTCTAATATTTTTTTCTTTTAATTTTATCTCTTGCCCGATCATCCTTCTACAATTCATTTTCTGCATTTTAGCCACGGTAGCAACCAAGAATCCATTAGTTCTGTATTGTATTACAGAAAATGGAAGACTCTTTCTTGAACGTTATATTGAAAGATGTAAAAGATACGATTAATATAAGTTGTGTGTTCATAAAACGCCTTTTCCTTCTGGTTCCAACAAGATAACAAAAGTAGCATTGCGTACAATTATTCGGTGCAGCTTTTATTCCGATGTTAGCGTTATCTCTCTCTATTTACAAACAATTTAGGCTGTCCAGAAAAGTTTCACAGATTTTATATAATTAGGATGAAACGGTAAATAACGCTGAACGCTATGAAACTTTTTTGGAGAGACCCATTGAATTATATATATAGCTATATTTCTGGCTGCCTTCTTTCTAAGGCTGGTGGAGGTTCCAGAAACAGTACTTATTTATGCATATACATACTGAATCATTTATTTCTATCGGTTCCAGAAGGGGACCTTTCAATCAAACGTATTATCTATTTATTAAAAATAAAAAGTACCTCCTCCCCTAGTAAAAGTACTCTAAATTGGGATATGCTAATTACCATTGGTTATCTATTCCATAGGTGTCGTGTTAGCAATGCGCTTAATTTAACTAAATGGTGGCATGCATGGGTAATAAATATTTTTTTTTTAATTTTTGTTTGTTTTTTAGAACTGAAGATGAAGTTATAACATTCGAAACTAGTTTTCAATAAAAATAAAATTATAGAAGTGACAAATAATTTATTAATCCCTAATTAATAAATATAATCCTAGATTTTCACATAGATCTATTTTATTTGTAGAAACATATAAATCAATCCTTTCCTTTTTATAATTATGAACTTTATACTCCAAAAAAATTAAGTTTTGAAAAATTATAGATATAACTGATGATAAGTATTTGACAATACTGAGTTTGAATAACATCCTACTTTCTACTCCAATCCTCTCCAAGCAAACGGTACAATCTGCATTTGATGACGCATTTTGATGTAAATTTTACAGTGGAGGATTTATAATAATGTTATATGTATATATGCAAGGTATTGAACTTAAGGCACTTCAGTTGGCAGACTTGGCAAGTGTTGTTGAAAACTCAACTTTGTTATTGTAGAGATATCGACCGGAGCCGTCTTGTACGCTCAGAACCCACCTTTGTGGTTAGCTTTAAATAATCTCTTTTAATAATAATTGAAGCTTATTATTAACGCTAATTTATCAAATGTACTAATTTTCAGTATTTTATTAGTTTTATGGTGTATAGTAATTGTCACAATTATCAGTAATACTGCTTTGTTACTACTATACCTGCAACGAAAATTACCGAAGAAAAAAAATAGTGAATGTTACACGTTTAACTTTTACTACGTTATTAAAAGCAAAATAATATAAAAAAAAATTCTGAGTCGGATAGTAATTAATTACTTGACCAATGTGTATACTGTAATAGTATAATGTAATTGCAATTACTCCTATAAATTCCTCTAATCCTAGTTGAGGCTCTCAATTATAATTGCTTCTTGACGGTAAGTAATTGCAATTATAATTACTTCTCGACGCTAAGTAATTGCCATTGCGATTACAATTACTTCTTGGCGCTAAGTAATTGCAATTACCTGTAATTTAAATCATAACAATTAGAAATTGAGTAATTAAACAATACTCGACCGCGTTTCCACCCTACAACTTCTTGGCAGAGATTGGTAATAATTTAATTACTTTTTCGATTACATTAGCATAAGTGGAATAAAATTTTAATAAGAAAACGGTTAAATGGTCCAAAACATTAAAATTAGTGGTTCTAAAGGACAATTACACTAAAGTAATTAATTGTACTATTCAATTACAATTACTCTAATCGTGTTGGATAATTCCAATCACTCCTTTCAATTACTCATTGACGCTAAGTAATTGCAATTGTACTTACTTCTTATAGCTAAGTAATTTCAAATAGAATTATAATTACCTTAATTCAAGTCATAGCAATATTTACTCTATATTTAATTTTGTCGTATTTTTTTGTAAATTTGCATTCGATTAGTTGGAACTCACCAGTTCGTAACGTATTTCTTAGCTCATTTGTGAAAAAGGCTTATTTTTGTTCCATTTCCGGGTTAAGAAATTACAATTAGAATTATTTGGAATTGCAGAAATGAGATTACTGTTACAAATAATTGTAATTGCCATTACTTTGGCTGAATTAGTAATTGTGGCCCACATTTACAATTATAGTGGTTCATAATGCAAATAGCAATTGTAATTTTCTTTTTACAATTCCGTATTACAGTAATTGGTACTGGAAAATTAAAAGATGCTGCATCGTACTATGTTAGTGTTTTTGTTGAAAACTCTTCAATACTTTGAATTTGGATTAGATAGCATTGTGATGGGTTTTGCTCTTTGAACTTTTTTTCAAATGGAAGAGCTGTTGACTTCAAGCTTTATGCTCAAAAGATCGGTACAGTATACAGTATATCAAGTTATAAAAGCGGAATTCCCCGCTGATCCACCGGAACGGAGCAGTTTGTCAACAAGCAACGCTTTTGTACATATCTCACGTATATTCCAGACAAAATTCACATAAACAGAAGCAATGGATCACTCTACACCACTCACTCTGTCTACAACCCAAACCTCCTGTCTGATTTTGGTATTTTCTCTCTTTGGAAATATTTTACAGTTTTAAAAATATGAGAATGTGAAATAAAATTTCCTGTTTGCCTATTCACCAATTCGACGATTGTTACCTAGACCGGATCTATGGGGGGAAGGGGAGAAGCAAAGGGGGCACTTTCTCCGGATGACAGAATTTATAGGACGGCCAATATCGAACGAAATTTTACTTTTAGATAAATAAAAAAAAATATATTTGCTTCCTTTTTTTATTATTTTGACCTTAATTCAGTCAATAGAATAGGTTTGTAATATGAGAGGATGATATTTATTTAAATATATATTTTATAAAATACTTTAATATTAGTTTTATTGGGGAGGGAGGTTGAAAGAAGGGGCGACAAAATTAGGCCCTCTGACAAAAAATCCTAATTCCGGCCCTCATTGTTATTATATTGGCCTGGAGAAGGCATATAAAAAGGGATTTAATATTTTTTAATTACATTTTAGTCTTTAAAGAAAAGAATTTTTTAATTTGCGTTTTTCCTTATATGATTATTGTAGACTTTTTTCTCATAAAAAACATTAACGTATGGCAATACATTACGTTCCGGTTGAGTTACCTCCTATTCTTACTAGAATATTCCATGTTTGTTTGACCGTTGTTTATGTTTACTTGAAATTCTATTGAAGATTCTTCAAATTTCAGTTTGTACATAATTGGCAAAGAATATATAACTTCTTAATGAGTTCATATAACAGGACTGGTCACGCATGAAGGTAACAAAAGCAGTATTCCTGTTTTGTTATTCATTATGAGAAACAGCACCTTAGTTGAAAAGTATAATTTTAAATGTAAAATGTAAAATTATAAGAATGGAGGCGGGAAGAATTTCAGGCCAAGCATATGTGACCAAGGAAGATGAAAAATGGAAATAGGAATGCCTAGGACTATTAAGTATTGGACAAGTGGTGTTCTTGCTGGAGCCATTCCAGGTTCGTCGTTTGTTTGTGAAGAATCTGTATAAGCCAGGATAAGGTTGTACTGACAACCTGTGGCGTTTTTGACAGAATCGGTTGTACAATCACGTCCGTTATGCTGAACACTACTGGATGACGCATCTAACTCATTTTTTAAATGTTTTTACTTGTGAGATTTTTGCTAGCAACCCCTCAATTATTTTTAAACGTTAGGAAGCCTTTTTTTAGCAGGTAGCAATCCCCTTAAAATTATTTATAATATCTAATTTAAGAATTATTTTATTTGGCAAAATTGCATGCACTAGATCTGGAATGGGGTGTTTGTACTTTTTTTTTATAAATTAGTTTCTACTTGAATTAAGGAGGAGCGGATGGCTTTAGAAAATAACCCTTGGGCTCATTTTTATTTATTTTATGTTTAACAACCATAACAGGAAGCATTAAACGGGCTGGTAGAGGGGAGCTTAAGTGTCTGGAAAAACGATGATGATATTTTGGCTGGGGCTAAGAAGGAGAACAGGTGGTGGCTAACGATTCTGTTGATGACAAAACTCATTACCTCTCCTGGGCCGACCTAAACCTCTTTTACCTCGATGAGTGGATCTTTTCAAAGCCAGCTGATAATGGATGTTTAGTGTCGTATCGTCGAGCCCTCTCTCCCTCCCCCATTGTCCTTATTAGCTTAGGATCGACTATCCCTTGTCTCTGCGGTGCGGTAAACCTGTTTGTCGCCTTTGTGGACTTTGGCTGAGAAGGAAAATTAATAAATAAAGGAATATAAGTAGCCGAAAAGGTTTTTGTATATTTATTTATGCATTCAATTATAAGACCATGATGAGTTTCCACGCGTAAATCTGTTGTATAAAAATTCCCTGGGAGGTATCTTCAAATTGGACGATTATTATTATTTGTTTTGCGTGAAAAAAAATATTTTTTAATAAATTTGTTATCATTATTAATCAGCATTATTAGCCAAAAATAAAATAAAAGGAAAAGACTGATAATTTTTCAAATCTAATAAAATTTGGCATATTTTATTTATTAATTATAAAAACCTACTAGATATTTTCAAAAGAAAATTTTGTGGAGGAATTCTAAGACTGGATAACGGTCTGTGGTGGCGAAGAAAGAATTATGAGCTCATTCATTGATATATTTTTTTATTTGCAATATTTTTATTTTATTTCACAATGGAGCTTTTTACTCTGTATTTTCGTGTTATTTTATTGACTAAAGTGAATTTAATAAATCTCATTCTTAAAACACTTCTTCGTCGGAGAAGCCTAATTTCTAACCATACTTTTTGACAAATTATGTGTCAATACAGACCAATCCCAAAATAGACCTCAAGTTCATTTGTATGAAATTAAAACTTATTTAAAGGCGAAGCTTCTCTGAAAGTAGGGTATCTGTAGCCCAGTAAGGGCTGAGAAAAGCATTCACAAGCAAAGTGTGATTTTAAATAGAAAATTTAAAATTATTAAAATTTAAAATTTTTCGCTATTTTCGGCTCCCGAAAGCGCCCTTACAATTGATTTAGTTAATTCTTACTATATTTCTTATAGGGAATTTTGTCTACTTTACGATGGTGCAATTGTAACTTAATTACCCTGACTAGTTTTAGAGGATTGAGCAAAACGAAGAGACTTACTTAAAAAAAAACAGCTTAAATTTTATACTTTTCTGTGTGAAAATGGAAAAGACCAACAAAAAAGGTCATATGGGTCACCTTTTTTGTAGCTCTTTAGGTCTTTTATCCACCTCTTTGAATATTTCCGGTCATTTTCGGATCTCCCTGTATAAAAATTTCGAGGTTGAAATGGAGAGGCTACATTATGAGGATGAGTGATTCAGGAATAGCCGATTGAGTGTATGGAAATGTCACTGATACAAGCACATACACGCTTGTGCTAAGCCGAAAAGTTATATTTGAAATTTAAATCGCTCAAACAAGAGATAAATAGAAGGTTGTTTTTGAGCAGGTAAAGCGCAAAGTTATGCTCCACTTGTACCAACAGAAGAAGCTTGGTGAAGATAAGTAACATTGGTGATATTTAATTTAACAAAAAAAAAAGTTTATACTTTTATACTAACTTAAAATAAAATTAAAATTAAAATACTTTTATACTACGGCGAAGATGCGTGTTGGAGAAGCATCTCACCACCCTAAATTCAAGAAACTAATTCGAATCCAGGCTGAGAGAATATTTTTTCAATTGAAACGTAATATGCAAAAAATATTATTTTTAACAAAATGATATAACATTCACATTTAAAGATCCGTACGTTGAAATGATTCAATTAGTTGAAATGATATTTGATTAGTCATATAATTTTATCTTTTGACTCTTCAGTCCTGTTTACTGAATGATTAAGTAGTAAAATTATTTTATTTACCATATCATAAACTTTATTTATCCTGAATACGATGTTTACAATTTCCTTGGGCTAGGGACTTCATCGTCCTATTCGGGAATCGTTTAAGGAAATTCACGATGTGCGGTAATTTTACTTTTTAGCAACCCACGGAATAAATATACATCTTCCCACTCTCTGTATAAATAAACAACATTTTGGAAAAATCTTACGGCTCTACAAAATTAATTTTAATTTTAAAAATTAATTTTAGTCAAAGCTTAAAATTACTTTTGCTGATGTGAAGTAACAGTGGCTATTATTTGTTTTTAAAAAAAAGTGACTAATCATAGAAATTATCAGGTCATTGGCATCAAGGGACAATTATACTTTGTTGTAGTACTTAGTGCTTTTCAAGAATTTTAACAAAGTGATTACTTTTCTTTCTTCTTTATCTTTCAGCGCTTCTCTTGATGTTTTTGATAGTCCAATTTTTCCCAATTCATTCAAATTGGTACATCTAGATTCATTCTACATTGATACATTCTTTCAATAAGCGTTTCACAGTTTGTGGGATATTGTCGTACTCTTGATATGTGGATGCTTCATATGGGAGACTTATAAAGTATTCATAAACTGACAGTGTACAATCCTAACTCGGCACAGTATTATTTCTTCCTTTCTGGACGTTCTGGAGCTTGTAGACGATTTTTTACATTCAGGTTTTACTTGTAGTTTGGACTATTTTCCTTTCCAATTTTTCTAGCAATCTACCAGCAACTTTTTCTTTAATTGGTGCACCCAGACTTCCAAGGTAACATCTTGCAGTTCAGCTCCTCCTCCCCCCCCCCCCTCCAACTTCTTCTTTTCTGGCCATTAGGGCAAGCTTTTTCATTGCCGAAGATTCCACAGTGGGCTGGAACCCATAGGGAAACTACAGTCGCAGCATTGTTATTTATTTCCCATCAAGCGTTTATGATTTCTCTAATCAAGAAACTGGTTGGCCATTGAGTGTCGATGGCAGCCAAAACTCTCAATGACTCCATTTAACGATTCACTGTGGCTTCTCCAGTGAAATCGGAGCACCCTCCTGGTTTATTAATCAGAAGTTTGTTCTGTTTACTGTATATAGCACATCCAACAATATTTTCCATTTTGGAGGCATCGGTGAATAAAACTGCAAAATCCTGAAATTTTTCCATTAGTTGTAAAAAGGAGTTTTGAATTATTATTGGGTACCTCTTAGAAACTCTGGTCATCGATCTGTCTATGATTGGTCTCCTTTTTTCCCAACGAAGTATTTTCAGAACTGGGATGGATTTAATAGTGTTCAGATTCATATTTACAGCAACCATTGTTTTGTAAATTGATAGTTTATATGAGTTGTCTACATCCTTGAGCCCAAGAGCTTTAAATATATTAAAAGTATTTACTTGAATAATAAATTTATTTACTAAGGTATTTTGCATGAGGACAAGAGCATTAAGTTTATCGAGGGCAGTAGAGGGCAAAGGGTTAGTTGGCCCTAAGTTAAAACAAACCCTGCAAGTGCTACCAACTAGCTATCCTAATTGTACCCTCCACCCTAATTTAACTATTTAATCCACCTCACCAACTCTTGGGACTCTCTAGATTCTGAGTGCAGTTGGCTATCGAGTTAAAGGCCTCGTCTCGAAGGGAGTACACAAGAAACGGCCAACTTGACCCGAAAAGGCTTCACAAGAAAATTAAATTTGTGAGATAGCTTTTTCTGATGTCATCTCCATTGAAATTAATGAGGTTTTTAAGCAATTAAATGTGAGTAATTATTTAGAATATTAGCTGAAGGCCCACAATATACCGAAACACGATATTGGAAATCGATTAATGAAGAATTCGCTAACAGTTGGATGCTGAAGGTGCTTTTACTCATTTGCCAAACCTAGGCAAATTAAACGGCAAACATGTACGGGTGTTTACTTGGCGAACTAACCTCAAGCTATTATTTAGGCTATTCCAACTTTTATCGGCTGTTAACTTTGGTTTAAAACAGTTTTATTTAATACTATTAAACCATATATAAAATAAATACATATAATTGATATTATATATATATACATAAATATGCGAATGTAACACTAGTGCTGATGTTACCGGATCGGTCTCAACAGAGAAGCAAATCCAAGCCAAGCAAAACTATCCCCTTTACATATTTGATTTGACTAGGCTTGGCAAGTGTATGAAGGCACCTTAAGAATGTAATTATAAAATTAAATACAGGCTACATCAGGCCGCTTCTAAACAACATCTGGGATTTAGCAAACCCCAAAGAACGTTAAAATGAGTGTTTTTTTCTTAATATTTCATTTCATAATGTAATTTTCTTTTCTTAAATAATTTTATCAATAAAAAATAATTCAAAATGAAAATTTTTGTATTATTCTATTTCTTTCAGCTAAAGGTATTTTAGTAATGAAATGCAATTTAAAAAAGCCATTAATATGAAATAACCTAGGCGTTATCAGTGTCAGGTTATGAGGGTAACAGCAGCAGCCATCTTTGTGTAACTTTCCGTGAGTACCGAAAGAAAAAAACAAATAGTCTGAAACGTGGAAATTTATTGCCGCTTAGAAATATATCTGTATAAATCTAAATATATTGTCGTTGGAATCTCAGCAGGAAATGAGGTTGAACAACGTATTATTGGTTGTTATTTTAAAGGTTATTTTGTACTTTAGAGGGTTGAAAGTACAAAAACATGCATATATGTATACGGAAATATATAGAAATTAGATTCCTTTACAACGACACGTATGCAGCATTTGTCAAAATCCAACACTCCTGAGAAACGGACAAGGGATCTATAGTACCGTATTAATATATAGTGAGGTGTTGGCAATGCACTCTGACATTAAGTACAAAGCTATAAGGAGGGACATTATAGTACTAAGATCAGCAGAACTGACTCCCGTGTACCATGCAACGGAGTTAACTGTTATACAGATGGATCCCTGACGGTACAAGGTTCAGGGCCGGGTATCGAGAGAGAATGTTCATATCCTTAGGTAGGCATACCTCTGTCTTTCAGGCAGAGGTATTAGCAATTAATGTCTGTGCCCAGTCCCTTATTGAGGATGGCGTTAAAAACAGACTAACTACAGTCCACACCGATAGCCAAGCTGCTATCGGGGCTTTAAGTGGTTATGCGACCCGGTCAAAGTTGGTGGAAGAATGCAAAGTTAATCTTAACAAACTGTCTGAAACCAACAGGGTAAGAGTTGAATGGGTTCCTGGACACTCGGGAATTTTAGGGAATGATTGCAAGGAGAGGCTCTGAGATGAAGCCTTGTGCACCAGAGCCCATATGTGGCATAAGCCTTAGATATACCAAAGGCGTATTAGAGTGGCTGTAGGCAATAAAGTTAAGAACTACTGGGAAAACATTAGGAAACAGATACACTCCAAACTGTTTTTAGATGGACCCTGCCCCAAAAGAAGCGAGATTCTTCAGTTTATGGATAGATGTAACCTTAGGAGGGTGACGGGACTATATACAGGATACTGTCAACTGAACAAGAACCTCTACAACATGGGGCTAACTGAGTCACCGACATGTAGACTATGTGGGATGGAGGACGAAATGGACTTCCACGTAATCTGTGGATGCGAGGCTTTGAAAAGGGTGAGGTACCTCCATTTTGGTTGTGTCCGGATCACTGAACCTAAGCTCTGCGAGATGATGGACCCGATAAGTCTACTCAGATTTGCAAAGGCTACTTGCCTGTTTTAAACGGTTTAGACCAGCGCACAATAGGCCTCAATAGGCCGCGATGCACATATGCTGGGTTAAATATATATATATATATATATATATATATATATATATATATATATATATATATATATATATATAGTGAATTTGTAGACCACAAGGGGCCGTAATTGATGGTGATTTCTCACTGATTGATCGATACTGTAACTCGATTAAATCTTGTCAGTGATACTGTGGCAACAAAAAATATACAATCCTGAAAATCGCCAAACTATTTTAATGAGAGATTTGTAAGAGGGTCCCTAGATTAACGCAAGATTTGAATTTAATAAAAAAAAAACAGTTTTGTTTGTCAATTTAACAGCAGATAGTTTAGGGTTAGTAAAAATGGAACGTTACACGAGTGAACGTTTGTTTTTATTTATTTTTTATTTATTTACACGAGTGTTTCTATTGTTGAACATTATTTCAAAAGTAATGAAAGTCTGGCGGCCACATTGCGAAAATTGCGTACAGAATATGGTCGGAATAGTGATATAAATTCGTTAACTGTGAAGAGACTAATTTAAAAAATCAGGCAGACTAGATCAATTGGTGATGCTGAACACACTGGTCGTCCAATAACAAGCTGTTCAAATGTCAATATCGAAGCAGTACGTGAGAGTGTTGGTGATAATCGAGGAACATCAATTCTGCGTCGTACACAAGAATTGCGAAAATCAGATCAGGAAGCTCTCTACAGCGTATACTTACTGAAGATCTCCGAAGATCAAAGTATACAAAGTTCAATTGACACAAGAACTGAAGCCTGATGACCGTGCACAGCGAAGAGAGTTCGTTGAATGGATTATTGAACATCAACAAGTGGATGTTGTGGAAACATGTGGCTGGCTTTTCGAACAAAATCATTTTCAGCTATGAAACATATTTTCACCTTGACGGCTTCGTTAATCATCAAAATTGCCGCACGTGGTCGTCGAAAAACAAATGGATCCTCAACATGTCACTATTTGGTGCGGATTTTGGGGTGGAGGCATCATTGGATCGTACTTTTTCGAAAATGAATCTAGTCAAGCAGTTACTGTTTCTGGTGCTCGATATCGCGACATGATAACAGTTCTTTTTGTCTAAAGTGGATGATATTGATGTGGACGACATGTGTTTTCAACAAGACGGTGCCACATGCCATAAAACCCGTGAAATAATTCAATTACTGCACGAGACATTTCCTGGCTGTGTACTCCCTCGTTTCGGTGATAAGAATTGCTCCCCTAGATCGTGTGATTTATCACCATTGGATTATGGAGCTATTTGAAGTCAAAGGTCTATGCCAACAAGTCCACAAAGACACGTGCAATGAAGGAGGAAATTCAACGCTGCATTAACGAAATTAAGCAACATTTATCCAAAATAATAATTTATGGAAAATTTCGATAAAAGAGTGCATATGTGCTAATAAAGCCCTGGAGGCCATTTTCCCGATGTGTTATTCCATAAATAATCCTATCTTGCCTAATTTACGATTCAATAAATAAAATAACAATTTAAAGAAAAAAAAAATGTGTTTTTTATTTAATTCAAAGTTTCTTATTCCGTTAGCCTCATTTCAGGTATTCAGATCCATTGATATCCGTATTCCATGTTTCCTAAAATTAATCTTTAATCGGCGAATATTAAC
This sequence comes from Rhaphigaster nebulosa, assembly GCA_948150685.1. Taxonomy (NCBI): domain Eukaryota; kingdom Metazoa; phylum Arthropoda; class Insecta; order Hemiptera; family Pentatomidae; genus Rhaphigaster; species Rhaphigaster nebulosa. The sequence goes on along the minus strand of OX411309.1, from coordinate 79,733,860 downwards.
AAAAGTAATTTGTTACGTGTCAGTTTTTTTTTTTTAAAGATATAGATTGATCAGAAAAAGTTTTTTATACGCAGAAATATTGTCATCGCTGTCTAGAGGCATTCTCACATCAGGGACTATGCACCCCATTGGCTAAAAGATAACGGACGACTATTGCTGAGCCGTCAAGCTGAAATGATGAATCACTTCTTGATATCTGTGTTGTGCTCTGTGGAGTGTAGGTGGGACAAACCAAAAATGGTGAACATTGATAATTTATTATTTTAGTTTTCTGTGAAATACAAGAGGAAATTTATGTTAATGAGATTTTTACCAATCGTAATGTAAATTTTTAGGTTATCGATGGAAAATTAAAAAAAAAAAAATCTGGATTCTCTCAAATAGCAATAAAAAACTATGATGAATTATAGTTATTAATTAGTAATAAAATGACAATTTTTTATCAAACGACTGAATTGAGTTTATCTCGATGGGGGTTATCAAATGGAATGCATATGCTGCAATATTATATGAGATCCTTTATTGCTGTCATAAAATCGTGCGAGAAGCTATCCCGAAACTTAATTAAAATCTGTATCACCTTGTAAAACTATAACTGCAAATATCGTGCTAAGTTTATGGGACGCCTATAAATATATTATTGTTATTTAGTAAAATATTATTTATTTACAGCATAATAGTTTAAATTGAATATATCACATTATGAATATTTATATATTTTATAGAAAAAATCCTAACCTAAATCACAAAATATTAGTACATTATTAGTACAAAATAATTTATATAATATAAACAATTATAAAAAACAAAACAGCAATACCAAGAAAAACTTTTCTTGATGGATCAGCTATGGCACAAACAAGAGAAGTTTTCTAAATATAGAAAATATTCAGGTAATTATAAAGTTGATAAACCACAATAAAAGTCTCCTCTCTGAATCGATTTACGTTCGCCAATAATCATAGTGTCAATCACAAAACGGACAAACAATATATCCCTTGTTTATTCCCAAATTCTAGATTTATAAATAATTAATAGCTCATCAATTCCCCCTTTCTTTTTTATACTAATTTCTTCGACAGAGCTTTCCGCTAGTAGGCCACGAAAAGTACTTTAAAATATTCAGACTTTTTTTTCTCTTCTTGCCAACTGACGAGGGATCAAGTAAAGTTCTTCATTTCCCTTTTTTTTTTTCTTTTTTTTATGTTTCATCAGTCATTTCTTTCTTTCCTTTTTCTGTTATGTTTCTTTTTTCATCTCTTCCTTTTCATTCTATGCTAACTTCCTGTTCTTTTTTTCTATATCATTAACCCCTCCTATTCTTTTTCCTTACCCCTCATCATTACATTTACATTATTTACTGTTGTAATATTATATTATCTCATCTTACACAACTTCTGTTTCTCTATGTTTATTTTTGTATGTAGGTAAACCCTCATGAATTCCCATTATATTTTTCTTCATGTTTTTATATTCTCGTATTTTTTTTTGTATTTTTTTTAGCTCTGATAAAGGTCTATAACTTAGACCGAAACGTCACACATTGTACAGTATATTTCTTTATTTTTTTATAAATTTTACTTCTGTCCGGAAATACTGAATAGCGAATACTATGTAGGATAAGACAACGAATCTAGAATAAAACATTTAGGTTTTTAAAATATCATGTTTTGAACTTAAGCTAGAATTCATTTTATTAAATTATTGATTCAACGGGAGGGAGAGGGAGAATGATGACATTCCATTTTACTCAGTCGCCGTTAGTGATGGGAGGGCAATATAACCCGAAATTAATCCTTTTCGTATCAATTAAATAATAAAATTGTATTCTGCCATTTATTGAGAGGCGAGAATATTATCCCGCTTCGACTTCAAAAGTTAAAATGTCTATCTCAGTTGTGATTTTAATATTTGTGAATTATTATCCTATTTCCACCAACAGATTCGATTGCTGCACTTATTTTTCACAGTATTGCAGCTGAATTTTAATTTTACTTTTTGAACTTCGTGAATTAATGGGAGGATGGGTTCGGGATATCAGTTAATTTACTCTTAGAGTATGAAATAGTGATTTTGGTTTATTATTTTCAATAATACATCTTTGTAATCGACCAAGAAAAAAAAATTAACCTCCCCCCCTCTCTAAATTTGAGGTTTTACGTTTCAAATTACGCTGAATCCAAATATCGAATTTTTCGTCCGGCGTCCGCGGCTTTTCTCTGAGACTGCTAAACAGATTTTTTTTTCAGATTCGGCACCAAAGTTACTCGTCATCCCATGATGATCCTCGGAACTCGATATAGCCATCCGTCGGTTTTCTTCAAATTGGCGGCCGATTAGAAATGTTATAAGCCCATAACGCGGCCATAAAAGGGAAATTTAAGGTGTTTTGGAATCAACATACGAAGCTATTAAAGATTAATAAAAAAATAAATGTAAAAAAACAAAAAATTCTATATAAATGCTTTTGGTTTATTATTTTCAATAACAGAGCTTTGTAATCGAACAAGGAAAAAGAAATGTAACTCCCCCTTCTCCCTCAAAATTTACGTTTTACTTTTCAATATACGTAGATTCCAAATATCGAATAAAAAAAAATCTGTCCGTCCACCGTCTCCCGTCGGCCGTCCGCGGCTTTTCTCCGAGACTACTGAACCGATTTGCTTTACATTTGCCACCAAAGTCTTTTGAGGTTTTTGATAAATCTATCGAAAGGTCATTTTGTGAAATTACCTACAAAAGTAAACAAAAAAAATCATGTAAATCGGACATTCATTAAAGCATTAGCTGAGATATAGCGTAATGAACTTCGTAGACTAATTCACCGGCGCAGCAAGTCATCGTTGCCCAAGACCTCCTGACTTATCAATTACGGGCTTCTGATTTCCTCGCATCTCTATATTTCGGCACTTCCTTTAGCTTCTTGATCCTTCATTTTTCTTTTCCCACTGAAGTGCACACCCAACATTTCCCTCTGTACATTTTTACCCTCTGATTAAACGTCATAACTACCTCAGCCGACTTGCATTGACACAAGCTCCAAATTTCTGCTTCAAAGCTTTGCTGAACTTGGTTGATATCCTTTATAAAGTATTCTGCATAGGTTGCTTTCCCGAAACACTCCAAATGGTCATTTGAAAGATAATCTAATTATCTAAATTGTAAACTAAAGCAATATGGAAAGTCCTATGAAAATGGACAGACCAGATATTTTTGAAATATTACTATTTGGAATAAAACCATTGTGTAATAATTTGCAGCGTTTTAAAAATTGTTGTTCTGTTTACATCCAACGTCCCATTCATTCTGAGGACTCCTTGCTCTATAACGGAATGTGGTCAAATAGCTACCTTCTAAGCGAAATTCGTATTTTCAAAAAGTTTAAAATTCCTCTCCAAAAAATGCAAGCAGTTCTGTTCTGCACCAACAGAGATTGGTATCCTTATAGGGCAGAACTAAATAATCTTTTCTACACAAACAAAACATTACTTACATTACAGGATTAAAAAGAATGGCTCTGATTTCGTCCCTCATTTATATTCAAATTTATAATTTATTTGAAGTCAGGGAGATTAAAATAATGGTAAATAGCTCTCCAAAAAGAAATTTATTTACATTAAAATACTTTAAAAAATTTAGTTACTGATTATATTATACAAAAATGTGACAATTCATTGTAGATTATAATTTTTTTTATTGAAAATAAGAGGTGCAAAAATAACATAACCAACGAGGGACGAATTTTAGAATCATTCTAGTAACCCAAATCCCTGATCAGCAGGACGAGTTGAAAAATCTTAAGGTGGACGAATTTAGGACTCGACGTATGAAAGTAAACTTATGGGCATCGGATAATTTTAACATGAAAAATATACTCTAGTCTACAAATAGTAATGATAAAAAGCCTAACATTTACAACCGACCAAGAAAAAAAAAATTAGCCCCATCACTCAAAATTTGAGGTTTTACGATTCAAGATACGTTGAAACCAAAAGTTTTGTAGACCGACTGCCTGGTACCATAGGTCAGCTAACCCTTGGCCACCTTAATTATGAATTGCGGATTCCCAGCTTCCTCGCAATGAGATGTTTCCGTAGGCTTTGCTGAACTTGGTAGATGCGTTTTATAAAGTATCCTGCACATTGAAACCGGTTCATCTTCTTTTAGTTACCGTCTGATACTCGAAACGTTGCCATCCTCCACTTCCACCAGCTTCTTGGTCTTCCTCATTTTCTTTTCCCCCTGAAGTGCGCCTCCAACGTTTTTGCAAGCGCCTCTGTACCATTTCATTCTCCATTCTGATTAAATGTCCTGCCCATCTTAGCCTACTTGCTTTGATACGGTTTCTTTCTAACTCTCTCAGTTTACGGCAATCATCTTGGGACAAACACCAAGTTTCCATTCCGTAGCTGACTACTGGTCTTATAAGAGATTTATTTCGTTGCTTTAGACAGCAGTTGAGACTTGGGAATTTTCAGTTGTAAATACGTTTTATAAAGTATTCTGCACAAGTTCCTATGGAAACCGATTCACCTTTGTTCAGTTATTTGTTAACTCTATAATGTTCCATGTCACGGAACATTCCAAATGCTCATTTGAAAGATGATCTGATCGTCTGGGCTCTGAACCAAGGAAAGTAGAATGGGCACACCAGCTTTGATTATATTTTTGAAATATAACTACTTTGAAATAATATACGATTGTGTAATAATTTGCAGTGTTTTTTTCCTAGGAAAGCGGATAGTTTTCAAACCAACGGGTTATCATATTGAAAAATCTGTAATCCTTTTTTTAGGATGCAACTTTTATTTCAATGTAAAGTTGTTATTAAAATTATTCTGACTTCATCATTTCCAATTATCAAACTGCTTATTATGATCCTAAATGATTATTTATTTCGAGTTACTCAAATGGTTACAATTTCTTACCCAAACTTCTCTATTGTAATTAATATTAATGTTAAATTTAATTTATTTCTAAAATCCAAATTTTCTTTAAAATACTCAAAATAAATTCAGAATATCAATAACAATAAAAGATTTTCTGTGACGGAATTAAACTTCATCTTTAGTATAATTTAATGTTTAATGTTAGGTACAGTTTAGTCTATTAATTATCATAATGATAATATTTATAATGTATATTATCATTATTAAATATTTTTTATTTGTGCATTTACCCGATTGGGATTCAATCATTATATTATAATGAAAATTATAATAATAAAAACCACGGAGGGCTGATTTTTTAAGATATTAAGCTGTAAATAACCTATTAAGAAGCGTGAGTAAAACCACGGTCTTCTTCTCGACTTTTTCAACAAATGTTTTGGCCAGAAAAAAATGTAAGAGCATATTTGAATTGAGCCGGAGCTATACAACATAGGGAATCAATCAATCTCGTGAGCCCCTTGCTACTTCTGGAAATTACCCCCCATACGTATAAATAAAATTACTCATTACCTATAGCTTTAAAGCAATAAATTATTCTAATTGATAATAAATCGAACAATAATTACAATACTTACATTTGAAGCTTGAAAGGGACGGTTACAATCGACCAGAGTGCTTCTTTTTGACACCAAATATTCTTTAGCGAATTCAGTAAATTCTTGAAGTTTACTCTCGAAAATTTTCTAAAATAGCAATTTTTATTATAATAACCGAACAATATTTTGTTTTCTTTTATCTAAATACAAACAATAATAATGCTAATTTATTATTTTTAAAAACAATAAAAAATGTATTTTTATTTTTATTTTTGCAATTAATCGAAAAGATCATGTTCAAAAACATATTCATTGATTTTCTTTTTTCTGAAATGCAAGACGTTTGGTGGGTTTGGTCTCCCAAATCTCCCAAACGACGAATTGTAGCAATCGAGACAGAAACTTCATGCCTATTAAAAGTACAAGAGTTGCCCTTTAATAAATACCTGAGGCCGTGAATTAATTGAAATCCCCCTGAGGATGTAGAGACAGTTGTATTGATGGCACCTAGTTCTGCTTCATTTCTCCAGTTAACATTCTCTATTGGATTGTTGTTATTTTGATTTTATTCTTTACTTTTATCATTACTATTGAATTTTATCTATTAACACTGGAATGCATGTGTTTATTAATTGTTATTATGGATTTGTTTTTCTCTTCCATAGTAATCCTATAGGCGGGTTGTATATTTTTACATCTTACAGTTTTCATATTGAAATAGGTATAGTAATATTTTATAACATGTTATAAGAACATTAATTACTGAAAAAAAAATATAAAAGAATAATAAACATTGCAATACACAAAAGGAAAAAGTATGAAGAAAAAACAAATAAAATACTAACAAGGAGAGTGGACGACGTATCCCGTCACCGATTCCTAGGTTGCTAATTTATGAGGAATTATTTTAATCTTAAAAATATTTGAATACTATATAATAATAAAATAATAATTAGGGATTGATAAATTATTTGCCACTTCTGTAAATTTGTTTTATTGAAAACTGGTTTCGAATGTTACACATTCATCCTCAGTTCTAAGAACACAAAAAATTCAAAAATAAGCAATTCAAAATATAGTTGGTATTATTATACATAAAAGATTAGATAAATATAAATCAGTATTATAAAACATTGATGAATTATGAATTTAATTAAGACAAGAAATCAAATGCATGTTGGTACTCACCAGGGTTTAAATGGATTATATCAAACAGAATAGTTTGCACTAGTTTCTTCTCGCATTGTATTAACAATGAACGAGAGGTAGGCAGGATGTTTTTAGGTAAACGGTTTAAGGGTCAGGGTTTTCCCAGTAATGCCGGTGTGTAATTATTTTTTCTGTTATAGATGTAAATAAATTTAAGATTGGACTATTGGAGATATTTCGACATTTAGATATTATATTTGGAGAGTATTGGACTATTGGAGATACAAAACAAATTTATAGAAGTGGCAAATAATTTATCAATCCCTAATTAGATTGATCCTTCTATACCATCATGCGGATGTCAACTGAATAAAATAATAGTATATAAAATAACAGGATATATAATATTATATACGAAAGTTTTCACCTGTGGTCGCAATCCTTCTTCTGAATCTATTTCTTCTTCGGTTTCCTCTTCCAATCTCTCTTCTGCTTCCTCTTCGATCTCTTCTGAAGAATGAGATACACTTTCTGGTTTGTTTTTGATAAACTGATCCGTTACTCCTTCTAAAATCGTATTGCCCAGAATCCAATCTCCTTTCTCGTCTTTGAACTGATCGAACCTGTAAAATGAAAAAAAATTAAATAATTTAGAAAAAGCATTGTTAGGTGAAAAAGTAAAAAATCAAAAGGCGAAAGATATATATATAAATACCTTTACAGATAACTGTGATATATATATATATATATATATATATATATATATATATATACCTTGCATAAGACACTTGCACTTGATAAAACTAGACAGCAACTAAAAAGATTTCATAGGTTAATAGTTACTGAAGTCTCCAATGATTTTTCTGGATATTCTAGCAATATTCCCTTCATCAGACGACCACTAATTTATAAGCAATCAACGAAGGAAAATTATCATTGTTTAATTGGCAAGAGCACTTGTTCTAATTCGTTCGCCTGATTCTTAGTTAGCTCTAATGATAACCTACTCAGTGATTTTCCTTCTTCAATTCAATCCGATACTTTTATTTGCGGATCTTGAATAAGCAATGTCCCTTCGAGTTCACTCCTTCTTGAATATTTACAGCTTGTTTTCTGTTATGTAATCACTTCTAATAATACAGGTATGTATGATTAATCATACATATACTTTAGTTTTGCCGTGAATGCGTCTATCCGAATAACGTCTGCATCCAAAATCCAATTGCACCGCTCGATAGCCAAAGGATAAAAAGAATTTGTTGGACTAGGGGGAGGGGGAGGGGGCTACAAAGCATAACGAGGGAATTTTGAGTTCGTTTTGCCAACTTTTTTTATCTTCTCTGTGGTTATAACGTGCGATACGGTCAAGCCAGGACGTTCGTTTTAGTTTTATTCGACAGCACTCTCGCAAATCCATGTCAACATACATATAAATATCGCAGACAGTTGGAACGAGGAGCTCTATAGGAATCCAATGATATCCATGAAATCTAATGGATGAGTTTGTATGCTTACCACATCATCTCCCTATAATTAAATTTTTTTTCTTATCTGTATTTTATTTTTGTTATAAATAATTATGACGAAAATCGCTTTCATTTATATAATTTTATACCTTCATTATTTAATAAGGTAAACTTGAAATAGTTTCTCAACTTTTCGTACGATTTCGTTGGAATTTTGTGGCTGTGTTTTTATTTAATAAGGAATTTTTTATTTCGTTGAAAAAATATAACAAAAAGTTAATAAAATTTTCTTTCTTATTTAGACAAGAATTTTTGAGAAATGTCAAAGCTGAAGTTTAAATAATGCTGTAATTTTTTCTTAATCTTCTTTAACTCGGCTTTGAAAAGAGGGCCAACTAAAGCAATAATACGGCTTTAATGAGGAGGATTTAGATCATCTATACATAATATTTATTGGTATTTTAACTATTTACATCTTAATAGAAAAAATATGCTCAGTTTACGAGAAAAAAAAATAGCTATAACTATAATCCATTTTGGCTAATGGTAAGCGGTGAGTTATGGAAAATACATAAATTCATATGAGTGATCCGGTTCTAGAAGAGTGTGGTCTGCTCACATCTCCCACAGGATAACAATCCGTAATCAAAGTAGTAATTGGGTAATAGATAAATTCTTGTTTTTTTGTGTGTATTTTTTTTTTTTGAGCAGTATAATAATTTTATATTTTCTTTAATTGATAAATCCAAATTTATTACGGAACAAACCATTACTTAATTTGTAATTATCATGGATCCATAATTAATTAATTTTATATTTCGTATAGCTGATAATTGATAATTCCATCTTGAATGCGGGACGACCAATAATAGCTCGTTATTTTAATTTTTTGTTTTTAAAGTGGATGAAATTATTACGGTCGTTACGAAGCGGGATTTTATATCTAATGCAGAAATGTAAATTGTAGATAATTTAAATGTTCTGAATTTTCACATGACTTGAAACATAAAATATTCATTTCATTTTTTATTCTTAAATTTGTATTACTTCCTTCATTGCGATTGCTATATTTTTTATGTTCTAGATATCAGTGATTTCGTTTTTTTGTATTTTTAGACCAATTGTTTGTATTTTTGTAATAATGAGCACTTTAAAATTATTTTGTTTCTCATTGATATTGCATCAATTCTATTAATTTATGGATTTCGAATGAGTTTGGATCAATTAAAGCAAGACAAGTAGTAAAATCATTAAAAGCATTGGTGGACACCGGAAATACTCCATCCTGTATTTAAAATTATTTTCTTCACCTGGTATTGGGAGGGTTAAGTTAGATCCGAAGGATTGGCATGTATTACTTGAGATGTTTGTTTTATTTTTAATTTTTTTTTTCATTTTTAAATGATTGTATACATTTTTTTTTTTCACCAAATTTAAGGCACTAGATTATAGAAACACAAAATATTTTTTTCTCAGCAACACCAACAGAATATATTTCGACCTTTACTCTCTGACTAGGTTAGGTTGATAACATGTCCTTCCTTCCCTAGTTGGAATAGATAAGGATGTTTAACCAACATTATTCTTGTGAGGTCTCTATTTTTATTTATGTACTTTGTAAATATAGCGAGAATTTGTATCATTATGCCGATATTACTTGTTACCCAAAGATGGGAGATAGTAATATTTAAAAATTATTTTCTTTGGCCATCACTCGGAGACCACTTTTTATTAAAACAGAAAAAAAAATCAGGATTATACGTAGAGCATATTGAAAAATCCGGCCAAGATTAATTAAAAATCTTTTAATTAGAAGAATTAACACCAGATTCATGAATGTTGCAACTGGTATATCGCCGTTTCCGGCGTGAAACCTACTAAGTGACCGAAAATCAGTTATGTGATTTTGATTTTTTTAGAAACAAGATTTTACTTGCTGGCGAAAAGCACTCATGTACCAAAAATCGTAACATGATCATGGTCAAAAAGAATCCTCCTATTGTCAATGTTTATCGCTTAAACAACAGTTACCGCCAGAAATCACCCATATGATACTTAAATATTTTAATTTTATGCTTGATTTCGTACTACAATTTGATTCTGTATACATACTTCACCCATATAAGACAGTCTTCACATTCGTGGTTTCACAGTTACATACCTACCATGTTGGAACGTAGCTAGTTTGTAAAATTATATGTTATAAAATTGCTTATAAATCAGTTATTCGTTAGTCCTATAAAATTATGTTTTTGACACATAGAAGGATTCCTGGCGGCAACGACATATGTACTCTAAACGCATGCATGATTTTCTTCTAATAAACTAAGACTGTAAGCGAAACAATGGAAGCTTATTCAGGATTATTTATTAACTAAATCAGTTTTCATAATTTTTTTTATTTGTTTTTTTTTTGCCTTACATACCAGCGCATATATATATATATATATATATATATATATATATATCTGTATATATCTGTAGGTCAGAGGTTAACTGTCGAAAATAATATTTCCAAAGGTTCACAAGATATTAAAATGAAGTTTCATATCGCGCTGTGCATATTGCATGTTGTGGATACCGGTCAATATTTATATTTGAAATGCTGCTTATTTTACCCTTTCAGCTTATTTACGATACTTTTACACCCAGAACATGGCCAGAATAATGCAAATACGATAAAAAATCAAAATGAACAAAATTGGACTTTTGACGTTTTACCTCTGTCTATATATGTTATATTTTTTCGAAGTTTCTATTTATATTTATGTACAATGTGGAGATGTATATAAATGGAAAAATAATAGAAAAATGTATATTGCCAGAAGGAACTCCGGTAAAAATGATGAATTCGATGGAATGGAAATACATTTGTTTGATTTACTGAAGTTATGCTACCAGACAACCAGTCTAATTTCGCCAAATTACATTTTCCAGAATATATCATCTGAAATGGAGGGAGTTATGTGATCAATTTCCCTTGTCACTCATTGAAAATATGAAAACAGACGTCAGGAAGTTTTTGTCAAAACGCCACCTAGTCCGGACCCGTGGTGACGACACAAGATTCCATATCTTATGTAAATTTCGGGCATTTATCATATTTGAAAATGTAAATGGATGCAGTATCTAATATGGGTGTCGAGGTTCGAAATGAATTGAAGCGAATATCTGGAAATGTCTACATTTGAATAATAGCGTTTCAAAGCTGCTTTATATTCATCGCTTGGCATGTGTGTTGCTCTTCCATTGCCATTTGATGTTAAACAGCGCAGCTTAAGTTAACCAGAGTTCTAATAGCGTATGCCAAATTAACTAATGGCCTTCCCTTTCTCCCATTGTACGTGGGTAAACTTAAATCGGAATGTTCGGATTTTTTTTTTTGTAGAAGAGTACAAACCGGCTTACATTCCCAAACAAAACAGTTAAATATCAGTTATTCCAAATAGTTTTCTAAATAGACTAAAGAAATTACAGTGCGTTCGAGTCTCGAGTACTGAAGTACGCGTTACCGTTGCAGACAGTAGTAGAAAAATGGCAACTAGTTTTAGGTTATTTGGTCTCAGGCACTTTAGTACACCGTTTAGAGAAGATAGGATGGGTTATAGTACAGGTCACGGCCTTATTCTAGCCAGAGTGGGATTTTCGGAAATTGACCATTACATACTCTGCGCAATATGACGCAGAACTGTATGTATGTAAACTAAGACTGTTGAAAGCTATAGTTAAGACAGCAATATGACGTTTTGCAGAGCTAATATTTATTATTTTTAAAAAAAATCCTAATACAGTTAATTGGTGGAATGACAGCATATACACACATGAATTTGGGAAAATTTATCCAATAAAATGGAGAGACCTATTTTGCGATAAAATAGATTGAATTTTAGAGTATAAAAATTAGCTATAAGAAAGCAAGCCAACCAAGCCATTCTAAAAAAAAAAAAAGAAGTAAAACTGTAAGTTGCATGCTGAAAAAAAGTTTGAAATTTCTATGACAGACACGGTCACTGATTTGAGTCTAATTGCTTCACGGCATTGAATTTTTTTGCCAAAAAGATTAATTTAGCTAAACCAATAATTATAAAAGCCATTATACCTCTTCAGAGTTGCAAAAAGGAAATAAACTGTTAATAGCGGATATTATCTCATCTTGCTTGATTCCATCCGGTGTATCCACTAAAGCAATTTTTTAGCTCATTCAAGTTATCATGAAACTTTATTGTACATGATGATGTTAATTTGTTTATAATTCCCATTTATCCACTAATAATTTAGATGTTTATTAATTTAAAGTGTGACCGCGTTTAATATTATTCCAATTCCTGCTAAATCCCTCATCAGATCTAATTATCAGACTATTTAAGAGGAAGAAGCGTAGATATCTCCTTCTTTCACAGACTGAGGACGGGATCCCATCTTATCAGACTCCTTTATTGTCTTTCAAGAGCAAACTGACTTAATGTATTTGCATTCTACTTCCTCTTTCCCAATGATTCTAAGATTGCAAAGTGATTTACTGAAGCAAAAGCTTTTCCTAAATCTATCAACAGAAAGATTTTCATTGTGGTTAATTTTTCACTCTAGTAGTACACGTCATTACAGATCGATAAATGTTTTTATAAAAGTCTTTGGTTTCACAATATTCTAATTCAACTTGAGGAGAAATTCAAATCTTGTATTAGAATTATGTTCGGGTTATTAATTGTTTTTATTTCTTCAGTTATTTATTAACATATCATAGGAGAAATATAAATCATTTCTAGGGAAAAAATTACCTTAATGGTGGAAGTTTATCGTACAACTAGAGAGAGGGGAGATGCGATTAGTGAAGAAAAACACACAAATAAGAAGACATTTTATTGTGTGCCGACGTTATGGCCTAAGTCTTGGGTCATCATCATGGCTAAGAAAAACAAGATGACAAGATTAACAGTAACAAACCATGGTAACTAACAGTAAAACAAGAAACAACTAGTAGTATGAAAAACATATCGAGATAATTATGATAAAACGAGTCATGAAAAATGATGTTAATCGATAATGTTGGCAATGGATGTTGACAATTGCAAGAGACGGATAACTGTTACACACTAAGCATTATTGATTAACATTATTTTTCATTATTTACATTTTTTTTTTAATCTTAATTATCTGTATATGTTTTTCATATTTCTATATCTTCATACTTATCTTCTTTCACCATATTTTATTACTGTTGCTGGTACTATTCCTGTTGTTGTCTTGTTTTTGTTAGCCTTGATGATGTTTAACATTAGCCGAAAAACTAAACGCAACTAAATAAGTCTTCTTATTTTTGTGTTTTTCTTCACTGCCCGCACCTCCAAACCAACTTCTCCTGTTGTATTAATCTTAATTTTTTTTAACAGTTTCCAAAACCAGACTTTGGGCGCCTGGGCCAATGCGTGCAATCTTCATAAAAACAAGTTGAGGACTTTAACGGTATATGTAATGAAAAAAGCCAGTTATTTTTATTTCGAATTTGAAAAATGGAACTGATAATCTCAGTCGTTAATCTCGATAAATAAACTGAAAAAAATTTCTATTTCTATAATTTTTCAGAATATTTAACCTTTCCTATACTTTCCTACATTTTTTTTCTCGCATTTCAATAAATTAAAGTTTTAATTAAGAAAAAGTTTTAACAATCTAACTTAACACCCCGGGCACTGAGATGGAAGGTTGACAAATTGCCATAGGCTAATTGGTCCACATTATTGAGATGGATGACATCTTTGTTATTTATTACTGTTACTTCAGGCTCTGGCTCATAAAGGACCATTAATTCTTTCATAAAGCTTCCCTCTCACAATGGCCGTACTTTATCACCTGGTGCAAGTGATTAAGCGGCCATATTGATTAGTTTTTTGTTCGCATCCTTCCTCCTTAATCCAACAAATTCTGGTACGAGTATTCGTATAAAAAATAGAATTGATTTCCCTTAGGCTATTATATTACTTAAAGTGAACGTAACCAAACGTAATGAAGTGAAAAAAAAACCTCTAGAGTTCAGGAAATCTGCACTGTGTTTCTGAGATAAGTTGTCAAGAATAAATAATTCACCAGCAGTTCAGTTTTAAGAATATAATTTTATTTATATTAAAATTTGATAATGGAAGTTGCATTAAGACTACTTCAGACTGCTTCTAACTACCCATTGGCATCTGCCCTACTGAATTAACATACGGACATACTAGTAAGAAACTATCTACTTAGCCCTTTTTCAACACTACAAAGCAGGTCAATATAATGTCCAAAAAGAGTGGTGTGGATAGAGAAGGATATTGAAGGCTGCCCAGCAATATACTAGCAAACTTGCTAAAAGCCCTTGATGTGACCCTTCGGTACACTTAATGACTCGAAGTAGGTGAATTGCAAACAAGGAAAGTGTCACATACAAAGACAGGGTTTATTGGGAGGGCTGTTGGCTTGGTGCCTCACATTTGTTTTACAACCATTTCGCTAACTTTTTTTGGCAATGCTGTTACGGACATTTTTGGCTAAAAAGGGATTATAGGTGCTTCTGATTCTTCTTTGTCAAACACACATAAGAAATTAGCTCTATCTCTGACGTTTAGAAATAGTCTTTTTACTAATGTGACAAAATTCTATCATAAAATATGTAATTATATAATTCTAACATATTCTATATAAACAGAATTATGGTTTTTGTTATTAAACTAACTTAAAAAGTTAAATTAAAACGATGTAAAACAACGAGTAGGAAATTCCATATGGCTACCATATTTAAATCTGATCCAAATTAAATGTAAAATGAGAAATAATAAATAACTAGCATACGTATTTTTCCGAGATTGGCTTGCATATACGTTATACTCCATTGCTGCCGAAAATCCGCATAACCGGAAAGTGAAGCAGGGAAAAAGGATTCGGCTTTAGACAGTGAGGCAAGTAACAATTTTTTTTTCTCATGTCTAAAAAGTACTTAAAAGGCTAGTGGAAATTTTCGATTCTGAAGACAAATTTTTTTCACTTCATCCATGAATACAAATTAGCAATGTTGAAGTAGAATGTTGTGTCACTAGAACTTATTAACACTATTATGTTATAAAGCTGTAAATTAAAAATTTTATTTGTATAAATTTATTAATTTGTTCGAAACATAGGCGCGATTAAGAATATCTACATTTAATACTAAAATACAATTTTCTCTTATTTGAACTTTTTTTTATTTTTATTTTTTAAAAGGATTTTCCGATAAAGCAGTGGGTCTAATCTAGATCTTGTATTACCTCTTTCCAACCTATCTATCCAAGGTCCATTCCCCTCGAATACCATGTCCCATATGTCAGACCGTCAACAAAGAACCCCGTAATAATGTTTATTACTGAGTGTGGCAGATTGTATTGTATCGTTATTCGGCAAAGAAGTATATATGAATCTCTTATATGAGGAGCCCATAGGAAGAATAATTGCAGTTCACTTTTTGAGAAAATTGATATTGTTACTACATATCCAGCTTACGAGGATTGTGAAGTACTATGGAATGGTAATATCTTTTGTAGGTAAAATGAGCTAAGTCGCAGTAGAAAAGTGCAGAATAAAATATTGGTTTTAGTCCACTTGGGCCTGGGAAAGAAATATTGGTAAACCTTTGGAATTGCTACTAACAACTGTTAAGAGGTCTAGATTTTCAGACCAGACTATACTTTCACGCACAATTAAATGCGCATGCGCAATTAAACCCTCAAACCGACGGATTCTTCTCAGTTGGAACGCTGGTGTAGGGTTAGGTCAGACTTCCAGCATTTTTACGAAGGGGTATTGCAATGCTAAGAAGATTATCTACAGAGGAAAAAGGTTAATTTGATCCATGACCAACTCATTCGGGTTATACTATCAACAATTTCGATCCAAGTCAGGAACTGCGAACCATCATACGCTAGGGAGCGGAAGAATGATAAGCCAGTGATGTAGTAATGATAAACAATTGCTGACAACAAGTTGCGCATCCGGATTCGTTGAAGCTGCCTTTTCATTAGAAAATGAATGCAATTTTCTAAAACTTCATGGACGAAAATCTATTGATCCTTAGTTTTACACATAATTGGTAAATTTTTTTCACCACTTAGACAAAACTTCCCAGATCCGAAACTAATAGAACGTTGAAAAGATTGGCCATGATATTTAAACTTAGAGATGGTGTAGGAAAGAAGGCGGTGGGGACAAGAGATCTATTCGGTAAAGTCTGACCTAACCCTACATGACTATTCCAAGTGAAAAGGAACCATCGGTTGGAGTATTTAATTGGGCATCCGCAATGGGTGAAAGGATAGCCTGGCCTGAGAATCTAGACGTCTTCAAGGTCGTTAGTAGCGATTCCAAAGGTTTACCGAAATGTTTGCCCGCTATTATTCAAAGAATCTTGGCACTGCTTTCCTTATCATTACTATCCCGATATACTTACGAAATGTGTCGGGGAATGTAATTCCCTATCTCCACAAAGAACGATCTTTATGACGGAAAAATTATTTTCAAACCGGCAAAATAAAAGATTTCATCAAGCTGTTAATATTACTGGTCAACAACACCTCAAAACGTTTTTACGAAAACTTGATAACGGCTGCGAACCCGGAAAAAGAAGGAGCGGTTGAGAGTGAGGATTTTTATGAAAACGAGTAGACGATCAATTAATTTTTATGGAAAAAAAAAAAATCAGTGGTATTAAATTTTTAAAGAATTAAAATTTTGTTTTTATTATTATTTTGTTTTCCCTTTTGACCAATAGTATTCTTTTTTTTCAACAAACGAGTTGTCCAGTTAATTTTTATAGAAAAGAAAAATTAATGTCTTACGGTTTTTTGTATTTTAAATTTTTTCACACACTAATTATTTTATAACCATAACGTATGTCTGTAATCTAGGTGCTCGAAAAAAAGTTTCACCATCGATTTGTAAAAATTTAATATGCAACTAAAAGTAGAACCTTAAACATCAATTTTTTCCACTTAAATGTTTTGAGACTACAAACATTTTTCATATAATTATTTCACAGTGACTTAATTTATTTAGAATAAAATTGAAATCAATATAGTCACCGATATGGCCCTGTTTTTCGGTTCATCTTACTTTCCCTTAGGCGTATATGAAATATATAGTAAGGTGAAATATTGCGATCGTGAAAATTTACGAATTGTAGTTTTCAACGGAAATACACGTTTTAAGGTCTCCTCAGTCCAAATAAGCAAGTCTCGCAAAATGGTCTGTGTGTTAACAGACTAGCTCAAAAACGAAAAGTTGTCGACTTTTTCGTCAAAATTGACTTACCGATGGTGCCACTTTATATCATCGATTTCAATTTTTTTTTTTTTTTTTTTTTTTTTTTTACAATTTTCTCGAAAACGGCTCCAACTATTTTATTTTGGTGAAACTTGCTTAAATTCTTCTCCTTAAAGCCCCTTAACTTTGTGTACATCACAGAGGAAATGCAGGAAAAAAAGAACTCAAAAATATGCCTTTATAAATTTAATATGAAATTATACAAACGGTAGTTAAATTCTCTAAAAAAGAATCATCGAAATCGGACCAGTATTAGCAAAAATATAGTTTACCTTATAATGAGTGTAAGATGAAAAGCCGAGTGCGTCCGAAAGGAGGCAAATGCGACCAAACCTCCCTCCCACCAACCCACCACCCGCCAATCATTCCGTTGTAATATAAAAGTAGAAATCAACTTGAAATAATTTCTAATTTTATATTATTTAATGAAAACAAATGAAATTTCCAAACTTTTACAATACATTTTCAGCTTTTATTGCATAATTTTAATTGTTTTATAGATTTTCAAAAATCACAAATTTTCATCTAGGCTATAATATTGGGCAAAATATCACTTTTTCTGTAGGCTGTTCCAAAATCTTAGCAATATACAAACAATTGTTACCCACTAAACAAATTAACAATGCCAGCCTTATTAGTCTTATAGCGTTATTAAAATTAAACTCAAATGGATTTTATTGTTTATTTATTGACGGTTTTACGCTCCACCATCGAAAATGTGGTGTTAAATCTGATGGACATATATTTGATGTTTTAGGTACTCACATCATAAATTTCTTCAGAGATTTCAGCACTAAAACAGTGATGTTTATTCAATAGCTAGGAATTTATGATCGATGAGCTGTAAAGAGTTTAACTATTCTTCTCAAATGTTTGCTCATCTGGTAAAATAACCGCCATAAATCTTTTTTATATCTAAAATTCCTTTGTTTGTAAAGGATAAAGAACTTATACCATGGCATGAGGGCAAGCACGACTGAAATATCACAGCTGCTAAAGATAGCTGGAACCCTTAGATTTTATCAGAAATAGATAACTGTTTCGCTCCCCACTTTTTTCCACTTTATTTTAATTTTAATTTTTGTACTGTAAGTTGCGGAAACTTACTAGAGTCGTACCCTATCATTCCTCAAATTACGTCAAAGTTAGCTAAAATTGCGTTAATAACTACCAAATTAAAGGCATAGGCTATTATTTGTAGCAAACGATTCAAATAGGAAATAATTATAACTAATAATCATTAACGTATTTCGAGGCTAAATTTAATAAAATTGGTTAAAGGGGTCCACACTATTTTAAACCTGAGCGGACGTACCTCAAACTTTTCTTAATACACATCTCCACCGACTCAGACACTATTTAGACTCAACGATAAGCATCCTTTATAGAAAACGAATTCATTTCTTTGTCATTTCCTGTTCTATCAAAATATCACTCAACTTCTAGCCGTCAGTAGAATTCATTACCATTTTTCAATCGATGCAAAGCTGGTAGACTACACATTTTGACCGTTTCTTACAGAATTGTTATTGATTTATATTATTTTTTGGCTTATTATTTTCAATAATGAATCTTTATGATCAATGAACAAAAAAATTGTTAACTTCACCCTTCTCAAAATTCGAGAACGTATAGTGCAAGGCACCGAACAGCTGCACCAAGTTTCAATATTCATAGACGTTAACTTCACTAATAACCCGCAAGTGTGTTTGAGCTCAAATTGTATCAAAACAATCACGGGATCTCACTAGTTGTGAATAATTTGAGCCGTCAGACTTGAAAGCCGGTTTAGTCGTTCCATCATCAATCGTTACATACCTACAAGCAGATATATCAAACATTTTTAATTAATATTTTGAGCTCACATTGTTGCAAAACATTCACAGGATCTCAATGAGTAATTTAAGCCATCAGACATGAAATTCGGACTTCCACAGGTTTGTAAGAACAGCGTTATAATAGAAGATTTTGTGAAAATGAAACTGAAAAAGAAAGTATGAAACATTTTTGAACTGAGGTGATTTATTCAAACCCGAAAAATGATATCTGTTCCTTAGAGGCTCAACTTAAATATACTGGGGCAAACGAAAACATAGGATTACGTGATAACTCTAAACAATCAAGGGGTCTTTTATTATCTTTCTCGAATTTGATCTTTGAACTAGTTCGTATAAATATGATTGACTTATATTTATGAAATATATAGTAAATCAAAAATAAGATTTTCAGCGAGCGCAGTATGACATACAATACTCCAGTGTGGGAGACATAGTGGTTGAAAGACGGGAAAAACTATTTTTAAGGTATTAGAAAAATCACTCTGTTTTCACTAGTGGTAAATAGATTAGTCAGCTAAAATATTTTATTAATTTAATAAGATATTTGAATTTTTACACTTATAACGAGCATTTCAAATCCAATCATGGAATATTTTTTAATTATTAATTAAAAAATTATTGATTTTATTATTATTATAGCCGCTAACATTTTTTTTTCGTGGTGGGATATTTCTGTCAAATCCATGTGACGGGCGTAACACTTACTATCGTTAATTTTGTTCAATTTCAACTACTTTCACTTGCGCATGCGCGAACGTATTTTCCTGGGCCCACATATATTTCTTATTCTATATCATCTCTTTCACCAAAAATTCAAACAATAAAATCAATTTTGTTCCTACTGGTTGAACAACGATTTTCGTGAGATATATTTTTACGAATTACACTAGGGCGCAGTGCTGCCCAAACTGCCAATACCGAGTGCACAGTGCAGCGTTGGTTTCCTGAATTGCTCCCGAAAAAAGTTTGTTCACAGTATGATGGTCTACTGTCGGTATTATCCACTACAGTTTACTCAATCGTGGCGAGACCATCACTGCCGACAAGCATTTTCAAGAAATTGATGTTGATCGGAAGCTGGAGCATAAAGACCGGACCGCTCTGGTCGTACTATCCACGCGATTGCCCCGTTTTCAACAATGGGTCAAACAGGATCTAAAGGCGCGAATGACATAAAAAAAAAAAAATTGCACTGAATTTAGGAAGAAACAAAATGAGAGACAAAAGAATTGGAGGAGTAAACGAAAATCCAGCACAAACACTGATTAAAGAGTACCTCGAAGAAGTTTTCGGTGGTCTTGTTTCCAATACCCCCGCCAGTGATTTTATGATATTAATTAACGGTTGCTATATAGTTTTATTTCCCTGGAAACACAAATGAAAAACATGTTTAATGGTATCTTAATATATTACTGTGAGAATGAATACGCTTAAGGAGCAGCCAATATGAATCTTTTGAAACTGTACGAATTATGCAATGAAGAGAAAGGGGCAAAGTTATTTTTGGAACAAAGAGGAATTTTGCATTGAATACATAAATTTTGCAAACTACCATTTCAATTGAATAAATACATATGTTTTTCTAACCCATGTCTTTCAATTAATCAACTAGGTTACTGTTAATGGAAACAAGACCCGTGTTCGGAACATAGGATGGACATACTAAACAAGAAAGTGTTTATATTTATAATTTTATGTGTTGATACTTTGCGCATGACGAATAGGGTGCAGACAATTGTACGTCCAAATTGTTTTTGTCATTTTTTTTTTCTGATATTTAGTCAACATATAAAATATTGTATGAAGTGTAGTTAATTATATTATTTTTGAATGCTTCAGTGTGTCTCATAAATTTTTATGCTCAATGAGTGAGCAGATATTGTCTATTGAAAAAGTATTGTCGATATGAGTGGAATTTCCATGTCGCGTAGGCCACAGTTTGAGTTGAATTTATAATCGTTAATAACACCACTGTGTTGCTTACTCACTAGTAAGCAGAGATTTTCTGTTTTATACAGTTTTCTGAAATTGTCTGCATTTATACAGTAATTAGTAATTTATTTACAATAAAAACTCTTGCTTATTTAATAAAGCCTAGATGGAAGAAACTGAATTTTGCGTCAACTGTCCTATATGTCAAACAAGGAATTAACCAGGTATTTTGTCTTTCTTTTTTTTTTTTAATAAAAAATATAGAAGACATCATTTCCAGAAAAATGTTAGATATATCTTAAGTTGGGAATAAGCATGGATTTTTTAAAAATATTAATCCAGAACAGCGAGACAGTGTTTTATTTAAAATCTATTGAAACTATAAAGCATCTAAGAGTTGTCAATGACACAGTCGAAAAAGGGCTAAAATTAATGAAAGGCATTAAGGCTTATTGATTGTTGAAAATATAAATGAATTAGGAAAAATACTTATATTCTTCTATCAGAATATTATTTTTATATTTTGCCAAACAATAAAGCGATAATTATAATTTAAAATATAAATATAAGTGATCGGCACAACTACATCCGGCTCGATGCGGCACGGATTAATTATTATATATTAGAAAAATATTTTGTACAAATTTACACAATATCAAAAGGAAAAAATATAAGTGGTGTGCGTTCAAAAAATAAAAAGTTTATTTTTCACCCCTCTAATTAATGGCCACCCTGATATATATAGGTCACTTACCACTCTACCCATCCCTCAGGATCGAAGTGCTCCTTGATTTCTTCAACGACACTTTCTGATTCCTCCGACATTATGAAAATATCCTCCAGAAGGGTATACGTTCAAATTATCTTTGAAATTGCGCACAATTCTATAAATTATTAAAAAATATCAGCACCAACAACGCAATGACGCCGTAACATGACAATGACATGTAACCATGCACAAAAAACATTTCACATGTGACCACATCATGTGGTTATAAATTTATCATTACTATCATTGATTATTAATAGGAGCAAAGAATAAAATAATCCCCCAAAAAATAATTCTGGTAAAAATAAAAAGAATGATATCAAAAAGGCTGCCCCGCCAGAATATAGGCTTCGACGCTTCGCGCATCGGTTCTGAAGTGTACGCTAAACACCAAGTTTATCATCCTGGGCGTTTTACTCCTCGGTTCAGCAGGGAAATTGCTCACATAAAGAATGAAGACGGTTAATGATTCCAACATTCTTTGGTTGGAATCATTAGCCTTTATAGTATTCTTCGGAACTTTGCGCAGAGAAAATATGAACCTAAAATATGACGTAGTTTCTGTTGGTACCCAATGTAGAAAGACAACAACCGCTACTCGCGTTGCTCCATTTAAGCACCCCGTCCAATTTTAGCTCCCTTTTCTCGTTAGCCAAGGTACTATCTCCGGAGGATGTATTCTTCTGGTTAAAACCATTAACGGTCTTAATTCCTCATGTGAATTAGTGTTCCTTACTAAACCGAGGAACAAAGCGCCGAGAACTATTCCTGGCGGCGCAGCCCTTTTGATATCATTCTTTTTTAAGGCTGCCCTTTTTTTGCTTTTTGGAGGCATTTTTAAAATAGAGTTGTTTTTTAGGAGATATCGCTTCTGTTTGCAGTTTTTTGTTCATTAATGAGGATCGGCAAGCATTGAAGGTGTTCGAGTACCTCTGATTTGTCTTAGTAGTAACGAATTAGTTTTAAACACAATGCGGGTGGGAAGGAGGAGGGGTCCCCAGGACACTTTTAATCAATGGAAAAGAAAAGTTGTATTTCTGCCGACTTTACTGTATGGCCCAGAGAGTTGGGTGGCGTTGGACAGACATATGACGTTGGGCTGTCCGTGTGACTGCCATAAAAATGAAGTACTTGCGTAAAGTGGCGGGTAAGACAATAAGAGACCGGATCAGAAACGAGACCATAAGGGAGCAATGGGATATAACATCATTGAAAATCACCTTCAGAGGCGCCAATTGAAGTGGTTTGGACATATGTGCAGGGTGCATGAGAACCGAGACCCAAAATAAAATATTGGAAGCTCGGTCAACTGATAAAAGAGGCAGGCCAAGAATTCAATATAATGAATATATCAGTAGGTTGAACATGGAAAAAGAAAATAAAACTTTCGGAGAAATTAAGTTATTGGCACAAGATCGAGAGGACTGGCTCCGATGGAAGAGGCTTCTCTACCTTCCAGCTATCATCACATCATCGGCATATGCCAATAATTGGGCCCCTTTGTAGAAGTTATTACCTCCAGCATCCAGACTGGCTCTTGCTACTATAGTTTGTAGTATGAAGTTGAAAGGTAGCGCGTCTAGAGAATCGCCCAGCCTGAGTAAATCGTTTTAGCTGAAATGCTCTGGTTAGCTTATCATTGACTCTAACTTTGCAGCTTGTATCGTTCATTGTGCACATTACTAGTCTAATGATTTTTAAGGGAATATTCATCTCCTTCATTGCCTGGAACAATTCCTCTCTCAAAACTGAATCGTATGCTGCCTTATAAATAATGAATAGCAG
The DNA here is from genome assembly GCA_948150685.1 of Rhaphigaster nebulosa. Classification (NCBI taxonomy): domain Eukaryota; kingdom Metazoa; phylum Arthropoda; class Insecta; order Hemiptera; family Pentatomidae; genus Rhaphigaster; species Rhaphigaster nebulosa. The sequence goes on along the minus strand of OX411309.1, from coordinate 79,710,112 downwards.
CCACGTAGTGTTTTGAAGTTCCTTAATTTTCTCACACATCAGTCGCAAGGAGAAGGTTCGATCGATGGTTGATCTGTTAGGCCTGAAACCTCCTTGGTAATCTCCTAGCTTTCGCTCAAAATATGGCAGTAGGCGGTTGTAGATAGGAAAAGGGTTGGCCATAGGAAAAGGAAATAAAATTCTCGGAGAAATGAAGTTATTAGCACAGAATCGAGAGGACTGTCTTCGGTGGATAGAGGCTTCGCTACGCTGAAAGGCACCAAGAGGAAGGAAGAGAAGAAGACGAAGGGAAGTAATACGAAACATAATATTTATTTATCCCACTTCGTGAGAGTAAAAAACATAGGAACCAGATTGCAGCAGACAATAGCTGTACAAACATAATTAAATACAACGAAAATTACTGCATTTTTCTTAATACAGTTTTGTGGTATATCCGAATTAGTCTAAAATTGACATTGGAAAGCCCTAAATCTAATGATTGGATCCAAATAATTAGTTTTCCTTGTCATAAGAAGGTATCATTTTTCGACCAACTCGGGTACACTGCAAAAATGTATTTAGTCAAATAATTTAGTTATGGCCTTTTAACTTATCAGGGCAGAATATAAACAGTAATAACCATTTATTTTAAGGTTATTAATCCTCTAAAGTACAAAATAATCTATAAAATGTTGTTAAATCGCATTTCTTTCAAGACATTTTCCAGGAACAGGATCAAAATGACAATAAATTTGTCTAAATAGCAAGGAACTTTTAATTAAATGAGTTTCACGTTTTCACACTTTTTTTTCCTTAACTACCTATTTTTTTAACAAATAACAAACGCTTTTACACACTAATTCGACTCGTATTAACAGGGTTTTATAGTGAACACTCTTCCGCGTGTGAAGTTATCATGACAACAATTATTATTTATTATTTTAGTCGGAAATGTGCCGGACTAAATTGTTTTAACTAAGTTTTTTATTTCTAAAACTTTCTTAGTAAATCAAATCTCCACAAATGACGCAAAACATCTTGAAAACTTTGAAAGACATACGCTAGCTAAATTTCATCAATATTGGTTCATAAATAAAATATTTATAGGTCGAATGCGTAAAAAAAAAAAATATGAATTTTATTTATAAAATATTTGTAAGCCTTCAAATCCGTACAAATAATACAAAAAGCACTAAAACAGCTCATATAAAAGTATATCTGTGTAAAATTTTAAATTATATATCCGTGTAAAAGACCCAGTAGTTGTTACTTCGGAAAAAATATGGTCACGCGGCGTTTGCATGCGGATAATTTTGCTACCGCATTCCTAGATAATTTGGTGACTACTATCTTCTTAGTAATGGTTTATTATCAAATTGCTGGGTTTTTTTGTTACTATGAAAAGTCGGAAAATTGATTAATTAAATTCTGATTTCATAGAAGGTTTTGATCATTCTCGAATATTTTATTGCTGTATGGACATATTATGCCGGATTTGTAACCTTCGTAAAACTGTATATTTTTAAGTAATTAAAAGTTCTCCTGTCTAACTCAGCACTATACCTTGAGATTTAATTCGTGTTATATTCAAAGGAATATAATTAATCATAGATATAAATTATTTGATTTCATTTCATTATTTCACTTTGTTCATTGAAATGTCATGTATTTATTTCGAATCAATACCTTTCAAATTATATCACAAGCCTCATTTGTCAGAGTGCTGTTTTCCCTCCAGGGTTGTTTTGAAATTACATTGTTGCTGTGTTATACCGAATTGAATTCCTCCAGACGTATGCCGTCATGAAACTGTTCTCTATTACACTGTAAAAGAGCAAACGTAATAAATACTAAAGCGCTGAAAAGAAAATTGTTAACTACAACCGCATCAGTTTCGGAAATATAAAATTATATTTATGCACAATTGTCATCCTCAGGATATCGTAGCAAATACCAATTCTATTCTAACCAGTTCATTTTTTTAATTTATTTATTTATTTTTTTTATAGCTATCCCAGTAAAGATCTTTGGAGATCGGGTTTACAAACCTAATTACTATTTAAATAGTATCAAGCCTTTCAAATTTGAATATTTTAAATTTCCCCACCACTATAGATAGAAACTAATCCTTGAAGGTTTAGGATTATTTAATTTTTGCCTAAATACTAAGCACAGCAATTAATTATTATTTTTTTCTAATCTATAGTATATTATTATTTACTATATAAAACAATCATATCTCAATGTGATGAAAATTTGAGATTTGACAGCTTTTCGGTTTCACATTGTTACCGACGAAATATAAACATTCTTTGTAAAAAGAAAGAAAAAAGTAAATAAAATAACTATATCAGCTATCTTAAATAATGTGTAAATCAGTAAGATATAATATTTATGCATTACGGCGAGGTCGGGTTTGATCTACGTAACATTTATTAGAGATATTATTACTACGTAACTTTAAAAGAGATGCCAAAAAATGTAAGGATTATTACTACTGATCGGGACAGTGTTTTATTTTTAAAATTATTCCTTGTTTATATATATATATACATATATATATATATATATATATATATATATATATATATATATATATATATATATATATATATATATAAATATATATATATATATACATATATATATATATTGTATATATTATATAAATTAAATCTGAACTACTTTTTCCTCAGCGCCCTTCAGAGTTTATACGAATGGTAACAATTATAATTTAGGAATAGAGCTCTAACTAAATCTTAGGTAAATATTTTTTTAAAAATATAAGAACATTATGTCTACATAACAAGAATATGAAGAACAACTTATGCCTTCAGATTCTTAAGTGATTACTAATTACTGAGTAATATATGAAAATAATTGTTGGGGTTGGTCTGGATCATTTTTTTTTTTTTTTTTTCCAACGAATCAGAAAAATGATTATAGTCCTCTGTTCCCTCTTTTCCTCAAATATCGTATCAGAAAGATTATTTAATTATTTATCTATTTAATAATTATCTTAATTATTTTGCTCATTAATCTATTTGTACTGATTTTGGCGATATAAAATGATGATGAGCTAAAGATAATAATTAAAGAGATAGAGCTATGTTTATAGAAAAATAGAACAATTTTAACTTTTAATTTCTTTAGAATAGTTGAAAAACATAAGTTTTATAAATTATTTCACAGATCATTTTTTGATTAATGAACTAGATTTCCTTTTTATTTCATGTATTAGTATTCTCTTTTTAAATCATTTGACGTTTCGTGATAGTACCCCATCTTTAGAAAAAAAAAATTTAATTTTACACAGCTACTTCTGCTGTCATGACTATAAACTAAATATTAATATAATATATGAAATATTTAAAATATCTCTATTTTAACACTCTACTGCTTCTTAATAAAGTTCATTTGGATTCTCCTCGTTTTCATATTGAAAAAAAAACGTCAATTTTCAAAATTCACGTGTTTCTATTTGAGGTAGGTGCATTATTTTCGAAAACTAGAGAATAAAATTAATTGAATTTTTTTGTATCAGCTTTTAGCAAAAAGAAATCTGGATCAGTTGTATATCTAATAAAGTATATTACAATGCATCAAGAAATTTATTAATAAATTAATTGGTAGAATTCAAAACGCTTAACAAAATCTATGGCAGGCCTTCCTAAAAAATTTGTAATTTTTGAGACATTATTGACCGTTGATGGTTGGGGTTGCGATTAGAAATGGACACTGTAAATAATTGTTTACTATTTTATGAATGCCAACATTTTGGCCTAAGTCAAAGGCCTTCTCAGGGCTATAAAAACAAGTCACGAGATTTAGCTTTTAGTTAATTAAACATACTAGTAGGGTTTCTCCACGATGATGGAACTTAGAATTTATAATAGGAAATTAGAACAAATATCTTATTATTAAACGGTTTTTGGAAAATGATGGAGCACGAGGACAAGAGAAAAAAATTATTAAGTTAAAAAAAATATGTTACTATTGTCGAGACCGTTGAACATTGTTTTATTTAATTGTTTATTTTTAATTGTTATATTTTTTAACAATTTTAACAATTTAATTGTTTTATTTTTATTTAAGAACTTTTTAAAATGCTCTCTAATTGATGAGTAATGAGACGGAACCAACAGTATAGTATGTCTTTATCAGATAAAAACGTACCTAATTTTTTAATGTTGATTTATGTACTCTATTTTAGTTTTTTTGATTTTTCCATCATCGTGAAGAAACCCTACTAGTATGTTTAATTAACTAAAAGCTAAATCTCGTGACTTGTTTTTATAGCCCTGAAGAAGGCCTTTGACTTAGGCCAAAATGTTGGTATTCATAAAACAGTAAAAAATTATTTACAGTTTCCATTTCTAATCGCAACCCCAACCATCAACGGTCAACAATGTCTCAAAAATTACAAATTATTTTAGCAATAGATTTTGTTAAGCGTTTGAATTCTGCCAATTAATTTATTAATAAATTTCTTGATACATTGTAATATACTTTATTAGATATACAACTGATCCAGATTTCGTTTTGCTAAATTTTATGTTGTAATTTTGTTACAGAAACAAATGGTTGCCTAGACGAATTGCCCGCCGGTGTCAACTACGGCAGGCGGAGAAGCAGAGCTGTCCTGTACCAACTCTCTGGCCACTACAAGCAAGACAAACCTAAACACACTAAGCTCAAACTAAACAATGTGAGTATTTTATCTTTATTTCGTTTCCATAATTTAAATTAATGCTTAACATTTTAAGGCATATTTGATAACAGCAGAATGATATCTTCTGAAACGTTTATTTGTATTCATTTATTTAAGATGCTTTATTAATTATTGAAACATAAAATTTTCAAATATTTAATTTAAAAATTTGGGTATAATAGGAAAATTTTCATTTTTGGGAAATCTTCTTGTATTTTAAATATTCGAAGAAAAAATATTTGCTTTATTATTTTCAATAACAGACCTTGGAATCGACCAAGGAAAAAAAATTTGTAACCCCACGTCAAAATCTGAAGTTTTACGTTTCAAGATACGTAAAATCCAAAAATCGAATTAAAAAAAATCCGTCCGTCCGCGGCTTTTATCCGAGACTACTGGACCGATTTTCTTGAGATTCGGTACCAATGTCACAGGTCACTCCAGTCTGAACACCGGAACTCGACATTAGCATCCGTCTTTTTGTTTCAAAATGGCAGCCAATTAAAGATCTCATAAGCTCATAACTCGGCAATTTATAAAGATAGAGGGGAAATGTAAGATGTTTTGGAATCAGCACAACAAGGCATTAAAATTAAAATAAAATAAAAATAAAAAATAAAAACGAAAAAAAAAAGAAATCTTTATCTATAAATGCTTTTTATTTATTATTTTCAATAATAGATCTTTGGAATCGACCAAGGAAAAAAGTTTTGTAACCCCACCTCAAAATTTGAGGTTTTGCTTTCAAGATACGTAGAATCCAAATATCGAATAAAAAAAAAGGCCTCCTGACTTATCTATTGGGCTTGTGACTTCTTCGCATCTCTCCACTTTATCCTCCCTTGGATTATTTCTGGATTTCCTTTAAATTCTTTAGTCTTTCCTTTTTTTTTTTCCCACTGAAGTGCACATCCAATATTTCCTCTGTATCATTTTACCCTCTGATTACATGCCCTAACCATCACAGCCTACTTGCATTGACACAGTTTTTTCTTAACACTCCCAGTTCGGCACTCTCACGGCGATCATCATGGGACAAGCTTCAAATTTCTTTTCCTTTGTTGCCTACTGCTTAATTTCTTTAACTTAGACAGAATAGATATTTTTGAAATATTACTAAGTGGAAATAATAAACCATTGTGTAATAATTTGTAACGTTTTTACTATGCAAATGTAGTAAAATTACTTCTCAGACACTGAAGGCACAAATCAGTTGAAATGATAATCCAACATTTCCTATCGTTTTTTTGTTATAGTATATATGTTTTAGTTTTATATAAGCTAATTGTTAAATAAAATAAAATTAAATAAAATAATGTTATGTCAATATTCCGGTAGCAAAAAAATGTTTAACCATTGACTTATTATACCAGTAATTTATGATGTGTAACTTTTAAACCATGTTTGGAAATGACCATATATTGGCCAAAACTTAAAATAAATAATTCTGATTTCAACAATACGGATAAGAAAGGAATGCGTTAGTTTTGCATAACCTTTTATACTCAATGAATGATGGTTGGTAACATTTTTTCAATACCTTGAAAATTCTTCAGTACAATGTTTAACGTGGACACCAGACATTAGGGATTCCCAGCCAACAAGGTACGCGTATCACTGGTGGTATGTAAGGACGTACCAGGTGATACGCGAACAAAAAAAAAATACGAAAACATCTTTTTAACAAATTAAAGAAAATATATCATAATACTAAAGTAAATAAATATAATAATAGTGGAAGAATAACTAATGAAATAATAATAAGAGATAGAACAAGAGGAGAAAAAATATAATAATGATAAATAAATAAATAAATAATAAAAGATTGAGAACAAAAATTAATGTTTAAAAAAAAAACAAATAAATAAATAATAATAATAAAAATCGAAATGAAAACAATAGTTGATTAATATTCAAATTACTATAATATAATAGAAAATAAAAATAGAAAAGCAATTTATATACTGATGTTGTTTTGTTTTTTTTATTCAAAGTTTTAATTACATCTCTAATTTGTTACACTATTATATATATAGTGCTATAGGCTTGTGGATATGAATTACTAATTGATTTGAAACGAGAAACAAATAGTGTATAAGTGTGACCACTCTTTCTACTTAATCTGCCTACAAATCCTGGATTTAATAAAGTAATTGGCATTGATTTTTATTCTCAGTTTTTTTTTTGTTTATTTAGTAAAGGCTCTGCAAATGCTTTGTTTTTGTGCCCTGTGCCTCTAGGGTGCCCATTGGCCTTTATACTATCAAAATCAAGCCAATGTGTTTGATGATCCGGTTGGTAGTAGCTTTGGTAAAAAATAAAATCGTGATATTTTAATTTATATTTTTTTTTTAATAAATACATCACCGTTTATTATAAAACTCTTAACAGTAGCCCTCAAACATTTTTTTTCTATAATGGTGTTTTCAGGAACTCAGTTTTAGCCTGATGGATTCGTTGAGATAATACAAGAGGAGATTCAGCAGACACAGCATTAAAAAAATCGTTTTATTTTATAACATCCGATTTTGTTTTCGAAATATTAATGAAACTATTAAGCTTATATTATATTATTATAATACTTCAAAGGAAAACCGCATTTTTTTTTCTATTTTTGTTTCTCTCATTTCCATTCTATTTGATATAATAGAAGAAAAAAATGAAAATGAAAAAATGACATAATCAAATGAAAGTAAACCTATATAACCTATAGTTATGTCTACACTGGTCGATTTTCGATGCGCTTTCATTTTCGACATCGCTTCCGTATCCTTTCATATATAGAAAATTTAAGTTCCTTTTATAAATTATTTCTTAATTTCATTATTATCACGATTATTTCATTCGTCACTTTTTTTTAAACAAAATAATTCATCCCAAAACAATATATTTTCTTTTTTTTACTTGAGATATTTCAGCCATCTATAGTTCATTTTTAAATATAAAAAATATGGTTTGCTTATAGTGATATTTTCATTTGAGAATTGATATATTTGGCATTACTTTCTAATTTTAATTAATCGAATTTATTAATAAATGAGACAAAAAAATCTTTAAAAAAACAAAACAGTATCTTTACTCGTTAAAAATGGTAAATAATTTTATTAACAATATATTTAGTGTCAGCTCGTACCTTTTATACCATTATATGCTAAACTGTTTTAGAGTAATGTGCGATATCTATTTGCTCAGCTTTTTTATAGATGCTAATGTGAGATGTGCTATCTCTGACCAAGATTTATGTGATCTTATGTTTTTCAGTGTTAGTGCGTCGGCTAGTTAGTTATTTCCTACTATTTGAGAGACTCGATTCTTTTATTCTTTTTTTTTTTTAATTTTTCGATAATATACAAATTATAGGTTTAGTCTCTTTTTTTTTTTACTTTTTTTATCTCATTAATTTATAAATTCAAATAATTAAAATTATAAAGTAACAAATGAATTATTTGTTTAAAAAATATGTGGCGAATGAAATAAGTAGTAATAATAATTAAATAAAAAAATAATTTATAAAAGCGCATCTAAAATCGACCAGTGTGGACATAGCTTTATGTATAAAGTAATTGATTGTAGTAAACTAGGTGAAGCTGATCAGAATTTTACAACCAATAGTGTTAAACTATTTAATGGATGCCGACGTGTCGGCCCATTTTGTAGCCCATTAACAACACATATAAAAATGATGAACAGCTAAGATAAAAAAGTCATTCCATATTCTTACTTCCGTCTGCTGTTGCATCCATGATCCTGCAGAGTTCGCTTGTCATAGATTATTATTTCTTTTCGGCTCCACATTTTTATTTGTCCTGAAGAAGGCCTGCAAAATGGGCCGAAACGTAATTAAATAGTTTAACATGTTTCTCGTTTTATTAGGATCGCCCCACCGACCATCTTTACCTAAATAATCTACTCTACCAGGTTACAGTAAGACATGTTCCTCAATGGAGACCTTCTACTAAAGCACCAATCGAACTCAGGAAGAAGAAACGGATTTTTTTAAACAAAATGTTCAACCATGTTTAAACTCCTTCACGCTGCATTTGATATTGTAGACAATTTTTAAATCTTTTCCATGAGTAATATTTTTGGAGCTGTTTTGACTTCAAATTCATAATTGGTGTATTTTAATTACTTTTTCGCATTCATTAGTGAAATTCGAAGTTATCACGATTTTCAATTGAATATTCTTTGCTCCATTTGTGAGGATATAAAAGCATTATTTATTCTGTATAAATATTCCGTGGAAATCAGAGCTTGAGAGAAAATATTTTCTCTCTGCACAATGAGGGCTCTTTCACGGGCCGCTTAGATATGAAAAGCAAAAATATTTAGCAGCGTACCCCCTGTACCTGACCTGGTTATCTGTATTTCCAATTGAAATGAAAAAAGGATGCTCACCTGGTCCCTGGTTTATAAATAAGGGAGACCTTTTACTTTGATTAAAGGTGTAAATGCCCATTTATTCCTGCCAAAGCCCCACTTCATTGAGGAAGGGAATGAAAATCTCACTTTATTCCGCTTATTTAAAGCTTTACCTCGCCTACAGTTAGTTGCGTTTATGTCTTGTGCAATAGCAAATAAAATTATCTTTCATTTATGTTGATATCATAAGAGTTGGCTTAAATAGAGCCCTGCAGTAATAAATGAATTATGTTTTTTAATTCATTTTATCTCATAATCATCCTACGAGAGCAGGGCCGTAACTTTAAATTTTTGCCCCGGGCGGCAGAATTTAGAAGGTAGTAAATTTCGAGTGAAATTTTATTTTTAGATTGAGTAAAAAAAAAATTGTTATTTGAATGTTTTGACCTTAATTCAGTTAATCAAACGAAGATATTTATTTCGAAATTTTTATATTACCAAAAACACTGTTATAAAACTGTTGGCTTTTATTGGAGAAAGGGCTGCAAAATTAAGATTATCCCCAGTTAAAGATCATAGTTCCAGCCCTGTACGAGAATACCATTATAAGTAACAAATATATTATATATATATATATATATATATATATATATATATATATATATATATATACATATATCGAGGTCGATTTTTGAAAAAGGCATAAGCGCCATTCAGCAAACTTTACAGGTAACACATGAAAGGTTTTTTCTCCAATTAACAATTTTTTTTTTATCTTTAATCAATTTGCCTTGAGGTCATATATATATATATATATATATATATATATATATATATATATATATATATATATATACATATATCGAGGTCGATTTTTGAAAAAGGCATAAGCGCCATTCAGCAAACTTTACAGGTAACACATGAAAGGTTTTTTCTCCAATTAACAATTTTTTTTTTATCTTTAATCAATTTGCCTTGAGGTCAATAAAAAAGCTTAGTTAAACTACTAAGTTTTTTAGTTGACCTCAAGGCAAATTAATTAAAGATAAAAATATAATAAGGTGAATAATTGAAAATAATTATTTTTTTTTTTAATTTTACACTTTATTGTGTACTGTAGGAGTTTATTTTTTACAGCAAACAAGTTTATGATCTTGTCATAGTTTATGAATGCAACTCGTTTGTGCTTTATGGAGATTATACTCAGATTTGTTAACCTATCTTGAGTAATAGTAATTTGGTCATTAAGGGAAACAAATAAAAATGTTCCAGTATAGAAATAAAAAAATTATTTTTTCCTCTCATATTTAGTTCTATAATATTTTTTAATGTGAGAAATTTAAACTTGATGTCTCTTATGCAAAAAATAAATACATTTTTTTATAACAATAAGTTGATAAATATGGATGATCTTGTTGGGATCGCTGCTTCCACAGTTCTAGTAACGGGCGATGAAAAGAAGCGAAAGATGCGTTGGTGGAGGAATGAAATTTTTGCGAAGGGTCCTCATCTCGGTTGCAGTTATAATATAACTATGAATACTTCATATTTTTGGGCCAGCACTTTGATGATATCTTTTTATTATAAATCTTTTTAGTACGAGTTCCATATTTGGAATTAGTCTATCCCCACAGATAAGGTGTCAAGTGAAAATATTCAATAAATAATAAAACTTTCTCTGTAGGTCACATCATGATAGTAAAACAAAAATAAAAAAATAATCAGTATGTGGAAGCACAGATAACTGGAGACATCGTCTGCCGAGATGTCCACACTATGAAACAATGCTCGACATCGTCTCATTGACATTGTGTCTTCCATTTCGAACGGTGAGACAAATTCGAGTATTAAATATTTTTATTGAATTGTATAGGTTTTTGATCGCACTTGTTTAATATCTATTTAGACTCATGAGAAAAAAATTGCATGTATTTAAAACTGTTTAGATCCAGAGGCGTGACTAGAGTAGGGCGGAGAGGGCGACCGCCCCGTGCGCCGCTTAAAGGAGGGCGCCAAAATAATTTTTAATAATGTTTTTTCCTTCTTTTTTAAACTCCCAAAAGAAAATTTGTCTTATTAGATTTAAGTCGAACATACGTATAAATAAGTAATCATGAAATAATAAGCAGATTGGGTGGCGCGATAACGATGGATATTAGTTAAGTATCGATACATTCTTTTCGATACCATGTAATTTTGATATCGATAGTACTAATTAGGTATTCCGTTCGATGTTATTGGGGTATCGAACATTTGATTCAAGTGCTTGAATGACTGCCGGTGTCGAGACTTTGTCGGTACCTATTCATAGGGGCGGCAGAATGTAATAATAAGAACGGCAGAATCGGCCTCTTCATTCATCTTCCAATGAAAGCCAACAGTATTATAACGGTACTTTCGGTAATATATTTCGAAATAAATATCATCTCACGACATTAACTCATTTTTTGACTGAATCAAGGTCAAAACTATCAAAAAACAGGAACAAATATAATTAACATAATCTAATAATAAACTTTTACTCAAAATTTGCCGTCTTCTAAATTCTGCCATCCTGGGCAAGTGCCCCCTTTGCCCCCCATAGTTCCGACCTGGGGGCGGCAATCTTGAAATTTGCCTCTGGCGCCAGTTGGCCTTGCTACGCCGCTGTTTAGATTTATAACAAGAGCTTCACCCTTTTGTATTAATTGAGCAGAAACAAATTTTAAAAAAATCATCCGAAATTTACCGCCCCCTCAATTATGTGGCCCGTGGCAAGTGCCCCCTTTGCTCTCCCTAGATACGGTCCTGGCCCATGATTTGCTTTTTGGTGTAGAAGCAGCTCCTGAACGATGCTTATAAAAGAGGATTCAAGGTGTTTTTGGATTCTTAATTCATTTTTATATTCAGTTTTACACAGTTTATTTTTTTATTATTTATTTTTTTATCTGAATACGTGATTTCATGAGCACTCGTGGTTCACACGAATCTTTAAATTTTTTTTTTTTTTGTTCTCTCCTGAACACAACTTTTCGAAATTATTTTTGAGCATATGTCTCATAAACGAAAAAAGCCAATAAATGAAATGCGATTTATTCATCTATCCCAGACTAAATGTCACTGCTAGCCCCTTCCACTTGTAAGATAATTGACCATACCACTACCTGATCTTCTGAAATCAGTATTAAAGATTCGTCTTCATAAAAAAAAATATAAACTTATTTAGAATAGTTCATTTTAGAAACAAAGCAATTTTTATAGATTAAACTGAGGCATATTGCTAATAGATCTGTAGCTCCAGTAAATAAATGGTTAATCAAAAAAATATTTTTTCAACATGAGCAGTTTCGAAATTTGATTAAAATAATGAAGTATAAATTTTAGATTTTGTATCTGATAAACTTTTTAGAACTATAATCAATCACCTTCTAACTTCAAACTTTATTTTTTGTTATTACAACATTATTTTCTTTCGAAGTTTCGAACCGTCCGTCCATCTTCAGGAAAACAACAATTATATACTGTTATCCACTGTCCACTATTACTCCAAATTATATATACATACATAGTTATTAATAATGTTTTTTGAAAAATAGCCAACGTCTGTCATGTCAAAAAAGCATAAGGTTGTTAATTAAATCTTGTAATTATATTATTCTTGTCGTGATAAAAACTTATAAGTCTATTTTCAGTAGCCTACGCCTAAAAAATAACGATTTCAGATTTTTATGTTTGTCATAAATTTTAATTACCATGGGGTCTCACTATGCATTGCAAATAAATATTATTTTTAATCTAATTTTCATTCACCATCGTTTTTTTTCAGGAAACATTTTGTAAATTTACGGTGCAGCTTAGAATCGGGATAGGTTCGAATTTGAGTAAATAATCTATGAAACTGCACTCGGGGAAGCAGAAGTTTTTTACAAATTTATTTGCAAAAACGATGTTTGATTAACAATTTTAAGCCTGTTGAAACACGTATACATCCAGTTATGAAACGATCTGACATTGGTACTATTTCAGTGAAGAGCTTTATAGTCATTAGTAATGACATCATGACTGCAGATAGTTATACTCCAATTGCAGTTTGGGATAAGAAACTATAGTAATTCTCATATTTGGCTCATTATGCAAGGCTGGTAGATCGATTTCTTATTTTAGTCCTATTGAAATTATGAATTGAAGTTCAGCAACTTATTTGACGTCATGATGTCATTTTCGTAGCTTTATATAAAATTTCCTCACCTACTCAGATTTTATTTATAACTTAGTGCTCGTAAAATAGAATTACACTTCGATACCTTGGCTTAACTAGGTTCAAGCTGCTCTGACCTTAGTTTTAAGAAAATCGAGTTTGAAAATTTTAAATCCTCAAACATTTTTCGTTATCAATTTCTCATTTTTACAACTGTAATCGATCGGCTTTTGTCCTAACACTAACGTGTCTTGGGGTTTCTACTGCCGACATTTTTTTATTTTTCTGGTTGAGGCAGCATTAACTTATAAATTACCACGTAAGGACAACATATATTTCTATAGCTACCACTTTATAAGGCTAAATAAACTATAGCATGGGCCAACGTTTTTTTTTCGATTCTCTATTGAATTTGTAAAGAAATATTATTTTCTTCTCTCGAATAAAACAGTTTCAAATTACGAAATTTGTTTATAACTGATAGTTTAAATCGACTATAGCAGCCTTAAATTCTTGATACGTGCTTGAGGATCAAGTTGATTAGTCGTAGGGATTAAGCAGTGACACGAGGCGTATAATAGATATTGTTTATCCTTCCTAGATCCTATTAAAGCAACTCTGATAACTTAAAAGCCACTTGACGGATAATGCTTTTATAGTAGATTTCTCTATCCTATACTGCGGCTAAACATAAATCTACGTTGGCTTTTAGCTGAAAATTAATTTTTTTTTTTTCTCTGATAGATTAATATATAAATATAAATATTTAGGATGTTGGTTTGGTAACGGGTAATGTGACTATAATTCATCTTAGTGGAACAATATTAAGCTACTCCAATTAGGTGAGAAATTTTTTCGTTTCCCCTTTTGCAATACCCCGAACGAATTTACCCTAGGTCGAAAAACTTTATAAATTATTCCCGCCATTTTCTCAAGTTTTACTGACACCAAAAAAATCGTTAAATTAAATTAAATTTAAAGAGCTTAAGAAATTTCAATATATGTCACTACTTGTTTACATTTATTGTCATTTAATGATTTTTTTTGTTTAAATAATGTAAAAATTATATATATATATATATATATATATATATATATATATATATATATATATATATATATATATATATATATATATATATCAACAACACTAGCCAGAATGCTGGAATGTATGTTTTAAATTTTACCGAACATAGAAGTCGTGGACAGATAGATTTTTTTTATTCATATTTGGATTCTACGTATCTTGAAACACAAAACCTCAAATTTTGAGCGGGTTAAACAAATTTATTTTCTTGGTTGATGACAAAGGTTCACAATTGAAAATAATAAACCGATAAGGCCTAGATGTGCTAGCAGAGTGTCCCCACTCCCTTAAGCTCAACTAAACGGTTCCAGTTTACTGCTGATGCTTACTGAGACTTAGGAGGAACATGAGGGGGAGGGGAGATCGCCCTCATCAAAAGGTCTGCACCAATGGGTAAAGCTGGTCTACATTGTAAGGGGCTGTAAGCACCTACTGCCTCAATTATTTATTGGTAAAAAAATATATTTATTTATGCCCAACCCTTAACCCTTGATTTTTTGCATCTCTAGCTGTAACATGAATGACTGCATGGGGGACAGGTGTCAACCAGTGAACTTTAACATGCTTCAATGAAAAAATAGTAAGAGACAGACGATAGTGGAAAAATAGGAGAGAAAGGGGAGGTTTATTTGATGGTAGAAGGATGGTGGAGATTCCTACCCTTTCGATTACTAACATGAGGGAAGATGAGGGAAAGCAGGTGGGTGACATATGTCAGCCTTACGACTGTTGGAGGGTTAATTGCCAGTATCCATTTGCAAATATAACTAAACAAATTTAAAACTGTGAAGTGGTGTTATTCTCAAGGGATAAATATTTCTAGAATGCAAGTTAGTTTTATTTTTTAATAAAGTTTCTCCTGGATTCCATTTTTCCAAATAACTAATAAAATAAAGAAATGAATAAGTCATGTGAAAAAACTACTTAGTACATAATATATACTAAAATATTTGTTCCTAAACATGTAGTTGTTTTTTTAACAGACTCTACCGGAGTACAAGACTGCTGCCCTCAAGAAATCCTGCCTCATCCTCTCCCATTATGGTGTCTTCAAGACCTGCTGGGACTGGCTGATTCTTATCGCCACCTTCTATGTTGCAATCGTCGTGCCCTACAATGCTTCCTTTGTGTCTTCTGACAGACCGTCCATGGTCAGTGATGTAGTAGTAGAATCTCTGTTCATAATGGGTAAGTAAATTCTTTCTTCTAATTATTCCATTTCAAATAAAAAGTAACTATCCATGAAGTAGTAAGCACAAGAGGTTTGAGCATACAGTTATTATAAATTTAAGTGCAGAAGATCCCTGGTCCATTTTAAAATGAGGAACAATAAGCCAGTCCTTTAAATGCTAGCTAAAGTTTTGTGAATTATCTTCTTTATAAATTGTTTATAATTAGTGATTGATAAATTATTTGCCACTTCTATAACATTGTTTTTATTGGAAACTACTTTCGAATGTCAGTTCTAAAAACATAAAAATTCCAAAATCAGCAATTTAAAATAGTTTGGTATTATTATACATAATAAATTAAGTGTAATATAAATAGTATTATAAAACATTTATGAATTTAATTAAGACAAGAAATCAAATACATGTTGGCACTCACCAAGATTTAAATAGATTATATCAAACAGAAAAGTTTGTATTGGTTTGTGAAATAATCTACTTAAATTTTGGTGAGCACCAACATGTGTTTGATTTCTTGATCTTGATGGTTGATTTCTTGTCTTAATTAAATTCATAATTCATAAATGTTTTATAGTACTAATTTATATTACACTTAATTTAATAAGTATAATAATACCTAACTGTATTTTGACTTGCTGATTTTTTAATTTTTGTGTTTTTAGAACTGAAGATGAACGTATAACATTCAAAACTAGTTTTTAATAAAAATAAAATTATAGAAGTGACAAATAATTTATCAATCCCCAATTAGATTGATCCTTCTATACCATCATGCGGACGTCAACTAACTGTTTATAAGTTTTAGAAATTTTCTTTCTCTACTTTATAAATTAAATTTTTATATTGCAGCTAATATTTTAAAGTTTATTCTATAGCATAAATTGACATTCCTAATGTCAATTAGGATGCATATATTACCTAAATTTAGCATGCATATATTATATAAGTATGCATTTGAAATACAAGACCTCATTCGGTGAGGAAGTTTTTTCTAAAATTTATGTATATCTATTCATCATAACAAAAAAAAAATTTTTTTGTAACAAGCAGACCATTTCATGTTTTCTGAGATATAAAACCAAATATTGATTTTAATATAACTTATATTTATAGCATTTCCACCCCATTATTAGATTCCTGTTAATTAATCTGAAAGTAAACTAAACACTGTTCAAGGAAAATACTGCAATTGATATAATAATTTTTTTTTAAATTAAATATTTATTCATTTGCATGCGATATGTTACTGAAATTTAACAAAGGTGGATACCGTGAACTTCTTTGGAAAACAGAATTGTTCTTTTTTGTTACTAAAAGAACTTACATTGTTAAGGTATAATTATTATTTGAGTCAGTATTATTTAAATTCACGAAAGTATACAACACGTAAGAGTAGGTATGTATACTATCTATATTGCATAAGTAATTACCATCTGGAACCCAATTAAACCTTGGCAAATGGCAATGTCATATCTTCGTCTGGCCCTAATGTAATAATAATTGATAAACAGTCAAATGGGTACCCTCCAAATTTGGTGCTATTTAGTTATCAAACTTTTTTGGAAATCAAAGTCAAAATTTTTAATTTTTTGAATTTTTATTACCTTTAGGAAATACTATCTGACAACTTTCTGAAACAGGCACACACTTGATATCGTAGTTTTCATGATATCAATTTTTTTTAATCGAATGACTGAAAACGTCTTATTATACTGACATATATGACAAGAGAGTGACTGCATGAGCAGGGTTTTTAAAAAATACCGATCATATCTTTGGTTAAGTATAGGAATGCAAAACGCCAGTAGAAATTTTGCTTTTTAAGGATACTTTTTTTTTTTTTTCTTAAATAAGAAGCTTCCCTACCTTTGGTAGTTAGGAAGCAAAAATAAATTGCTTGTGATTTTAATAGTGAATGTCGAAAGAAAATTAGCCATTTTTCCCTCCAATGCTATCATGGTCACTTCCTATCACCTAGAAATTTTTATTGAGGCTAGGGAGTGACAAATCAATCATTTTTAATTTATGCTCATCACAGAAGTTTGACAAAAAAAACAAAGGTAAGCATATATGTCAAGAGGTTATTTTTTTGGGTTTGCTGCAAAAGAAACTGGTGCATTTGACTTGTAAAGTCACATCCTCACCTTTTTGACAGGGTTACAGAGTGACAAAACTAGCATTATATATTTTATAACTAAATACCCATTAATTATTGGAACTTCAAAATGGGAAGGAAATGTTTGCCTCAAGGCAAGGGATAATAATAGGGGAAAAAAATCATCCTCATTCAGATGGTTGATCATTTTTAAAAAGCTCGGTGACTGAAATAACAACACAATGGAGAATGACCCAAATTTCTTTTACCAAGAGGTTTACTTCATATTCTCACAAGTTCTTTTATCTTGATGGGTACTGAATATATAAAATTATTAATAAAAATAAAACAATTGAAATTTATCAAACTTGTCAAATATTAAACAGTATCAAGATCGACAGCCAGTGAATTAGCTGTCGGTCTTGACACTACAAATTGTCCTGATGAAGGTCGAAACATTAATATCCAATAAAAAATAAGTTCCACTAATTTGTGTGTTTTTCTTCTTTGAATGCACCACCCTCCCCCTCTCTCCCTCCCCTCTGACCAACTTCTCTTTAAATTAAACAGTATAGTTTATAAAAAAACAGATACTGATCCACAGTAATATTAAATATATGAGTGGCTTTGTGCTAAAAGGGCGAAATGCAAATTATACCTAATTGCGGAGTGTTTTTTAATTCCAAAATTCCCAATCCTCTTACTCAAAGATTATTAGTTACCTAATGGTTTTCATGTTTATAACAATTAATTTCCACATTTTGATTGGTTTTACTAATTAGAATTTCTTACCATAATGCTCTATTTAAACTTAAAGACTTTATGAATCAAGATTTAATAAATGTTTTAATTACTACTAGTTTTTCTCACCTCAAAACGAGAATCTTTAAAAAAGATAATTTCAAGTATCAACCCTATTTACCAGAAAATTTGCAAGACAAAAATAAAAACAGTTATGACCACATATAAAACAACATTAACTTTTTTATAATTATTATATCTGTTCATATTTGTAAATGATTGTAATGGATAACTTCTGTTAAAATAGCTAAAAATGAGAAAATAACGAAAATACTTTCAAAATCTTTATTATTTATTGCTAAATAAATATAATAAACATATTGGAAGCTTATTAGCCATTGCACCCTTAACAACAATAACCTTTTTATTTATTTTAACAATTGAATGGTTTATAGTAAGTAATAAAAATATTACTTTTTGTATCAAATTTGATCAATTTATTCCTTAATTAACTCAAGTGATCAGTTCTTTAATTAAAATTGGTCAGCTTTTTAAATTAAAAGATCATTCGAATGCTTAAAAAAAAATTGGTGAGGTGCGCGCAAAACACAACTTTCCTTATTTTAAAGAGCTCACTTAAATGCTACCTGAAATATTATAATCAGTTAATTAAACAATTGTAATACAACAATTTTGTGCTTTATATATTTTTGATTGGTCAAGCTGGAAATACATATTAAAAGTTTCCAGAGAAACATTGATTTTCTGTCAAATAATGTAAAAGTAGAAGTTTTTAAGTTAATAATTTCTTCTTTTATATTATTATATCACATTACTACAGAGCGTATTATTGAGAACAGGTTCGGTCCAATCTGTCTGCTCCTGGACAAACTCAGCTTTCCATCTACAGACTAGTCATGTAGTCCCTATAAGATACGATGGATCCTTGCTAATATGGGTCAAATTTAGATTTTTATTTTTTAGAGGGTTTAGTTAAGTTTCATATGATGTTATACTTAATATACCATAAAATGTATATTTTTTTAGTTATGCGCAAAGAAAATTTTATCAATGATGTACTGCATATATGAAAAGTTGAAGGGCTTTAGGCAAGTTTCATCAAAATCGTTTGAGCCGTTTTTGAGAAAATTGTAAAAAAGTGTAAAATTTATGATATAAAATGGCACTTCCGGTAAGGCGATTTTAGCAAAAAAGATTATATAATACCCCAGGCAAAAACCTTTATTTAAGTATTTATTTTATTTATTTAAGTACGGAATTTCAGTTTTGTACAACTTTTCATTTTTGAGTTAAGCTGTTCACACTTACACATACACACACCATTTTGTAAGACTTGGTTATTTGAACCAAGGGAACCTTAAAACATGCATTTCTGTTGAAAACTTGATTTTGAAATTTTTCATGATCGCACATGAAATATATTTCAATTTTAAATATTGAAACAATAGTTCAGGTATCTACATCTAGAAACTCTCTTTGGTACATTAAGTGATGACTTAGAAATATTATAATTAAATAAAGATATATTAAGGTGTTTCAGGCACCCATAGAAGACCTGGAAGACATATTTTGCTGAATTAAGTGACCAAGAATAAAAATAAATGAATTGAAGTGCCATGAGCATGCTCTTGTCTTCAGGTTTATTTCAACAATATCTCTCTCCCAGAGGATATCATTTGAGACATAATATAGAGCACTACAGGGGAAAGACCAACATGAGCTAGACACATATAGTGGGAACTCAACTAGCAATGTGAACTTCTTTCTAGGCTACTGGAACTAACTTTTCATTGATGTTAAACGTTACCACTGCCTATTTTGTATAATAGGCAAAAATGGTAACATATGGCATGAAGCAAGGAGGAACAGTAAACAAGTTTAATGTTAAGGAATTTAATCCTTTCAATATAAAGTATTGAGCAAAAGAGTAAAATTTTCTTTACTCCAATCTATTATCACTAACACTGAGCTCTGAGATTAGCGCTACCCCACACTTCATGTAGACTATAATTGAGATTTACTCAACTAATCTCTCTTCCTAAATGTCAATTTATTTGCTTATTGCTGAAGCAGACAAAATTTTCAATTGAAACAAAACATGTATTATTATATTAAAATTCATAAGTGATTTAATAAAAAATCAAATGATTATTAATCTAAAAAGACCTTTTTGAATACTAAACTGATACCTACTCAATAATACCTTTTATCAAATGCTTTGAGTTGTTATCAACTATTTCTTTTTATATTCTGCTTAACTCCTCCCAGGTCAGTCTCTACTTGCCAGAACACACCTTCCTGAAGCCTGCTACACACATGGGAACAATAGTTCAGCGGACCTCCTCTACTGTGTGTAGAGCCACGCTTCTAAACTTGGTCTGCCGAATCGTGGTTGGCGGACCATTGCTCCAATGTCTGTAGCAGCCTTAAATCATCTACTTGAAGATGATGACGATGACAATTTGAAGATTTAGGAAGGCCTGACTATATTATCCTGAAGGATGTAGACAAATCAAATATAGGTTGATTAAAAAATGCTTGAGACTTTCAACTTCTTGGAACACAATGTAAGGGTGAAAGAAGATAGTTAAGAAAATAAAACCCTACCACCATAGAGTTATATTGTTATTGTTAAAGAGAGAGTGATTTAATCCTCAAATATATAGTTAATTTATATATTAGTTAAAATTACACTTCTCTTCTTCTTCTTCTTTATCTTCCTCCTTTAGTGCCTTTCAGCGTGGAGGTGCCCCGATCCAAGACTGCCAAGCTTCTCGATCTCCAGCCAGCGCTTTCATTACATTTATTGACCTTCCCTTCCTTTCACCAATCCCTGAGATATGGTCTATCCATTGCAATCTTGGTCTTCCTCGAGGGCGGCATCCGGTAGGCCTGGCTTCAAAGAATTTCTTTGGGTCCCGGTCCTTATCCATTCTGCACAGATGACCAAACCATCCCAGCTATCGTCTCTCCACTGTTTCCTTCAGTGCAGTCACTCCCAGGTCTCCCCTTATTCTCTCATTCCTAACTCTGTCCCTCCTTGTTTTGCCTGCCATTTTCCGGAGATATTTCATCTCTGCCGCGGTAGCCCTACTCCAGTGCTTGTCCAACGGGACCCAGCTCTCACTTCCATAGATGAGGGTAGGTAGGTATATGGACTTGAAGATATGTAATTTTACATTATTTTCCAATTCCCTTTTCCCCACCACTGTGTTGCATAGCTGGTAGTATATGCTATTTGCTTTTTTAATCCTGTTTGAGAGCTCTTGGTCCATTTTCCCATTTCTGGTGAGCACTACTCCTAAATAAGTATACTCCTGCGCTGTCTCCAAGGTTTCTCCCCTGCAGTGAACCAAAACCTCCTCTTCTTCACGTCCGATGTGCATCACCTTGCTTTTTCCAACATTCAATATCATACCCTTCCTTTCTAGCTCAGCCTCCCACTCCGTAACAGCCTGCTGTAGATTTTCCTTGGAATCGGCTATGAGGACAATATCATCTGCAAAAACCATTACTTGCGCTAGGATTGTCCTCATGTTCCACTTTCCAACGACCATCCGTGTTGTCCTCCGCTTGCAGATTTTCAATATCTCGTCCATAAAAGTGATGAAAAGAAGAGGACTAAGACTGTCCCCCTGTCTAACACCCCTTCTCATGGTGAAAGCCTCAGACATTCTTCCATTAATTCTAACCATGCCTTTGGAGTCATGATAAGTGCTTTTTATGGCATTTATTAATGCTGCGGGCACATTTTTAGCGGCTAGAGCTGTCCAAATTTCTTCTCTAGGGACTGAATCGAATGCTGCTTTTATGTCCAGGAACGCTAGGTACAATTTCTTTCCTCTATCCCATGCCTTCTCAATAATCGTCTTCAGCGAGAAGATGTGAACCTGCGTTTGTCGGTGTGGTCTAAAAGCTGCTTGTTCCTCTTCCAATTTGTCTTCAACGATTGATCGGAGTTTTCTTTCCAGTATAGAGGAGTAAAGTTTATAGACTACAGGGGAGAGACATATAGGTCTATAGTTTTGGCATTCACTAGAGCTGCCCTTCTTGTGGATCGGCATGATGATATTGCATCCCCATTCCTCAGGCATGGATTTGGAAGAGAAAATATTTTCTCTTATTTTTTCAAAATTACACACAATTATATAAAAATGTATCAAGGCATTCTTCTCAACTACCATAATGGGCATGAGCATCAGCAACATAGCACGATATGGTAATGTTTATACAAATCCATATCTGACATTACAGTAGGATTGATGTGTGATTAATATAAAAATTTAATTATTTTGAAAGGAGCAATTTATCTTCCAATAATATTTAAAATGTTAGTTCGGGTTACATACACACTTCAACTACTTGTTAAATGCAAAGACGATTGATTCATTTTCATTTAATTTTTTTAATTTAAAAAATGCATTTAAATTTTGTAGAACACCACTAAATTCTGCTGGAAAGGCTCAATAAGTATCATTCCAAACTGTATACTAAAAATATTTTTAAATATTTTTTACCAGGCCTTATTTTGTCTGCTAACTATTTTAATTTTGATATTCGTCAGTCTTAGAAAATGACACCATGGCAGATTTTGGATAAGAAAATAATTATGTAGAATATTTATCTCAAAGGAGGATGAAGTAACTGGAAAATTTAGAAGGCTACACAACGTTGAATTGTGTGGCCTACATCCGTCAATTATAAATGAGTTGATAGAATCTTGTCAAATGAAATAGGCATGTAAAGTTGTTGGAATGGATAATAAAATAACTAAAACTAACATCCTATAAATCCACTGAAACATAGTTTGAAGGACCATGTTGGATCCAATCTTGAGGATTTAGGTTTTGAAGGTGTACAGTATAAAGTGGTGTGTATACAAGGGCCTGTTACTTTTATCTGCATCAAACCTCAGGGTTTGCTGATTCTTTTATGATTATATTTTACTATCTATTATTATTTTATTATATCTAATTAATTTAGTAACACTGACTTTTCAATTAGTTCAGTTTTAGTAATGACATCAGTATTCACTATACAACAAAATGCAGAAAAAAATTTATTTAAGAGCCCATATTTTTGTTACTTCAGTTTTAGGGGTAACTGTTATCTAATTCTTAAAATAAGATAAAAAAAATTAATTGACAACTTATAAGTTAGGATATTATAGATTATATAATAAAAAAAATAATCCGGAAGCCACTACAACTCATGAAGAAAGCCACAAACTTATTGGGTATATTATAATTCCCATTATTTTCATATTATTATTATTGAGTATATTATTACTAAATATTTGGTAAATTCTGGAAATTATGCACCTTCTAACTTCAAAATGTCTTTATTACATATTCATAGTTCGACGTTTCGGACCATCAGTCCATCCTCAGAAAATTCTATAATTGCTCAGGCTTCACTTTATTTAGCATGGCTTATTTTAAATGCCTTATATGTTTATAAACTTCATAGTTTATTTGGACACTGTCCAGATTATTTTTTGTCTTGCCCTGATGTGTCCACCTTCAATAATATCTAATAACTCAGCAATAATTAGATATTATTGAAGGTGGAAACATCAGGACAAGACAAAAAGTAATATGGACAGTGCCATAAACAGATATAAAAAAATGATGTTTAAAAGTATAATTTTTAAAAATTGAACAAATAAACTATAAAGTTTAGAAATATACAAGGTATTAAAAATAGACGATATTAAATAAAGTGAAGACTGAGCAATTATAGAATTTGCTGAGGATGGATTAATGGTCCGAAACAGCAAATTATGAATATGTAATAAAGATATTTTGAATTTAAAAGGAGCATTATTTCCAAAAGTTAACACATATCTCGTAATATATATACCTATTATTATATGTTATACACTCCTTACAATGTTCAAATGGTTCGATATTTTCTTTATTGGAAACATTGGTGTTCTCTAATAAATTCCTGGGAGCCATTTTTAAAATCTTAAAGTCCTATTTTTCAGATATTAAACCTAGGTACAATCAAAATGGGTTAATTAATAATAAAAGTGTCGATGATATCACTGGCATGAATGATTATAAATTTTTAAGTCTTTCAAGGTCCAAAACTCCTTTATAATAAGGGTTGTTCTCACAATTCATAATTGACTATACACTAAATGTACGTTAAATTTCATTCCTCCATAAAATATCACCGCAGCCATTGAATGGAATGCTGGTGTTTGTTTCTGAGGGAGGGTGATTGTGTGTGTGTGAGTGTATTGATATTCTAACAAACATTAAAGTCTGCTGAGATTATATTGTGCGTTATGTTAGTCACCATTTTTAGCCGTTTTAAGTAATTTATTTATATTACCATTTACAGCCATTCTTAAACTGTTCTAGAGGGCATGCATGATTTAATCCACAAGAACAGCAAACTGCCAGCTCAGTGTCTATATGACAGCAAGGCTTTGAAATGAAATATGATCTCAAATCTGTATACATGTAAAAAAAAAAAAAAAAAGAATAATCCTAAGATAAACAACTGCTAAAATTTTATTTATTCTTTATTCTTTTACAGTACATTTGCAACTGTATTTCACTGCATCGAGCAAATTCAATGTTGTTTTATTTAAAAATTTTATACATTTTCAATTTAAAAAAAAAAAGTTATTTGAGAACGGGATGAATCGAACTAAATATTGAACATTTTAAAATATGTTTTTAAGATTATCATTCACCATATCAATTTTTGATTAATTTGATCATGCTCCATACCATTGATTCTGAAATGTGATATCTTATTTTCAGCAACTTAATTATCAACTCATTTATTTAAAATTTTAAAAATGTAATTATGTGAAGGACTAAATTACTAATTTATACATGGCTAGTGAAAGGTTATAGAAGAAATAAATACTTCTAAAATATAGAAAACTATATTGTATCCACAAAATGAAAGAAATAAAATGAAAATTACCTGCTTAAAAATTATACCTGAGTACAAAGGAAATACAATTCCAAATTTGTAATATTAATTATTAATCAACTATCTTCAATAGATAGATAGGTAGAAACTAAAGAAATTACCACCAGGGCTAAATACTTAAAATAACTTTTGTAAATTAACCTATAAAATAATCGTTGGCTTTTACACCATACGTAACCATTTAAGTTACCATGTAATAAGTCTTCTAATTAACTTATAATTAATATAAAATTAGCAATTATTAATACAGCAATAATGGAAATTCATATTTATTCAATTAAATTATATTCAAACTATAACAGACTTTAAATATAAGTAAAAAATTTGTTTATGATATTATACAATCTTTATGTTCCCAAACATCAAATTTTCCATACTTATACACTACCCTAAAAGAATTAGTGGCTTTGTTAGAATAATTCAAAATAGTACAGCACCTACAGGCAATTGTATGGATGATGTTTCAATTTTCAATTCTTATGAGTATTACTAATCTGAAATTGTTATCCTACAAATCTCAACAACAAAAATATAATTAAGAGCGATTTGTTTTTAATATTTAGCCAGTTTGCAAAATTAGTCTAAAAATCTCTATCAAAAAGCCAAAACGAAAAAATGAAATAAATAAGAAACAATATTTTTATCAGCTTTCAAAAATAAATATTTAGACTACAGTCACACACTGGCTACCAACATCAGAAACAATAATTTTTGTAAAACGTCAATCACAAAATGTTTATTCCACCACAATATCAGCTGCTGTAAAAACACTGTGATGGAAACCACAACTGTATAATGGAAAAAGACAACATGTGAATGGTTACAAATTGACAAAACACAAAACGATTCAAGTTCACATGATTAATATCCACATTTTACTCTCCATCTTCTCTCTTTCTCTTGCCAAGAAGGGACGAATCTTGGGGTTCTATTTTAACTTCTACTTGTTGACCGGCCTGAGGGCCTGCGACTATGCGTGCCTTAGCCATAACTTGTCCTGAAGCACTAGGGTTTACAAGTATCTGTCCAGTATTTGTATTTACCATCATTGGACCTGAGAAAAAAATGTGTTGAAAATTAGATTTTGATATCCAGAGTATTAAAAATTGTGAACCCTAAGCCATAAAAACAAAAGAAAAAAAAAACAGTTTTAAAACCTTTAATTGCATCCTTATAACATGCTATATTTCAACAGAAATCATCTACCTTGTCTTATTTTAATTATTTTTACAAATGAGACAGTGTTTTACTATGTTTGTAGCATAATAAACAAACGAATCAAATGCTATTACCTTACAACTAAGCACATAAATCTAATACAAAAATTTAATTACTTAAAAAACTTACTAGTTGTTAGCTTTATAAGAGGCTTTCCAGGAGTTACACTAGGTTGTGTTCGTGCAACAGCAGTGATATTTGGAGGTCTTTTAATTCCTACTGTCGCAGTGCTACTGGGTGTTGATGAAGAAGACACTGGTTTTGAAACTTTAATATTAACAGCATTACTAAGGTTACTTGTACTAACACCGAATTTCGGCTGAGGCTAAAACACAAAGTTATAAAAACAATAACAATACTTAAACCAACTTTAAAAATTGTAATTTAATTGGTATGCAATGAAAAATTCAAAATAATTGATTCAACATATATTCTTTTTTTATTTATATTTCAACTAATTTATACCTCATAGACATATAATATAAAACTGAACACTTCTGAAATAGGTAAAGTTAATTGCAATATGTTACTAAAATGGTTCTTATCTATCTACTTCACAATCGAACCTTTACAAACAAATTAATATAAATATAAATCATTATTTACTCACCTTTGTTTCCGCAGCTTTCTTTGTGGAACTATTCGACTTTAACTTATAATTACAGGATGAAAAACAGTAGCGGTCAGGTGGCAGTCTTATCCCACAATGTGGTTTTACAAGAGGCAAAGGAATGTTATTCTTTGTTCTTGCAACTTCGAGCAGAAGCTGTACACAAAAATATATTGTTAAACATCACTTATGCACAATAATATAATTACAATGGAAGGAGCCAGTTAGAAATACATCTCTGGGGGGTGGAGTAGTGAAAACTCTTTCCAGCTGCATCATCACAGCCAATTTCACATCATCATTGTCTATAGCTTTCTTCTTGGAGTGGTTTGCAAACGCCCTGGCGTCGTCTAGGACGCAAGAGACGTACCCTAAAACAGCAAGATAACATTATAGCACCTAATGAGAGCTTTGCCCTTACTGAAGGCCCAAACAGCCCGGCACACCAGCATAACCTGGCCCCCCACTATTGACGCTTGATAAGATAACCTTTCACCAGTTTTTTTTTTTAAAAATGGTTCAAATACTCACTGATTGTGAATTCGAGAAGTTGGTTGACAACTCGAGGTTCGTAGCTGGTGATACCAAGCTCTTTCATCATAGATATTATGACGAGCCCATCCTTCGGGAACTGTTTGTTCGGGGAGGGCGAGTTCACGTCCGCCATGTCTGATGATCTTACGGCGACTGAGCCTCATTCTCGGTCCCTCGACACTGGCGCACTCTTTCTTCACTTCTGTACTATTGATTCCACAATTTACTTACTTCTTTCCTTCCTGTCCATTTTTATTTCTTTCATATTGTTTTTATTGTTAGTTATAATTTAAGATATGTAAATTCACAGTCTTCCTCGCAAATAAACGTAAATATTTTCAAGAAGCTTATATTAAATTAAAGTTATAAAAGCATCTACTGTCGGCCACTGATCAGTACACGAGACCTCAATTGAAAACATTAGAGACTAGCATGCCTCAATTAGAATTTATTTTCATTGTAAATATACCATCTAATCATCGATATTTAATCTGATTTTGGCTTTAGATTTTATGTTATAGCACAACATAATGTATATAAATATATATTGTTTTGTGTGATAAGACCAATTGTCATAAACTGTACTGAGCTGATCCAAGTTACTCTTTCATAATCACCTCTACTTTTCTAGGTCAAGGTTTGGACCTCAGCGATCAGCTGTTCCTAAGATACGCAACTATTCGAATCAACTTTTAAGCCTTGGACTAGAATTTTGTAGTTTCAAGTGCTCCCGGCTTTAACACATTTTATGATATTCGCAAACAATGCGAATGGCGTTCTTGAATTGTAGCTATAATTGACAGCAATTCTTTTGTAAAAGTTTAAAATAAGATTCCAAACATCAGCAATCCATTTGATTACGTAATTATATTTATTCGCTTTAAATATTTTATAATTATTCTTGATTTCTTTGTACAGCATTTTAAAATGAGCTATTATTAAAACTTTTATCAAAAATATGCCTTAACGTTTATAAATAGATGTTTTTTATTTTTTTAAAATACTGTTTTTAAGTGATTCAAGCAGATATGGAATTTTAGCGCACTAATTTTTCGATTCTATAGGCAGAGAGGTCTGTTTCTGCATAAAAATGGCGGAATTTGTATTTTACCAGAGCAAAATTTTGAAATGGCTCAGGAGTAATAAGTCAGTCAATCGCATGTAATTTAAATTTAATGGGCGGGGTTGTAACTGGAAAAGTTAAAATTATATAGTACAACCTCACGAGTGGTGTAGGTCCTAGTTGGGGCAGTAGCTCATGACTTCCTCCTGCAAAAAGTTATATGGTATATACTTGCGAAGAAGGCTCGACAGGACTTACGGAAAATCTTCGGATGATTATTGTAGAAGAGCTAAACAGGTGAAAGAAGGTAATTCGAGAGGATACCATTGAGGAGCCGAAGGTAGTTTAATATCTCGAAAGGGAATAACTTGAACAAGTTTTTTTTACAATAAAGTGGGCCCTTCCGATGTATTGGATCTCTTGATTTCATATCTAGGAGTTTTTTTAGACAAGCTTCTAAGCCTTAGCAAGGATGTTGATTCTCCGGAACAAGTGGTCACGACTTGCATTGCGTTCAAGGTATTGAGGGTCAATTTGAGGAAAACCGCGGGAATCTACGTCCTCGCCGAAGAGGATTTTCTTCGGTTAGCGAATAAAGATAAATTTCCGGTGTTCAAGCAGTTCATATCGCTGTATTGGAAGAAAGCCTGTTAAACTCCGGAAGCTATGGAGAAAACGGCGCTTGAAGTTTTCATCATCAAATTTTAACTTACTATTACAGGTTTCCTTATAATTGTGTAAATAGTTTCGTGAATTCATTTGCAAGTAAATGCTTAAATGGTAAATGGTAACTTATGTAAGGTATTTTTTTATTCCAAACTTATTTTTAGACCTAAATTGTTTGACTTGTGACCATTTTGTAGCATTTGTATCCATATTTATGGAATTCAAACTCAAAGATCTTTTACAGTCCTTATAGAAAATTTCTAACTTGCAAGCATCATCCGACTATTAAACTGTGTTCGTAAAAACTAAATTAATATTGTTTTAAAGTACTAGGTAATTTTCTTGAGTATGTCTGCTTAACAAACAAACGTATCGATTTTATTAATTTAAAAATATTTATTGTTTACAATTTTTACTGATTTCAGGCTACTTGTTTTTAGCTATTATTAATGGAAGCGTTTGGCAAATGGCCAGATGGATAAGATTCTAGATCAGCAGGATCCTATATCAACTGTTAGCTATAAGTATGATGTAGTAGCCATCTTTTGGGCGCTCTCAGTGAATGCGAATTTAAAGTATTTTAAACAAAACATTTGTATTGTCAAATCGTATTTTTTTTTAATTATTATTATTGTTACTTATATTAATAAGGAAAACAATTGCAAAAAAATGTTTTCTATTGAAGGGAGTTATTTGATTATGGTATTGATGATGAATAACTCATTCTTAATAACAGCAATTTTTGTTTAGAAATAAATAGATCTACAACCGTATAATTTTCATAAATATTTTCCAGGTTTTGATATGCCTACACAGATCTGATGACATACAAATTATTTATTATTTTTTTTGTGAAAAGTAAAAGAACATAAATAATAATAAACCAATATGTAGAGAGTTACTGTTTGGGATACCTGATTCTCGACCCTTCTCTTGAAAAGCAGTCCAGTTGCTTTGTTCCCCGGACAACTCAGGTACTTCTTTTAAAGCTGACAATGACTGAGCCCATCCCAACAGATACCAAAGGAAAGCTTGTTTTTCTACCAGGAATTTGAAATATAAAATAAATACAGAATATAAACTACATACCTAGTAAACTTAATCAACCTTTTAAGCATTTTCCATTAATAGAGGATTTCTGCGTGTTCCTTTTTAATTGTTTTCCATATCAGCATATTTAATTATTTCATCAAATAAATGTTTCAGTTTCAGTGATTTTACTGAATAAAATAAAATAAAAATTTTGCTCTCTTATGTTTAAGTTAAATTTTAAGATGTTAAAAACATTTTCGTGCGTCCCAAAAACGTTGTTTTAAGTATGTTGGACTGTTGACTTACTTAAAATACACACACGACTTAAACGACGTGGATTCTTATAGGGAATGCCATCCTGTTTATGAATATACCCCATAGCAAGGGCCAAAAATGATCATTTGACAAATAATTGTAACAAACAAACGAGATTTTTTTTTTTTTTAATTTTTCGGATACAAATGATATGAATATCGTAAATAACGAAATTTCAGTTTTCGCTTCCATTAAGCAAAACCAAGTTCAGCTATTTACAACGATTAGTTATTTTGGTTTAAAAATTTAACATTCTGCTGATGTCATGATGCCTAGTTTTCACGAATTCTTTATCGGTTCCTAGCAACACTGTCCAATTTACTATTCTAAGTCAGGCTGAATAGTAAACTAATGTTTGATAAGTATTCGAATGCCCTTTTCATGAAGGAAGCATATCTGTCTCTGCCAGCAGCGCCTTTGTTGAAAAAAAATCACATAACTACGAAAGCCGCTCGTATGGAGCCATACTATATTGCAAATTAAAGCTAATGCACAAATCAACAAGATGCAAAATAGTACAAAATGATATTTGAGGATTTTTTAAAGAGCTTCTTCAAAGTTAGAGCTTTAAATAAAACTGATTGATCAAACTTTAGAGACGCGCAATGTTCGCTAACAAATGAATCTTCCTAATTCAAATGTGCGTACTTGGCCAGTAAATTCCATGAATGGTGATTTTTTTTCCTAAGAGAAGAGGTGCACTCGGAACTAGGAATAAATTGTAGCTGACGAAGCGATTACCTCAAAAGGAATTAATTTTTAAAATTCTGACGTTGTATTAACTCACAAGAAATGTAAACAAGGGGATAATGGTAGGAATAGCTTAAAATACCCAGCAATAGAAAATATTCTGATTTTTGTCCACTAGCGATGCACTGAGTGTCGGATAAACGTATTTGGCATAATCCTAAGTAATTAAGGTTTATTCCATTTATATTTCATCCATTAAGTTATAGAAATTGATTTTTCCAGAAACTAGGGAGGAAGAAAACATGACCAGATGCGCTTCACGGTAGTAGCCAATTTCATTTAAGAAAATAAATAAACAACATGTTTTATCTACAAATCTGAAAATATTTTCTGTATAAAGGAACTTGGACATCTTGTCTGGGCCTCTCTGCCTATCTGGTGTTTATGATAAGCGAATGAGTCATTTTCTAGTCAAATATTCACTAAATAGTAGTTGATATCGCGGAAACATATTATATTTTAGTGCCCTTAAATTAATTTATAATAAGATCGGAACTATAAATTTATTTGGAATTTTGGAGGGAGAAATTATAAATTATAAATTTAAATATGAATCTTAATATTTATTATTTAATACTATGAAAAATAACACCATTTTCATTTATCTTGTGCATGCCCACTTCGGACATTACTAGTAAAAGAACTGAATCAGAAGAATCATTTAATGAGTGAATATTCTAAAAATTCCGCTAGTCTCAACATGAAGATAGAAAGATGATATTGAAACAAATTTTTTAATAAATGAAGATGTGACATACATCCTTGACATGTTCGACTCATCGTTAGTATTTTGTTGTTCAAATCTTAGGGTACAAACGACTTATCTACAACACCATTCTTTGTATGTAGCTATTTGGATCCATTTAACAAAAACATGTACAGCATAAACAAAATACAAATCCTACACTCCATAATTCTTAGAAAAATTGTAAATGCAACTTGATTAATTTCAAATCACGTAATACATTAAATGGAAAAAAAACACCATGTTAAAACTTGATATTTGATAATGTATGTTGATTATTGTAATAATTTTCGTTATCTTTTCTTTCAGTTTATTTGTATTGATATTGTTTCTATTTAATCTTTTTATTTCGATATTATATTATTTTCTTTAGAATTAACATTTTAAAAACCAATAATTGATGTTCATTGACCAATGTGTGGAAGGTCATTGGTCACACATGTGTATATAAATATGTATATATACATATATATATATATATATATATATATATATATATATATATATATATATATATATATATATATATAATGCCATAACATATTCGTAACTTTACTACAAGGTCTATCAACCGAAATACTTTAAAAAAAATAACAAAACACATATTTATGTGTATATTTCTATTTTGTTATTTTTCGATAGTATTTCGGTTGATAAAGCTTGTTGTAAAGTTACGATATGTTATGGTATTAGAAACTGTTGAAATCGCAGTTGCATTTTTACGAAAAATGTCTGAAGATTCTATGCTAAGAAATATGTTTATTATTATAAAGACAAAACAATAATTGCAAATGAAAATGGGGTTATTGAGAAGGCAGTTTCTTGACAATCAGTTACTAAAAATTTTGTTCATCGCCTCCTCAGATATCACAGAATCATCTTAATGGCTAAATCAGGCATGCCCAACTCAATTAAAGTGCAGATAAAAGAAATACAAAAGAACTTGGAGATAAAAGAAAAACACAAACTCTAATACACAGAAGAATGTTACATTTTTTTTTATTCTCCTGAAAAGTAGTAATGCATACAAAGCTTATACAACACATTTCAAATTTCGATTCAAAATCACACTCTTAAACCCTCTTATAGAATCTCTTCCATTTTCCGTGATAATCCAGAAGGTAAAATTACTTTAACTTAAGGGTCTCCTTATTACAACAACGTAATTATCGCAAAACAGACTTTCATGTTTGTTAATTCATGGATGACCCAATAGGAAGATCAACACACATTTTCAAATAATATAATGAATAAATGCATTTTCTTAACGTAGCAGTTACATAAACACCCATTGTTTTGTTGAATGTAAGATAGTGACAATAACAAGAAGGTTAATTTTAGTACTGAAGCTTTCGCTAGTCCAGAAACATCTGCTGTATTTTAGTTTTACTGCTTTCATAACCATTAGCTCCATTGTGTTCCAAGCCCTTGGGCAGTCGAAATAGCCGCCAGAAGTTTGGATGATGTTTGTCATTTAAATAGAGCTTGATTTCCTCTAGGGTTGTCCTATTTACAAGAACTTTCTGAAATTGAATTGCGTAGCCCTCAGCTTGAACGAATCTTACTTCATACAGTTCATTAAAATGTCCAAGTATAACTGTAACACATAATAGACGGATCTAAGAGATCTTACTAAATATTTAAATTGACTCGATCGTAATGTAAAGCCTTAAGGTGCATTTAGTTAGTATATGTTCATTAAGCTATCTGTAATATGGAAATTCTTACTATCAATGGAGAAAAAATAAATAAATACTGGATTACACAGTATTAATCAAATCAATTTCCTTTTTGTAATAATTAAATCATAAGTATTTATTAAGAGCAAATTCTAGTTCGCGACCCTCGATAGATATTGAACGATGCTCATCGAGAAAATCAGGGCCGGAACTAGGATTTCCGCCAGAGGGGGCAATTTTGCAATTTTAATTGTGCCATCCCTTCTTTCGTCCTCCCCTCCCTTTCTCGAATAAAAGTCAACAGTTTTATAACAGTATTTAAGATGAAATATGATCCCTACCATGTCCAACTATCGAACATTCAGAAATTGGATTTTCATATTCGTCACTTTAAAAGCGCTAGTTGAGGCGCATATTGTGGCAAAGCCTTGAATTCCTATTCACCAAAAGGCAATCCTTGAAGATCAGTAATTCAAGAATTTTCCACAGTGGGTGAATCCACTAGAACGTTTCAAAATGACGAATATGAAAATCACATTTTTGCATCGATAGTTGGACATGGTAGGTACGATATTTCGAAATAAATATCATCATCTCATAACATTATCATTTTATTTTCTGAATTAAGGTCCAAACAATCAAAATGCAGCAATATTTTTCACTTAACCTAAAAAAATAATTCCGCTGGAATTTCGCCGCCCTCTAAATTCTGTCGCTCGGGGACGAGTGTCCCCTTTGCCCCTCTCCCCCCTCTAGTTCCGGCCTATCATTAAATTAGAAATTTAAGGTATTTTTAACTATGCTAATGATATTTTCGAAAATAGTTTTGAGACATTCTGTTGTTATGTTTGAGACCTCTACTTGTAACTACAAACTAGCGAAAATATAATACCACTATTTTCTAATGTGTATTATATGAAGTTCAGGAACAAGTTACTGAACTCTATAATCTTAATTTATTTATAATAATAATATTATTTCTTATTTATTTTGGGACTTATCCCTATCGAATCATGGAACAATTACAAACTTTTGTCTTTGAATCGTTTGATTCGGGCTCGGTACTTGGCAAGGTGTTGTTTCTATACCCACGGTTACATAAAGAGGTGATGTGGTCAACATTCACTCTTAACCACCAGGGTTGCCCTCTCCCCCACTCACTCCAATTAAGGGTATCTAATTTTATAGAGACTGTGTATGCCATAGGAAGGTCTTCCGATCCTCTAGTCTATCCACGGCTGTTATAATAGAATAAATAAATTACCTGCTACAAAAAAAAAAAAATTAATAAGTAAAAATTAAAAACAGAATTTGGAAAAATATAGATTTACCAATATTGTATTTATACATATAAAAATTGAGCTATGAGGACGTAAGGGACTTGGAAAACTGGATTGATAGAAGATGGTTAAAGAGGCCATATTTAAAATTAGCAACTTTATACGTACAAGGTATGGAAGAAAAAATGTCAATCCAAAGGAACAAATATTAGATGAAGAATGATCATTCAAATGCCATAGTGCAGAGATATATGTAGAAATAAATCCATAGGCCCGGAGTATATGAACTTAATCGGGTAAAAAAAGGACGGACAGAATATATTTGGCTGGGAGAAGTTCCGAAATATATTATGGAATAGGGGATTGTATTGCTTGGATAGAGCAAAGAAGCCAAAAAATACTGTTGAGGGTCGGAAGGATAGTGCTATTTTTATATTCTATTCAACTCAGCATAAAATGGGAAATGGAAGCATCTCAAAAATTAATCGTATGGCGCAACTGATAAATATCAGTCTGAAGAAGAGGATAATCCGAAGAGAAAAGCAAATCAAAGAAATACACTATAACCTAACTAAGAAACTCACTTGTAATTAAAAAGTAAAAAGAAAAATTGAAAAAACAAACAAAAATAACTCTGAGGATATTCCATATGATTCTAATATAAAGCCTTATGGCTATCAAGTAGCAATGAACAACTAACCAGTCAACGTTTCGTCAATAGGCAATATATATAGCTATATATAGGTATATAGTATTCTTGTGCGAAAAAGGAATATAAAAAAAATAAATAAATAAAAATATATGTATATATATATATATATATATATATATATATATATATATATATATATATATATATATATATATATATTTATAGGAAAATGAACTAATTAGGAAATGAAGTGGTCATGAAAACTACTTTATACAAATTATTGTTCATTATTTTAAAATTTCTTATTTACAAAAAAATAAAACTGATACTATATTAACGAAAGGCATCGTGTTTTCATTTTTGCAAATTCCACCTCCAATTTGACAATATTAATTGATTATGCAACATCAGTTATTATTTCCAATTCGTAAAGGGTTCTATCACTTTTGAACGTCCAAGGTGCTCACATGAAACAGGTACATACGGTAGAACTTTCAATGCAATTAGTGTATATAGGAAAAGTTTTTCCAGGTTGTGGTTATAAATCCACTTGAAACCTTGCTCTGGCGTACTAGTGCCGTTAATGTTTTCAGACAGCGACATCAGCTATATTTCTAGTTCTTCTGCTTCAGTATCTTAATTTTCTAAGGATTTACATTTTTATTTTAAAATCTAGCCCATCATTTCATCACCTACTTTAATATTATATAAGAATCCGAGCGGCTTCAGGAAAGAGCTGGATAATTCAAAACACATTTTCATTGAAATAATTGGTGTTGTAAAATATAGAAAAAAAAATCTCAAAAACGCAGAGAAGCAATTTATCTATCATTTGTCATTCATTTTTAATTTAAGAATTAACCTTCTATTTTTTAGGCGGCTTTTTAATTATGGCGCCTGTGTGTAAAATGTATTGAATTGAATAGGAGAGAGGGGCACTGAGATTTGCATTGCCTTCTTGGCTTAATCCGACCCTGGTTGCCAGTACTAGAAACTTGCATTGTCCGAGGTGTTATCATTTGATATGAAATTCATTTTCATTGTAAGCCCTTACTTTTGTTTTATTAATTTTTTTTCCATGTCTGCTTTCACAGTTAATTAACAACGAACCATCTAAATCATTGTCTTACCTTGCACGACTTTTTTAAGTTCGGCGAGACATAAAATTAACCAGGCAAACGAACCTTCCATATGGATACCATGGAAGAAGGGTAGAAGAAAACCTCACACCTTCGACGGATTAGATATATTCATACCCCAGCTGTTCTGGCTGGAAGGCTTATAACCGGCGGCCAGGGACACTTGTTGAACTGGCTAAGTACGTCACGGTTCTCCAGAGCCAGGGCGTTGACCTCTGTTTTTGGCAGTTTCCACTCTCTGTACAGCTGGAGCCGTTTTCCAGAGGGCAGCTGTGTCTTTACCGCAAATAAAAATTGCTTAAAAAATATTTTTGGGACACAAAAGAACAATTTTTTTGATTCGTTGGGTTTAACGAATCGGACTTAAATAAACTTTTATTTAAAATAAAGGTTTAAAAAGAAATGAATATTCTTAAAACTTAAATTATACCACCTTAAATGGCTAAGTACATCTTGAGAGCGCTAACTAATATGCACCTACGTGGGGGTTGATGTACCCAAAGAAGTGTGGAGGTGATAGATTTAAACTGGAAGGCATTTTTATAATAATTTAAAGAAGTGTTGTTTTATAATAATTTATATTATTGTCGTTTGAATGATAAGGTTTCTATTGCAAGTGAAATATATACGGTGAAATATATGTTTGATAACTAGTCTTAAAATATCAGAAATAGCATTGCCCCTTAAGTTATGCAAGTTATGGAATAAGCCATCTATTACCATTCTTTATTAATGTTAGTGGCTTAAATGAGAGTTTAATTTTATTATTAAGAGAGTTAATCATCAATTCAGAGATTTTGTTCTTGCTATAGCTTCATATATATATATATATATATATATATATATATATATATATATATATATATATAATATTATTTACGAATTCAACGCGCTAACCTGTATTAAAACGTGGGAAATAGACAGATACTAAATTAATATTATTCTAAAAGCATGGTAGTGAATTATAATCAAATGATCTTATTGGCGATCTATTAATCTGACGAGACAAAAGAACTTCTCTCGTGGTAACCGACTCTTATTCATTTATTTATTGGAATTTGATGGTCTAATCAGTCTGAGATCTGTTTTAATCGTTTCAGGAACAGAAGATAGATATAAAATACTCTTTCTTTCGTAACTTTATTTTTTGGAATTCATCCCTGTACACCCCTAAAAAGCGTGCTAATTATAGCTGTACCTCTATCTAATTATAGTTCTTCCTCTTAAATTTAAGGGACTCCTTAGATCATGAATCATACTGTTTAAAACGACTAAAACAGCAGTTAACTGAACAAACGATTCATTTTTTCTCTTTAATGTTAATTTTTAACAACTAAATTAGCTTGTCTCTGATAATTTAAATAAATATAGCTATGCTAAACTTCAAAAACTCCAGCTATTCTTAATATTTTCTCATGTTTTATATTTCCTAAGCGTATGCTTGACTCAAGGCATAAAGATAAGACCTTCTGTTTCTCTCTCTTTTGAACTTCGTTGTTTCCCACGTTTTTCTCCTTATCTTTATTCATTGACTGACCACCCAGCTTTACCTCCCACTGGTATTAATTACCATGAGGTCATAAATTGTTCAATGGTGACTTGATGGAAGTTTAATTGAAAATCTTCACTGCATTTAGTTTGTATGTATGAACGCGCTTATTTCAGGAACTTCCAGTCCAATTTGAAAAATTACTTTTTCATCAAAAAGGGTATGAAATCAGGGGCGGCACTAAGTTTTCTGGCGCCCAAGGCGAAAAAAGTAAAATTTGCGTCCTATAATCTTACTCCCCTCCCTGTCTTCCAACAAGGAACCAAACTAAGGTCACCTCTGCAATTTTCTCCACATCATCCCATTGCTACTATTTGTTTAAGCGTTAAATTAAATAAGACTTACCTGATTATTGACTCAAAAAAATTTAAGATTAGAGTCATTCCACACCAAATCAACCAATGGCCCAAATGTCATGTATTTGGATTTTGTTAATTTTTGGTCCAGGTGTAGTACTAGCACATTAGATGAAAAATATATTTTTTGGATTTGTTTAACCGTTTGTTTCCGAGTTACAAATTTTTGAAATTTGGAAAATGTCTCGTATTTTGTATCATTTAACAATCTTTAAAGGACTGTAACTCAAGAACTATTTGACTTAGGGAGCTGAAATTTTTAACATTTTGTTCAATTTCAGATGCTGTTTTATAAAATATCTAACATGACCAGATTAATTTAAAAAGAAAAAAGTTCAGAAAAAAAATCCAAAAACTCAAAATCGAAATTTTTGATTTTTTTGAAAAAAATATATTTTGTTTAACCTCTTTTTGACAACATTTTTGCCAAATTTCATGATGGTACTTCTATGGTATCATTAAGAAAAAAATATTTTCTGTTTCGACTTTCAACTAAAAATGAAACCCTTTAAGAGCGATTTGAGTATAAAAAAGACTCTTTATGCTTAAATTTTCAGATTCTCTATTCGTGCAGGTCAAGCTTAATTCAAATAAAATATCAGTGTTAGTTTTGTAAGTTTTGTTTATAGTTAACAATAAAAAAAATGGAGTAATCAAGATAAGTAACATTTTGTATAATTGACAAGCTAATTATTAAAAAATAATATATTTAAAAAATAAATTGGTGCTAAGGCCAGCCTCCAAAGTCCAACAGACAACTAAACATTGACACCATTTCAATTTGTCCAGTGGGGTGTAGAAAACTTGCTATCAATCACTTTTTTTTATGTAAATAATGTAGAATACGTTGAAGAAGAGACTTTAAAATCAAGATTTGAAGAAGCTGGCAGTTGTTGGGAATCAAAAATTTCATGCATTCATCCCTCTCAATAAAGTCTAGGTCCAAACAAAAACATATTCTTTTTCTGACCGTGAGTACGGAAACTCAAAAGTTCAATGGTACTTCTATGCTACCATAGAAGTACCATCATGAAAATTGGTATAAATCTTGCCGAAAATGAGTTAAATAAAATATATTTTTTTCAAAAAAATAAAAATTTCGATTTTGAGTTTTCATAAAAAATATAAAAATATTTAAAAAAAGTAACTTAGGCATGTTATATGTTTTATAAAACCCCATTAAAAACTGTACAAAATGAAAACAAAAATCAGGTCTTTATGTCAAATAGTTCTTGAGTTACTGCTCTTTAAAGATTATAAAACTACGCAAAATGTGTGAATTTTTCAAATTTTCAAAAAATCATAAATCTGGAATAAATTGTCGAAAAAAATTTTAACTTAACTTTTTTTCATCTCAAGGTAGCCTAGGTTGCCTATATGCCCTGTATGAAGTATCACATCTTACCCGTGGAACCAAGTTGACTACAAAACGTTTTAATTTTGGTGTGGATGCAGTTGACAGAAGATATAATTTAAGGAGGAGTTGGTATAATATAACTGTCTACCTATATTTACTTACATATTTTTACGTTTTATACTACTAAATTTTCATACTTCAATGGTTGTTATTCGGTTTTTTTTTCTTAGCCCTGATGAAAGCCTATAACTTAGGCCGAAGCGTTGGCATACAATAAAATAATAAGTTCCACTTATTAGTGTGTTTTGCTTCCTTAATCACACTGCCCGACCTACTTCTCCTTAAATTAAAATAAACTATATTGCCGTCTATAAAAATTGATTATCGTTTTGACCCTGTTCCTTGAAAATGTCAATAACAAAAGAGACTGAACAACATATTATTGGTTATAAAAGGCTTTTTTAATTGAAATTCTAGGGATCAATCCAAATTCTACGTGCGCGAAACCGCGGGGCACAACTCATCATCATCATCATTGTCTATCCTCTATGAACCGCATTAAGCAGTGTGAGGAGGAAGTCTACAGAGCCCTCTCCAGCTCTGCCGGTCCTCTACAAGACGCCTTCTGTCATTCCATTGAAGTCCTCTTCTCTGGAAGTGGCTCTTTACCTCATCTTCCCATTTTCTTCTTGGCCGCCCTTTTCCTCGCTTGCCCTCAACTTTAACTCGATAGGTTTCGCTAGCGATTCTGCCTGGTTCCATCCTCAGGAGGTGCCCTAGCCATCTTAGTTGACTTTCCTCTATTATATCGTTTGCCGACTTAACATTGAGGTTCAACCTGATGGTGTTGTTGCGTATTCTATCTCTTCTTGTTTTTCCTTCGATCTTTCGAAGAAATCTCATTTCCGATGCCTGTATTCTCGATCGATGTTTCTTTGTCAGCGTCCATGATTCTGACGAGTATGTTAAAATGGGCAGAAAGGTCGATCGGAATACAGCCACTTTTGTTTTCTTTTCCACCTCTCGCCTGCTTAGAAAACCTCTCTTCACTGCTTCAAACATCCTGCCCGCAGCTGCGATTCGTTCAGTCACTTCCGAATCGATATATCCATATTCATTAAGGTGCGCACCCAGGTATTTGAAGTTTTCTACCTGTTCGAGGATTTCGTCTTCGACTCTGATGACGCGCATGTTTCTCCTGGGTTTCTTCCCAACCCTCATTAATTTTGTTTTCGCAGGGTTCATAATCATGTTAATCTTCAGCAGTTCTTCTTCCACTTTATTAATATTGTACTGGAGATTCCTATCAGTGTCGGAGAAAATGACAATGTCATCGGCGAATGCAAGTAATGAGAGGCTAACTGGTCTCAGATTGGCGTATCCTAGGTGATATTTCCGCATTTTCTCTTTAGCCCTCCGAATAGCTGAGTCCATAACTAAGATAAACAAAAGTGGGCTGAGACTACACCCTTGCCGGATTCCTATGGTAGTTTCGATTTCCTTAGAGGTGCAGTTAGCAAATCTTACCACGTTTCGTGTTTTCTTATAAAGACTCTCAACCGCCAGGATATGACCATGATCGATCCCTTTTTCTCTTAAGGCCTCTAAGATATCTGACTTTCTTACTCGATCAAAGGCTTTTGTAAGGTCAACAAAGCACACGGACATTTCCCTTTCTTTTTCAAGTACTTTTTCGAAGACCTGTCTCATAGCAAAGATAAGGTCTTGGGTGCTACGATTTTCACGAAAGCCGTACTGTTCCTCTTCAAGCAATCCTTCGATTCTTCTTCTTATTCTCTTTTCTAGAATCTTAGAGTAAATTTTACTTGGTACGCTTAAGAGAGATATACCTCGGTGGTTGTTACAATCTCTGTTATCTCCTTTCTTAAAGATAGGGACAATGACGGCTACTTCCCAATCTTTCGGTATTTTCTTTTGCTTCCACACTAAGTTTAACAGATGCAGCAAAATTTCTTTTCCTTTGGCCCCCATGTATTTTAGCATTTCAGGAGTTACTCCGTCACTTCCTGCGGATTTCCCGAGTTTCATACTACAGAGTGCTTCTTCCAGTTCGTCATCATCAATAAAATCATCCTCTTCCCAGGGTCCTATCTCTCTTTTCTCTTCATCTATGGAGGGCGTTTGTCCATTCTCATTCAACAGATCTTGGAAGTACTCCCTCCACCTTTCCATTATATCCTCCTTCTGCCTGAGAATGTTTCCTTCCTTATCTTTGACGAATTTCAGGATTGGTGCTCTTTCCTTTCTTAATCCCTTGAGGACTCGGTAAAATAACTTTTGATTTTGGTAGAAATCGGATTCTAATTTTCGACCAAACTCTGTCCAGGTAATCCTCTTGGCTTCTATAACTTTATTT
This sequence comes from Rhaphigaster nebulosa, assembly GCA_948150685.1. Lineage (NCBI taxonomy): Eukaryota > Metazoa > Arthropoda > Insecta > Hemiptera > Pentatomidae > Rhaphigaster > Rhaphigaster nebulosa. The sequence goes on along the minus strand of OX411309.1, from coordinate 79,667,467 downwards.
TTAGCCTCAATTCTTTTCCTCTTGTAGTTTTCGTTGTTCTCCGGTGTTTTGTGCTCGAGGTATTCTTTCCAGAGGGTCTTCTTTTCTCTTATTACTTTTTTAACCTCATCAGACCACCATGCTGTTCTCTTGTGTTGGCCTCCAATTCTTTTCTTTCCACAAACCAATGTTGCTGCATCCAAAATTATCTTCTTTAAGTAAAACCAGCTCGTTTCTACGTCATCCGAATCCCACGGGTAGTCCAAATCACTGGCCATTCTTTCTATTTCTTCCTGGTAATAGGTAGCGATTTCATCTTCTTCTTTCAACCTATGTGCCTTCACCACTTCTGGTTGGATCCTTCTTGCGTTCTTTCCAGTTTTTCTCTCTCCTTTCCATACCATATCCATCTTTAATAGGTAGTGGTCGCTTCCAATTTCAAAACCTCTTTTAACTCGCACGTCAATCAAATCTTTGAGAGAATGTTTCTTAACTAGAGAATAGTCTATTACAGACTTTTCGTTCCTGTTTGGTTCCTCTCTTGTAAATTTATGTGCGTTTTTATGAGGGAATTTGCTATTAGCGACAATCATTCCATTGCTGGCACACAATTGGAGTATTCTTTCCCCATTATCGTTTTTAAATTCTTCTCCATGTACTCCTAAAACATCCGGCCACAACTGTGAATTTCTTCCAACCCTGCCGTTTAGGTCTCCGACGACAATTGGTTCACCGTGTGCGTCATCTATTTCTCTTTGAATACAGTCAAAGAATTCTTCCTTCTCAGTGGCTATGGCATTATCATTCGGTCCGTACACTACGATGATAGACTTTAAGGCATCTCCTTCTTTTAAATCAACCACCATCAGCCGATCGCTAACGAATTTCCAGTCTTTAATCACTGTATTCATTAAGGCTTCCTTAAACATGAAACCTACACCTCTGCTGGCTATCCTTTCTTCAGTGGTCCCTGAGTAGAGTAAAATATTATCTCCTATTCTCTCTTCGCCTTTTCCTTTTCTCTTGATCTCAGTAATAGCTAGCAGATCAACCTTTGCCTTATCTTTCTCTTCCAGTAACTCGCACTCCTTTCCCCTCAATCCTCGCACGTTCCAAGTTGCCAGTCGTAAAATTCCTTTTCCTCGCCATGTCGAATTCCATAAAAGCTGTCCGGCTATATTTCTTCCATGACTCGTGATATTTGAAAATTCGGATGGGCAGGGTATCGGCCTGTCCAGTCCTAGTACGGTCGGGGGGCTGCCCCTTAGGGTAACCGAACACACCCTTTCCTGGTAGGAAAAATCTCCTAGGGGAGGTGGCCCTAGGGTGTGTACTGTAGTTGACCTTATGTTGAGAGTAAGTGATTTGTGTACTGTTCTGGTGAGTATGCATGGTGTACTGAACTGTGGTAACCCGTGGGGGCGTTACTCCCCAAGTACCTGTTCTGGTGAGTATGCATGGTGTACTGAACTGTGGTAACCCGTGGGGGCGTTACTCCCCAAGTACCTGCATGCAACAGTTACTCCTTGCGGGAGCGGGGCACAACTAGTCTATTTATATTTTGATTGGAAATTATCATTATTTTTTATGTTATAAGTAAATTTGAAATATGTTCTTTGTTATGGCCAGGAACTTTACAAAGGTCACATTTTCACATCTACTTATATATATATATATATATATATATAGTCCGATATAAAATGTTTTAATCATTTACTTTCTAATTAGCGGTTTTCAATGAAGAAAAAATGTGATAATAAGAATATTTCGATAACTATGTTTCGATGTATTAACCTCAGGTTAGTCTGGATGGTATTTGGCATATGGGTCATTTTCCCAGAAAGGGCGAATCTGAACTTCGAAATTCTGGAAATTGAAAATGTCGAATAGCGTTCTGAAAAAAAATTCAGGGATGCTCCAAACATAGCACTAATTGAACTCAAATGCAAAATAATACAATAGCAGAGTTCATTAATTAATTAAAATTAAGATAACTCAAAGGTGGGGAAAGATATACTAGACGGAAGAAAGACAACATTGTTTCTAAGTTTTCAAATAGTCAGTAATTTAGGTGATAAAAACGACAGTACTCCTTAATAATTATTGTAATTAAATCTTCAGAACATAGAGCAACCATATTTCAAGGCACAACAAAATTTGAACCAGCGTATAGGTAACTTAGGTGATTCAGTCTTTCCTTGCTTTTATGTACAGTCTTTAAAAACGTAATTCTTAATAATTATTTTACTATACATAATTATTTTAGAGTAGTATTTCAAAGCCAAAATCGGTTTTTCTGGTTTTCTCGGTCAAACAATTGGTGACTGAGTTGTCTATCTTTGTTTTCGAGCCTCTCCTTTTCGATTTAGTTTTTTTCAGATTTTTTTTTTTAATTTTGGGCTGTATTATGAGGCCTGTTTTTCGCACATGACAAGCTTTTCTGAGACCCCAGAAAGTACTTTTTACACTTATATGGACATGAGAAACAGCTCAAGCTGTTCAAGCTGAGGGCATTCTCATCCTTCTTCCATACAACCTGGTGTGTTCTCATGCTTCCTTTAAAGGGCCGCGAGCCAGAAGGAATTGATTCTGTCATTTCTTTGATGTCCGAATTTTGAATAACTGGGAATTCCACAGCCTCAATTTCTCCGAATAAATAGAACCAGTTTTTCAATACCGTCAACGTCCTTTCCTTGTGCTAAGGGGCGATCTGCTGTTCTCTTGGCCATCCCTCCCTCTCCCTCCACCCAATGCAATCTGTCACACCCTTCATAAAAATTCCAGGTAGTCAGATGAATATTTGGGAATACTTCGGAAATTTTTGGTTGGAACAGATAGAACATTGTTTTGTTCCTATATTGGTTGGATGGGCCATTTGAAAGGAAATTAACGCCTTTAATTAGAGGAACTTGTTTCCTGATGGAATGGAACACTGGCTGCAGGTGAGTCCAAATAGATGCAGGGCTATGGTCGAGGTTTTCCGAAACTGAGCAGAAATTATTCGTTGAAATAGGGTCAAGAGGTGAATTCCTGAAATAAACTACCACTGTATGGAGAGAGATGCTCTGGCGGTTACCACCAAAATGGACTGATTGTATCTCTATTTTATTTAGCAGCATAGTTTTCGCTGAAACCCATGTGAATCACCACTTCTTGTAGAGAGAGTGTATCCTTCAGATTCCTTAGCTACTTGTGCTGATGAACAATGTTCTCCTCATTACTTAGGAATTTCATTGCTTCTTTTTCAGCCAGACGGACCAGTTTAAGCACCGTTTTGGTGATGGTCATCTTCGCAATACGGTTGCACGATTTCATATTTTTGGTTTTTGGCTCTTCGTACTCAACTGCTGTCTTTGACCGCTGTTGAAAGGCTATCATTCGGGACCCATCAAACGTGAGATATTGAATGACCCACAGGTCAATTGCTCACAGCACATTTGCTTCTTCATGACATCAGGACTCGCAATTGCTTGAGCAGTGTGGAGCCCTCGGAGAATCAATTTGAAGTTTTCGTGCTTAAAGCATTGGCAAGCATCTCTTGGTTAACGTTGAGACTCAGCACACTAAAAGGTTTTAGACTAGTGAAGAAGGCCTAACTGATCTTGTATGGGGAGGTTAATAAGAGCTTGTAAAAAACTTTCAAGTCTTCCAGCGGTGTTCGCTTCTGCTTTTATAGCCCGTGTTTCGTTGTGCAGTCGTTCTTCCAGGACAGAGTTTGCTATTCTCATCCTCTTCTAGAAATGAGACGTCTGTCTGAACTCATTTACGGATAGTCTTTGTGCGTCGGTGAATTAGACTGTTGCTCAGTTTGAATCTAAGACTGAGGCGGGAAACCGCAGTAAGCTGGAATGGGTTAGAAACCGCCAAAATAAGAAACAAGCACGTTGGCGGGGGAAAGACTCAAAACCTGTGGACAAACCTTTCGGTTCTCTGAATTTCAATATTTCAGTGCATGCCACGCCTCGCATTTCAATCTTGAGATATTTTCGAATAGCATAAAAACTTCAAAAAGCGTGACTGATTGATTCGTAGACGAGTGTGAAGTTAGGAACCTCGAGTAAGGACGTGGCGGGAAGGATATTTCTAGTGCTCAAATTGAAACAACCATGAAATATTAATTTTATTTGATTAAAACTTTTGGATGTCGACGAAGCCTAATTACAATTTTTTTAATGTACAATATCGGTAAGAGGACTTAGGAATCCATCTGGGACAGCATTTGGCCCTTTCTGGGAAAATGACCCATATATGACATGAATAATGAGGTAAAATTATCAATGAGGAACATGAACTACTTGTCACTGTGACAATGACTTGTTGTTAATGCTGATATATTATCAGTTACAGGTGAGGAACATGGACTACTTGTCACTGTGACAATAGCTTGCTGTTAATGCCGACCACTCCTCCTAATAATATCGATATATTGAGAATCAAGCACTTCTCTCTGGTCCCTTGACCCAAGCCTCTTAGGGGCCGATTTATATCTTCAGCTCGATTATTGCAAATTAATTACTTTTATTTAAAGTTAGTTATTTTTTCCATATATTCAAGAGCTTCAATTAAAAAACAAGAACCAAAGAATTTTAGTAATAAACTATATATATAGTTTATTACTAAAATTCTTTGGTTCTTGTTTTTAAATTGAATATATATATATATATGTAATTCTGTGATTTAGAAAGATTACGACCGTAAACGTTTGCTAAAACAAAATAGTTTATTCAGTAACTTTTAATACAATCAATTAAGTTATTATTCCCAAATAATACAAAATACACAAACTTACCTAAAACAAAATAGAATTGTATACGAGTCTATTACTCCCTAAATCACTACAATATATTTTACTTACAAGCGTGCTCATTAGTACAACCTTCATTTATAACAAAAGCCAATAAACAGCTGTTCAATGCCATTTAAAAGTAAATGATCTGAATAATAATTAATCTTGTTAATTATTAATTTACATATATATATATATATATATATATATATATATATATATATATATATATATATATATATATATATATATATATATATATGTATATATATATATGGTGATCATGATAATTTTTTACTTTCCCTTACCTAAATATGAAACCTATAGTAAGGGGAAGTATTGCGATCGTGAAAAATGTCAAATTTTTCGCTAAAATCGGCTTACCAGAAGTGTCACTGTATATCATCGAATTTATCGATTTTTTTTTTTTACAATTGTTTCTTAGACGTCTCTAACGATTATGATGAAACTTCCCTAAAGTCTTCTCCTAAAATCCCTTTAACTTGTAATATATGTAGTACCTCACCGCAATGGTATCGGAATTTTCTGAGGCAAGGGGCACACATATGTCCTCCTCTCCCTCCCCTCCTAGAAGTTTTAAAATATTGAATGCCTCGTCCACGTTTTAAAATCCAATTTAATCAATCAAAATTCAATTATTATACCAATAAATGCTACTGTTCTATATGTAATAAATAAGAGTTTTCAAAATTGTTTATCCACCTTCCAGGAGGGATGCGTAGATCATACATGGCTACTCCTGACATATTTTTTTATTGAATAACTAATAATTATTTATTTTTTCATTATGTAGATATTTTCTGAAAAATTGCATAAGAGGAAAAATATATTAAAAAACAAGCACCTGTACTATATAAAAATGATTTTTGTGAAACTGGCACGGTTTTGTTAGAGATTTTTGGCACGCTTCAACATGGGGAACCTTTGGTTGTGGTACCCGTTATAAAAAGGTTGGGCACCCTTGGCATAAACCCTATATGGAAAGCCGCGTGTGTCCGAAAGCAGAAGGATGCGACCGAACCACTTCCCGCCACGTCCCCATTCAGTTCTCTAAGTACGCTCTGTAATATTGTAACGTAATAATATAAAAATATAAATTATTAACTTAATAATTTATAATTTTATATCATATAATGGAGACTACTTTTAAAATTTATTTTCAGCTTAACAAACAAAAAATATATAATGCACAGAATTGTCGTACTTCAATTATTAAAAACTATTTTATCGTGCTGATGTGAAGAAGAATATGCCGCTGAGAATATTCCAAGTGGTGTATATGTGAGCTCTTTACAATTATTTTTAAAAATGGTTTATTATTATAGGATTATTTAGGAACCTTGTGTGATCCACGTACCGCACCAGATTTTTTAATATTCTAAACAACATATTATGATGAAAAAATCATGAGGAAATATGAGGGCGTTCGCATTCTTGTTTTTCTTTATTTATGGAAAATTAAAATGATATATTTCTCACTTGGGTCGGGCCTGCAACTGAATCCACTCTCCCTGGTGAGAAGGGCTGAAGTGGATAAAGGGTCAGAGAACCCTACTAACTCTAACCTACCACTTTTAGCATTCAACCTGTCACTGGGACTTGATTATCGGTCGGTATATTTTTCCCAGAAATCTTATTTGTATAAAATTAAAAAAGGAAATATCATAACGTGATGACTTTTGTATTATAACAACTCTAAAAAAATAATTAAATTCGGTTTGGACCACTCTTTTAGCGAATCATACTGATATCGTAGAATCATATGGAACCATCTCAGACTCCAATACTGATATCTTAATAAGGTATGACTTGGAAGGGTCAGAGAAGCAATGGCAAGATTTCGACGAAAAGATCTTTTAGGCTGTTGCTATGAGGTAGTAGATGAAACGGGTAACCTTCAAAAATGGTCCAAGTGATGGTAGCCCCATTCTGCACTTTCACTCCATTTTTCGTAGCCAAATTTAAGAATAAATATTTTAAATACAATGTCTTCAATCATTAAATCGAGGTGTATTGGTGAGCTAATCAGAAACTGCTGATAGCCAAAACGTTACAAGACATCGCCGGTAGCCAAATATTCATAAACAATAAATCACATAAAACCAAATAAAGGTTCCACACCGGAAAGGGGAATTGTCACATTTTTTTTTCTAAAATTGAGTTATTCACATCAATATGTTCATATCGTTGAGTAGAATAATATGGTAAAAAGAAATAGCCGGAAAAGTGAATGGTCGGTTCGTTTGAAGCGTTTGAAGAATGCCAATACACAGAAGAAAGAGGAAGCTCTAAACCTAAAAAACTTGATTTTCTGAACATTCATTTTGGAATACTCTCCACATTTCTCGCGTTGTCTTTTCTAATATTTTCAAACTAAATATAAAAAAATAATTCGTACTAAAAATTAAAAAAATAAAATAAAAATCAAGAAAAAATTTAAATAAATTTATAATTTAAATTTGCCCAGGATAGCAAATTATCTATGGCTCGTGCAAAAGAACAAGGTGGCGCAAACTGAGAGGTAGCAATGCATCGTGTGTGGCCTATGCGGCACCAGAGTTACAGAAACTGTGCTGCCCTGCTCTGCGTCTCAATGTGAGCCCCTAATAACGCGAAGCTTTAATTCTATTTCTCTTTCTGGTCTGTTTTATTTCATGCGCTTCATATGAACATTTATCCACTAGTTGTTGTCATTATTTTTTCAAATGAAACAACTGTATAGTTATTAAGAACACTCCTTCATCAGACTTTATTTTTTAGCTTAATATTCCTAATCAATATATTAATATGTTGCTAGATATCATCCTCAACTTCCGCACGACGTTCGTAAGCAAGAAGGGGGAGGTGGTCTCGAAGAGCAGCTCTATCGCCCTCAATTACCTGAAGGGCTGGTTCGTCGTCGATCTCTTAGCCGCTATTCCCTTCGACCTACTCTACGCTTTCGACGTGTACTCCGGCGAGGTAAGGCTCTTTTAGGTATATGTAATTCCTTTGTATGTCTTGTAAATTGCGCTGTCCAGGTTTAACATTCCCATGCACATTTTTGGTTTCCTCTGAAAATCTCAACTCTTTCCGATTGGAAAATTTGTTTTCAACCCCAAATCCTTAATTTATTAACCTGCAACTCTTGCAGAGCTTAGCCTACATTTTTGCCCTTGCGCGGTTGTCCAATTTTTTCAGACTCTCCTATATTTTATTCTTCTCGTAATCATATCCCACCGAATATACATCACACATTTTTCGACGAACGAACATTTAGCAAGAAAACTTATGCTCGCAGAAGTGAAACAGCACCGGCAGAGATTGTTTCAATAATAACGTCAAATTAATTGTGATAAGGTAATTACAATTTAATTGCAATCGATCCTATCATCGAAGCATTAACAGAAATCGCAATACGAAAACATCAACATCAATCATAACTCTATAAATAGATGTCAATTTTCATTAATAATCAGAATCATCAAAATTAAAGGTAATAAAAGGGTTTATGACAAGAAAAATCCATTTAAAAGACTTTTCTGCTAATTGCACAAGAAAAGCTGTCAAACATAAAAATAATCGAAATCGGCCCTTATACGCAAAAGAATGTAAACATTTTTTTTTGCTCTCTTTAAAAGTAGTGCTTTTCACATTTGTAAGTTTACCATATGGACCACGGATGTGTTCTACCAGAAACCTGTTTTGTCCTTTAAAAGTAGTAGATTATAAAAAAAAAATTTGTTTGAAAGTGCTAAAGTTAAGATTATACCAACAAGGATAAAATCTATAATCCACGCGCTGCCTTTAGAATTGCGGATCCGTTGCACGTGACTGACCGGATATCGCCCACGTGCCCTTGTAGGGGCTCTTTTACTGAGAATTAATGGAATCTGATACAATAATCTTGAGGTCATATCCCAATAAAATTAATATTTTTTTTAAATATAATAATAAATTCGATAAAAAAAAACTGATCAATAGCATTGGAAATGTCTTCACCTTTTTATATGCATCAATTCTCAAGAAAATAAAAAATCTTCATGAAATTCAAAATGAAAAAAAAAAATCTAAAAAAAAACTAGTATAGTAGCTTTCTTGAAATGTCTTTGATTATGTCTATTTGTAAGGCATACATGCCACTCGCGGCTGTAGAAGATTGGCACATAAAATGTTTTCCCAAAGGAACATAGGATATTTTTCATATTTCTTTAATGCCCTTTAATGCGCTGATGGCGAATTAAATTGAACCTAGTGATTTTAATAGATTTTAATTGATGCCGGTAATATCAATGAACAATGTGGAGCCAAAATATAAAAATCACCAAAATCGCACATAGGATATTTTCTCGTGACAACGAAGATATATTATATTATAGACAAAGAAAAATTGAATTTTTCTATAAACCAGAAGGTATCCAGGCTGAATGATATAAATTTCAGTTCATAACATCTATTACTCTAGTCACTGTTATACAATTAATAATTAAACCAAGTATAATTTGCCTTTTGTATGAATTGGTAATGTTATTGCAGTAAAACATTTTAAATATTGTATAGTTTTGCTACACACTACACGCTAAGTTTATTGCTTAGCGAACCAGAATGGTTGGGTGCTGATAACGTCAACTGCCCTAGTAACTTCCCTCCTCTGAATTCCAGCAAAATATATATCCTAAAGGTCCAACCTCAATGCAATCCTCCCTTCTACGTTTCAGTCGACCGCTGGGCTTCGATTTTAAAACGAACTAGATAGCTAACTGAAGGCGCTGAGTGTTGTAGAAAACGGTCCGGCTTTCCCAATCAATTGTAGGCAACAAAGTTGACAATGTTTCCCTTCATTATTATTTTAGCTTCGTGAATATATTTGTTTTCATTCCGATTTTTAGTTTTTGTGATTTGTAATTTCTTTTAGATATTTTAGTAACGGTTACGAGTTGCTCTGTATACATCTGTACCATACATAGTATCAGTAGAAGAATTGTGTAATATCATTTATAAATAAGTTTTTTTCTTTTTTATTGTAGGTATTTATTTTTAAATTCGCATCTGTCTTCAGGTTGAATACAACCAGCGATTGTGCTGATTTTCACTTTCAGCAATTCTTTCCTTAGTTTTTAATTGATTTCTTTCTGTCTTAGAAGTTATATGGGCGAATCTGAAACCACGGTAAGTTAGGTACTGTTCCCAACATATGTTTTTAAAAAATTGATTTTCACTTCTCATTTGAAACTTACAGAAATCCCACCCTAAACATGAAACTTATAACTGTTCTAGCTTGTAGAACGTTGGCTGAAAATGTATAGAATCCATGCTAGTTGTAATGATTACAGTAAGGACAACCATGAAATTACATTTATTAAATAAATAGCTAATTTTATAAAACTGTTTTTTTTTTCATTTACCTCTACAAAAATCTTCACTAATTTTTCACTCGCTGTTTCTGCGAGTCTTGGCGTAAAAATTAAATTAATTTTGTTTAGAAATGCTAAAGCAGAATTATTTTAATTGATAGTCAGTTTTCAGAGTAGAGAACAATATCCTTAGTCCAGGCGCTATAGTTTATTTTTTGAAATTAATTTCCAATGGATTTTTTTCACGGTGATAATTAGAACAAAAATTGTGGAAGCAAATTGTATAAGTTTTAGATAAAATCGGTATGTATCAGCATGGTGAAAATAATTCATAAGCATACCGAAAAGTATTATCTTCACGTTAAAGATGTTAATTTGTTGTTTATTTTTTTAAGAAAAATAAAAAAATATTACGCAGCAGTGTTTTAAAACACGAAGAAAATGAGTTTTGAACAATTGAAGTGGGTCCACAACTTTTTGCAAAAAAATAAAAAAAAATAAAAACCACAATATATGACCATTTATGTACATTTTATTACAAGGCTTGTAATTGTCGCGGGGATTTTTTTTGGGTCTTAAAATTTGGCTTTTGTTCTGCATATCTACAATAAAAATTGTATGCAAAAAAAAAATTATTACCTTTCCCGGACATTGAGAAAATGTAAAAACAGGTGTTTTCGAAAAAATATTTATAGAAGGGCCAAAATGGTTCTAGAGCGAATTTTCAAAGCGCTATTTCTTTCCGAAGAGTTTCTATACAACCCTTTTTGCATGAAATATATCTGAAGTTCGATTAAAAACCTAAAAAAGCGTTTGAGCATTTGAGTTCTTTGTCGCTCCGGCCGCCATAGGCGAGGTAGCGGAGGGAAAGTGACGAATGATGGGGGAAGGCTCTTTGGCGGTTAGGCATCGAGCACTGGAAAGCGATAGAGAGGCATCCACCGCCCTTCATCACGTCCCTTCCCATATCTCGCCTCTTGCGACAAAGATCCCAAACGTTCAAACCATGACATCCTTACACGCTCATTTCATTCTGCAATTCAAGAAAAAATCTGGTACGGTGTGCGGATCACACAACTTTCCCTTACCACCCAATAATAATAATCTTTGAGATTATTTTAAAGAATTCACATAAGCACTACTCGAAATAAACTCGGCAGAATGCACTTCTGCAAGCCTTTTCTTACAAAAGTATAATAAATTAGTTTTTAAATAAATTTAGTACAACAATTCTGTACACTGAAAATATATTTTAAAAGTTTCGGTTTAGTTTCCATGGAAATTCCATTTAATTTCCATGGAATCATTTTGTTTCCATTAAATAATATAAAAGTAGAAATTATTAAGTTAATTAAAATACATAGTTACAGAGCGTTTTGCTAACAATAGGTTGGCGGTTTGGTGGGAGGAGTTTTGGTCGCATTCTTTTTCCGGACGCGCTCGGCTTTCCATCTAGAATCTAGTCCTTATGATATACTTAATATGTATTAGTATCTGTACTAATGCAGGTTCGATTTAAATAATTGTTTTTTTAGAGAACTTAATTACCTTTCATATGATTTCATACATAATTTACCATAAAATGCTCACTTCTTCAGCTTTGCGCAAATAAAATTTTATTTTCGTTATAACTTTTTCCCCTGAATTTTGTCGTTGATATACTATATACTTGAAAATTTAAAGAGCTTTAAGGAGAACACATTAGGCAATTTTCATCAAAATTGTTCAAACCGTTTACTACAAAATTGTAAAAAAGTGAAAAATCGGTGATATGATTGCGACTTCCGGTTAGTCCGATGCGCTGTAACTTTGCCAATAATGGTCCAATTTTGATGATTCTTTTATAATTTTTTAGATCATTTAATTTACTTTCATACCATTCCATACATAATCTACCATATTTACATACTTTTTAAGTTATGCGCAAATGAAATATTCTTTTCATTATAACGTTTTTCCCTGCATTTCCTCGATGATGCCATTTAACTTTTCATTTATATAGTATATAAATGAAAAGTTAAATGGCTTTAAGGAGAAGACTTTGAGCAAGTTTTATCAAAATCTTTAGATGATCTTGAAACGTATATTTCCGTTGAAAACTCGAATTCGAAAATTTTCAAGATCGCAATACTTCCTCTTACTATATATTTCATATTAGCGTTTAATCTCTAGATTGATTTTTAAAAAATGAAATCGGTTAAAAAATGAAATAAAACACATAGTAAAAAGTTATAATGTATGAATTCATTATAATTTGTTAACTATGTGTTTTCTAACAAGTGCAGTTAACCAACCTATATTTTTTGCACCGATATTGCTGTTTCCACAATATGATGATGGCATTTCTCATCCGTAATAACTCATTTATATTTTTTACTAATCGTCTTGAATATCTAGAATCGTCGAAATATTTATTATGGCACGCTATAGAGTAATTAAAATATGTTATTTTAATTAAACGACTATTTTTAGCAGCCATTGCTGCCTTCTGACGAACAAGTAACAACACGTCTTGCCAAAACCTAAACCTTTATTAATTTTTTCTATTAAATTGGCATGGATTGCGGGATCGCATAGATATTAACACTGAAATAAATTTTAAAAAATCATTAATTAACAAAGTCGCCGCTGCTTGATAAAAAACATTGCATCGTAAAAAATTATTGTATCGTATGAAGAAATATTCATTAACCGTATGTTTTTTATGAATCTCTGTGTTTATTTGTTTTACAAAATACTATATTATTGCTGTTATAATAATAAAACGCAGGCTGAGTAGTATCTATCCTAGGTTACCCGCACGTCATCAAGGTTTGGAAGAGCTGCGCCTCGATCCTGTTGCACCAATTATTTTCATCCTCAGAAATTTCGATAGTTATGCTCAAAAAAACCTACTCCAAAACAAATATTTTTCGCTGTAAGCTTCTGCATGACGAACTTCCATAATTCGTAGGTGCTTACATATATTTTTTTAACCATAAGAACATTGGTAGTAAACGATTTTAACAGAATTCGGCGCCTGTATATTGGATCTTGTTTAAAACCAATGCCAAATGTAAATTAGGCGATTAATTATTAATATCCAATAATTCTTTACTGTTTTTAAACAGTGTTTAATTTGAAAACACTCTTTGTGGTTCTGAAAATTACAATTATGAAGTTTATAATGAAATAAACTAAAATATGCTTTAGTCTATTTATTTTTGTTAAATCAACAGTGTTTCCTCAGAATATTTCTATAATATTGAAAGACTTCATTTCGGGAACTATTGAACGTAAAGATTTTTTAGGGCTTAAATTTTAGAAAATTTACTTTGCTCTGAAAAAGGTAAAATGTTTTTTCTTGCGGTCGGTAGTTTTCAGGATATTGAGCATTGAATGAAAAATGAGCGAACATTTTATTATTTTCTTGAATTCAGTGAAGTTACAATTATTGAAATGATTCAAAACATGTTTTTCAAGGACACTTGCTGTACCTGTTGTTCAGTCTACTTGTATTGGTACTGGTAATGGTAGGGGGACTAAGTCCAGCAAGTGGTCCTTCTTGCCAACTCCGGGAAACCAACGGAGATGACCTATTTATCTTCCGTGTCTATTCAATGGAGGAAGCTTTGTGTTTTTGGATTCTGTCAGATCCCGGAAATTATATCTTAGTGACGCACTGCGATCTGTCTCAGTCGACTATATTGTGTAGAGCAGTATCTGGATTCTATAGTCTAAGAACAAATTGAATTAATTTTCAAGATTAAAAAAAAATGATAAGTGGAAACTTTTAATAAATAAACTCTTTACTTCTTAATGTAAGAAAAAAAAATGAAATTCATCCATTGTACAATTGGGTTTCTTCATTTTTCAATTAAAATGCTTTAATGCAATGAATAATTGCATACTGCACATTGGTTAAACACATTTCTGAAATTTAGCGGCTCTCAATTTTCTTTAATCATCATTGTGTGCTTTAAAAAAATATTAATGTGAACCTAATAAAACCCAGATATTATTATAAGTTTCAGTCCAAGTAGTCTTTCAAAAGTAACAAACAGACAGTTTGAAATCAACTGTAATATTGAAAGGAATTTTTATAAATGGAAATAACTTTATATATCAGCATTAATAATAATAATAATAATAATAATAATAAGCTTAGCGAGCCCGAAGGTTGGATGCCGATACCACCAACCGCTGTCTACAACCCTCCGTCCAAATCCAAGTCCGTTAGATCACCCTTAACGCAATCCTTCCACCTACGTTTCGGTCTGCCCCTCGAACATTTACCAGTCAGATCAGCCTTTATTAAATTTTTAGGAATTCGTTCGTTGCTGAGCCCCACAACATTACAAGCCCATTTAAACAGTCGCGATGATATCACTCGTTAAGAGATTGCATGCTCCGCAATTCCGCGTTGTGTAATCTCCTATATTCTACCGTTGACTCGTCCTTTTTCGGACCAAATATTTTACGCAATATCTTATTCTTGAAGACCTTATTCTTCCTTCAAGATTAGCGGCCACGTTTCACGGTCTGTCCTGGTCTATACGGGTTCACAGAACAGTAGGAAGGATATTAGTTTTGTAAATTCAAACTTTTAAGTTTCTGGACAAAATGCGCGGCCTAAACTATGTTGATACCGAAAAATAACAACAAGCGTTTCCCGCCTTTAACTCATCTTGAATTTTGTTTTTTTCTAGTTATCGGGCACCCCGAATACTTAAATTTCTCAACGTGTTCAAACCTATTCTCTCCTATATCTATATCATCAAAATCGCTGCCGCTCCTGTTACTAACCATATATTTCGTCTTATCAGTATTTATTTCGAGGCCAACCTCTTAACCGGCTTTCCTCAAAGTTGTTGCATTTAATTTTATAGTTTACGCGTCCTCACTTAATAATACCAAATCATCCGCAAACCCGAGCACGGATATTTTGCCACCCAGATCTAAACCCCTTTCGGTACGCATTACCTTTCTAATGACATACTCTAGTGCTAAATTAAATAGTACAGGTGAAAGGGAATCGCCTTGTTTTAACCCCGAGCGAACTTCAAATTCCTCCGAAAAATAATTACCAATTCTAACTTTATTGAATGTTTCGGTCATGCACATCCCTACTACATTTACTAAGTTCTTCTTTATAACCTGCTCAATCAAAATATTATAATGCCTCTGACGGTCAAAGGAATCATAAGCCTTTTTGGAATCGACAAAAAGCTGATGAACTACACCGCTGAATTCTATTTTTTTTTTTCTAACATTTATCGTATGGAAAATATTTATCGATAGTTGACCGGTTCCGTTTAGAACCACATTGGTAGTCTCCGATAATTTCTTCAGCGTATTCCTTGATTCGACTAGTTAAGATTAAGGAGAAATTTCCGACCTCTTTAATATTATCTCTAATTCCTATCCATAACTTGTCTATATCTTCGCGATCCTCGCCTAAAGATTCTAAGGCTTCAAACCTATTCTTGACATCTACCGCGAATTGATTTCTAATTAAAAGGTTTTTCAATCTATTTAAAACAAAATTTCCGGAACAAAACGCCTTTCTTTTCTGTTTTTTTTTATTAAGTTTTTGTCGAAGTTTCGCGATTAATAATTCATGATCTGATCCACAATAATGACTTATCAACATTACAGGAAATAACTGTGTTATTAACATTAACATTAAAAAAAAATATAGAGAATTTTAGTATTACACAATTCTGTCATATTACTTTAATCTTTGTCCTACTTTGTGAACACAGTTTAATTCATATGTTGGAAATTAGAAGAACATTGTAAGCAATATTTTTTATCCTACAGATAAATGTAAAAAGTAATTTGATAATTTAGGTAATAATCCCTTAAATAAAAATGCATAAGAATTATTAGTAATGAAAATATGACAGGAAAATTAGAGTCTTTTGTGGAAAAGACATGCCAGTGATTTAATAACTATATAGCTGTTATCTAAGTAGTCAATGTTCATAAATTGATATATTCTAATATTATCACATGTTAACTGAGATATGGTTTTATTTGTGACATTGAACTGGAACATGATAAATATATTCCAGTTAAGTGTACATAAGTAATGATGATACTACTCTTAAGTTCCTTCAGTATCTTAAGCAACGCCACCTATAGAACATGTTCTATATGTGGTGTTGTCTTAAGTATCTTTCCGAATTTACATAGAGGAGGAGATATGGAGAAGGAGTGCTTATTTCAAAAGATCTTGGAAAACATTGCTGAATTTTATCCTCAGGTTTAAATGTATTTATTGTTTTTGTTTAATTTTTGAGGTTATCTGTAAAAATACATATGTTTTATTTTGAAGTAATGTGTAATTTATTTAACGTGATATCAGTTATTTTAAAATATAACTGGCATGTCTTTTCGATAAAAGACCCTAGAATTATTTTAATTAATTTTTTTTATTGTTTTTATGATATTATTATATTTATATATATATATCATCATATATAATTATATATGATAAGTAGTTCCCTAATTTTTATTTTTTTATAAAATATTATTTGGATATCCAATACTATTCGTTTATAGCATAGTAAGATTAGTAAGTTGGCAACATAACAGATTTTTGTTAAATATTTTTGTTGTTACAGTTTCAACTTCCACATTTAAGAGAAATAAGATATATAGATAAATGCATACTATAAGAATTTACGGATTTAAATTGATATCACTTATTTTAATTGATATTTTTTTTTTCCGTGCTGGTTTCACCATAACAGGAAACGGGGCATGGCCAAATCCATCTTCTCAAACTGACGAGACTTCTAAGATTAGCAAGGATTCTCCAAAAGATGGATAGATACGCACAGTATTCAGCCATGATCCTTACTTTACTTATGCTATCCTTCACTCTTTTAGCACACTGGCTCGCTTGCATATGGTTCGTCATTGCAGAGAAAGAGCGTGCAAGGCATGCCGAGGATTGGGATCTGGGTAATTTCAAATTATTTAAATTTTTATGATTCCTGTACTGTATACCTTATATGATACATGACAGATAATATTTTTTTTGATAAACAATTTTTTTATTATTAGGCAAACATAAAAGAAATAACAACCTTCCTTTGAGCTGGTTTGCTATATGAAGTTATAGTGCTTATGAATAAAATAATACAATTCAGTTAAACTATTGAAATGTAAGCTTGCACAAACTGCGGCAAAAGGAAATGACACATTTCTAGGCTAAATAGAAAAACCAAGGTTCTTTCTTCAAAACAATGCTTAATATAATTAAGTGAATACAAATTTTATTTTCGAACATCTGGTATGAGTTTTTAATTTCATTCCATTCATATTTCATTTTATTAAATTATTTTTTTCATTCCAATTGCTCAGCTAAAACCAATTTCTCCAACATTAAAAAATTATAATTTACTATTTCTAGGATAAAAAAAAACTTTTAAATAATTCTAAAACATACCTATAACACATTAAGGAAAGTCATCTGATAATTTTCCTTGAATGGTTATTTTATTTAAATAATTTTACAAGATTACTTTTTGTTATTACCCCATTCACGCGATGTGGATACCTATTCAATCATATTAACTTCAAGGTTTAATATTTCTTTAGAAACCCATTGTATTTTTATCACAATTTTAATTTTCTGTTTTCGTAATATCTCTGAATCAATCAATGATTTCTCTCATAGCAGCAGATTTATGACATTTCTTAAAATTGATACCATATCAATTGTTATTTTTTTCTAGCCAATTTAAATATTAAATTTTATTTTCCTGTGTTACAAAATAGACATATGGAATCTCAAATTATTATATTTAAAGTGAAACAATTACAATAAGGAAATAATCTTTTCATAGTTAAGAAAAACTTTTTCATCAGGCTGATTTCAAATAAAAAACTTTGAATTATAATGATTTAATTAAACCTCAAGTAAAATTAAAGAATTGTCTCAGACTTTTTCCGTATGTTTTTGGTTTAAATTTGCTAATATTTTCAAAGTCTTTTCATTCTTAGGATTGTTTCTCGCATGAGGAATAGCCAGAGACAGCCTGTAGTGGTTGAACTGAAATACCCGTAAAGATTTATAGTTTGTTTGGATTCTATGTCATTATGTACTCCATCTGCATGGTACCAATCTGTTCCAGTCAGGGTAGGAAGTCAAGATTTTTTGTATGGAATTGCTATGGAAAACATTTAAAGCTTTCAGATAGAAATTGAACTCACACCTCTTTTGGCACAAGTGCACTTAAGTACTGCTCAAACAAGCATGTTGATTTTGACACACGAATAGCTTTAATTTACTTTATTAGCTTTACTTTCTATTCATTATGATAGAATTTTTAAAACCAAAATGTGTGGTGCACTCATTAAAACTTACTTCATCCCTAACTTTGATAGCATTTAGTGCTTTTTGAACTGCACTATTGGCCAATATAATTTCACAAAAGTAATTTAAAGAAAGTCCTACCATGACAGGTGTCTTCTAAGACCTGAGGCAGAATAAAAAAGTTTACATTTAAAATAAATTACAAAGAAACATAAAGGATTTAAAAAGCTTGTTTAAAACTAGTCTGAGGGTGCGAGTCAAAGTAAGGAATATTCTGCATTTTTCTTACAACATTCTATATAGTAATAATAATGTAAATATGATATTTTAAAAATATAAATAAAAAAGAATTATTATTCTAGAGGACATAGAACTATTTTGAAAGACATTTAATAATAATAACCATTGATAAAGCTGAGTTTCTATAATAAAAGCATGCAACTATAGGAAGACACTCAATATGTACCATATATATTTATTATGATAGATGTATACATACATACATTCTATGCATGTATACATTTTATAAAACATTAAAATAGAAAATATTTTACAAATTACTAAATATGTAACAGAGAAAAATAGAAATCACACAGTTAAAAAAGGCCAACATTTACACTGCCAAATATATCCACTTCCACTGGGTTCAGACATAATTAAAATGTAAACAGAAACATTCAAGTACAGTACACCTTTCCAAACACCTCATGAGCATCGACATGCGGTAACATGAATGTTTTATGTAGCGACCAGCTCAATGTCGGACTACTGAATGTGTCGGATTATTGAGCCTCAATTGTACCATTGACCAACAAAGAAAGTGTTTTGTCCTTAAAAAAATAATGGATTACATTGCATTTTTGCCTGATAAACTCGAAAATCACAATGAAAAAAATGAATTAGCTCTTGTTTTTGAGAAACAATTATATAGTGACTATTTAAGTCATCATTTTTGGTTAGCAGGAAATTCAGTGCTGGTTTACATGTATGTGGGATAACTGAGATAAAAAACCTCATTACATAAATGGTAAATGACCAGCAAGAACCCTTGCTGAAATGTCCCAATGATCCTTTGGTCAATCTGATAACTGTTCTTCTCCCTTCCTTTTACATCAAGCTGGGATTGATGAAGAACTTTAATGAAGCTATGGGCCAGGAAAGAAATTTTTTTAAGTACTTGAGAGGGAAATTCCCCTCATTAAGTTATACTAAGGCCCAGGAAGGAATCTTCGTTGGGTCTCAAATTCGTGAAATTTTGAAAAAGATGCTAACTTTGATCGAATACTGATAGGAAAAGAAAATGCAGCTTGATATGTGGAGCAAAGATATCAGGGCCGTTGGAATGAATCAATGCTAGCAGACTACTGCTCGACTGTGTACAGAGATGTCCTGGAGCTGACATAAAAGAAGCAGGTCAAAAGGAAATGCTATCATGAAGTCACAATTTGGTCCAGCTGCAGAAACTATTCTTTGAATTGGAATTCCAATTTATTCACAAACACAGATAATATTGATTGTGATGTTGAATTGTGATGCGACTTTTTTCATTTCCCTTGGAAAATTGTGAACAGACCATATGTATTACAAATATAGGAAACAGAAGTTAATAAAAAAAATTTCATTGTCATATTCATTTTTCCCGACACAAAATTAGTAAGAATTATCTCATTAGAGTTAAGAAACATTTAAAAAATATATTTTGTTGGTTAATGTGCTTTACAAGAATAGTGATAATTGAAAATTTGATGTTTTGAAAACCAATATATATATATATATATATATATATATATATATATATATATATATTTAGGTTGGATCCATGCTCTTGCCGAAAGACTGAAAATGGACATAGACAATGTTTCTCGTTCAGAAAGTTACATTACAGCTCTATACTTTACTTGTTCTTCATTAACAAGTGTTGGATTCGGAAATGTTTCGGCCAATACAAGTCCTGAAAAAATATTTAGCATTCTCACTATGCTTATTGGAGGTAAGCAAAAAAGTTACATAAAATATTTTATAAGATTTATTTTTGAACATTTTTCTATTTCTTTGTTTTACAATTATTTTAGCATTGATGCATGCAGTGGTATTTGGTAATGTGACAGCAATAATACAACGAATGTATTTACGTCGATCTCTGTATCAGACAAAATGGAGAGATCTAAAAGATTTTTTGACTCTTCATCAGATTCCTAAAGTTTTGAAGCAGAGAATGCAAGACTATTTTCAAACTATGTGGTCACTAAACCATGGGATAGATATAAATCAGGTATTTTATTTATACAATTTTTGTGAAAGATTCTTTATACATACCACCAATGTGAACACTTTGAAATTTATTTATTTCCTTCTGGAAGCTACTCACACCAATGGGCACAGGATTGATGACCCTGTACCTTGTACCTTAATTAGGAATGGTGTTGTGGTTTTCCAGGATGTTTGATCCATGGATGGTTTGCTTCAGGGAAACAAATATAGGTTCTCGAGTGCCTGCTGACCCCTAACAACCATAATCCATGGATCTAGAACAATTTTTTACTGTCCTTGAATCCGAGTGAGTCAGTGTAAAGGACACTCTCTCCTGAATATCTGTCCTAACGCAAGCAATAAATTTCTGTAAGATGACAACATCGGGCAATCAAAGATCTTTATGGTCTGTAGTGTATTAATATTTTTTTTCAGACGTTAAGAGAATTCCCTGAAGAATTAAGAGGAGATGTTTCTATGCACTTACACCGTGAGATCCTACAGCTTCCTATATTTGAATCTGCATCCCAAGGCTGTTTGAAACTATTGTCTCTTCATATCAGGTGAGTGGTCATAAGTATTAAGGACACAACCAATTTTTAGTATACTAGTAGCGTTTCTTAATGATAGAGACATTGGCTTTATCTCATTAAATAATAGCTAATTATATATATATATATATATATATATATATATATATATATATATATATATATATATTTATATTGGGAGAGAAATTTCTCCTTTTTTTTCTATTGTTTTATTATTTTTAACTCAAACTCAAAACTTATTTATATGGTCCAGTGGTAAGTTTAAGTCACTGGACTCAAATAAATGGAATCTTAATCGGGTCAAAATAGTTTTAAATTGGTTCAAATTCTATCATTGATCATTGGGTTATTAATTACTGAGATATCCTGTCAATCCTTCCTGACACAGGGTGGTTGGTGCCTCAAAGGAAAAATATATACAAATATTAAATATATGGCATAATCCTGGCCAGCTCTATGATTATCCCAAATTCTGTGGTCACCCTGATACAGGACCAGAACTAGGGGATGGCAAAGGGGACAATTGCTTCAAGTTGCAGGATTTAGGGAACAGAAAAGTTTGAGCAATATTTTATTTTTAGGTTAAGAAAAAAATATTTCTTTCTGCTTTTTTATTTTATTGACCTTAATCCAGTTGATGTTGATGTTAGGAGATCAGGTTATTTATTTCTAAATGCAATACTGTTATAAACTGTTGATATATATTAGAGAGGGGGATAATGAAAGAACGGGTAGGAAAATTAAGCTTACCCCCTAGCCAAAATCCTAATTCAAGCCAGAGATGGGCATAATCATAATCAATGATTATGATTATGATTATAATTGTAATCACAACCATGATTATGATTGTAATCATAATCACCGTAATCAAAATCGCTGTAATCATAATCACTGTAACCATGTACATGTGATTACAAAACCCAAAATGGTGGTTTGTTACACTCTTATTAAGTTTTTTTGTGAGAAATATTTGACTATATGTGACAATATAAAATTAATTTATAGATATGGACTAAAAGAGTGAGTAATTTTTATATATAGCATTTTAATATTTGCATATTAGTGTATATAGTTTTGGTTAATTGTTAGAGTTTTTAGTTATTAATAAAGAGAAAATGTAATGTTATTTCTATAGTTTTAGAATGGGTTGTCCTGAAGATGGAAAAATTCCCTGAAATGTTGATGAAGTTGATGATGTAAAAATGTGAAAACTATTTTAATAAAAATTAATATAAAAAGAAAGAAACTGATTTCAGACCCATTTAAAATTATAATAACATTTCTATCAATCGAACAAAAAATTCCAAATTAAAAAAATATAAAATGAAATTATCATCAAAAAGAGCCCTTAGTTTACGATGACAAGAATGTGTAATAAGAAAATAAGAAAAAAAAATGTTCCACTAGTTAGCAAAGCAATAGAAATTCAGGGAATATCTTGTTTCAGAAGAAGCGCAGAAGTAACTGAGCAATTTGGCATCAAAAGAAAAATATATTTGCTTACTTTTAATACATGTCATTATTAAATTATAAATGTGCAAAAAATTGGCTTTGTTACATCATTAACCCCAAAAAATTGCCTTTGATACTTCTTTAACCCTAAAGAATAGCTGTAAATTTTTTAGCCTGAAAAGGGTGAAAAATTACAATCTTTCTATTTATCAAAATTTCCATATATCGAATTTTTTTCAGAGAACCTTCATGTTCGATATATAGAGATTCGACTATACGAGTATATCTCTCTCTCTCTCCCTCTCTCTCGCTCTCTCTCTCTCTCTCTATATATATATATATATATATATATATATATATATATATATATATATATATATATATACACATATATTTGAATGATTACAGAATTAAAATAATTATCTTTAGATAGCCTGATTACTAAGGATTTTTTTAAAATATACATTACAGATTTTATGAATTTGAACATCTTTTTTTTTTTTGTAGATCTAACTTTTGTGCTCCTGGGGAATACCTAATTCATAAAGGAGATGCTCTTGCTTCATTTTACTATTTGTGCAATGGCTCAATGGAAGTTGTAAAATACGACATGGTTGTTGCTATACTGGGTAACTAATATTTACATTTTTGTTTATCTTTTTTATGTCATACATTAAACAATCAGAATTCTGCTATACTATAAGCATCCTATTTTAAATAGCATTACAATGTTATATAATTAGTATTTAGGAGTGTTTTCTTTTCTGTTGATTAATATACTACTGATCTTAAAAAAATTTATAATTTTTTTCAAATTTATTACAATATTATGTGAAGCAATATTTGTTATTTTCAAGAAGTAATACATTTCTTAAACCCAGGAAGTTAAATAATTGTTTTTTTTAAATGGTCATAATATTTTATTTAAAATGTATACTTGAGTCGGATATTAGTTGATTAATTATAGTTCTGATCAAAATTAGTGCACCACTTTCTTATTCCATCACAAATTCAATTTTACCAGTATCTGGGGTTATTTTCTTTTTAGGTATACTGTATAATTAAATTTTTTTATAACAATTTATAAAAAGCAGGACCGGAAACATGTTTGATAAGTGGTGAGAACCCTTTCTAGCAATGAAGTTGAAGTTAGGTCCCTTGTTGCTCACAATAGACTAAAAACTGTTTTCTCCACTGATGGCAAGATTTTTCAAATATTTATGAGGCAAATTATTTGTCTTTGTTAATTATTATTAACCTAACAACCCTTTAGTATTCAAACGTCTGATAAAATATATCAATTTTCAGAACCACTGTCTATACATGCAAAAATTGGTAGCTCTGTCTTTTTTTTGTTCATAGTTCATATTTTTTAGTTTAAAATAATTGTTTGTATTTCGAAAAGAATATATTTTGTTGGTGTGCTGTGTTTATATTAAATATTTCATTACTCCTACTATTTTCAATAAAATTTAGTTGTTTATTTAAGGAAAAGAGTTGTATTCTTTTCATTTTCCCTTGCTGTGAACCTTAGGAACAGAAAAATCAAACTTAGACATCAACCTACTGTAGATGTGCCAACATTTGGAAAAGAGTGAAGTTACATTTATTTTTCTTCGAATACCTAATGTCTCTTAAAACTGGTTTATATGCATTTTTTTTTTCAAAAATTTATTAAACTAGCTAACTATCAATAGTTTAAATAATTTTACTGTAAATATAAATCAAAGAGTACCAATTTGGTTATCCAATATTTTTTATTTAGTTAATTCATTCTCCAGGTTGGTTATATAGTATTTAAAAGAAAAAAATAAACTTTTTATTTTCTATTTTTTTTTTAAACTAATTAAGGAAAGAATATAAACTCATTCTGCTAATTTTAGTTAGTAGTCAAATAATTTAATCATCTGAAAAACCTTTCCACCATTTGATTTATATTCAGATGTCTAATATATTTTTTCATGGACAGGAAAAGGTGATCTTGTGGGATGTGATATATCCCAGCATTTGAGTGGAGCCAACAACGGACTCGGAGAAGTAGTAGTAAAGTCAAGCTCTGATGTGAAGGCCCTTACTTATTGCGATTTGAAGTGTATTAACATTCAAGGACTCGTAGAAGTTTTGAGGCTTTATCCCGAATATCAGCAGGAATTTGCAAGGGATATCCAACATGACTTAACATATAATCTTAGAGAGGGTTATGAAGCCGAGGTAAATACCAGTACTTCAAGTTTATTCACATGATAGTTCAACACATTCCTGCTTCATGAGTTTTGTATTAAAGTCCTTATTTTTAGATTTTCGAATAAGTCTTTTTTGTACATATAACTTTTGGTAATACTATATTTTAATACAAATTGTCTTTGCACTTTAGAGTATATTCTTTCATTTTTAGCAGACAGTTTTGAGCCATTTCTCTCTCTCTTTTGTTTTATTCAGTCTTAGGGCTTCATTTCAACACCTTTGTTGCATATCCTTAATTGATCAAATTTTGTGTTCCTGTAATTTTTGTTCCTAATTCTTATGACTTTCTCCGAAATACTAGTGAATTTGGCATTTTCCCAATAATTTTGCTTTAAGAGCTTCATGTATTAAAATTTTTTTTTTTAAATTATTACGATTTTTTAATAATCAACATATCATCTGATAACTTATAAACTAATTGCTTAATATAATTTATTATAGCTCAAAATATAATCATTTCAGGAATCTGATATGAATGGCTTACCATCTCTAACACTTCCTTCAATCTCAGAAGATGATGAGAATGCTGCTGATGATGGAGAGGATTCGCCACTATCTCCACCTAATAGGTCACCCTTAGATGCAGTTTCGCCCCGGCATGGAAGACTTAGGTCAGTCTAACAAGTTCTTAGAGTAAAACAGTTTATAAGTATTACTTTATATTTCTTATGCAATAATTGTCAAAAATAAAATTTAAAGCTTATCATAGCCCAATATAAAAATTTAATCCATGCTCTATGGTTCATCTCCACTCCATGTGTGTTGAGGTTGAAATTTTATTTTATATAATTGATAAGAAGTAGTCTATTACTACATAGCTGCATTAATGTATGAGCTAAAGGAGGAAAAAACTAGTATAGGTGACCTTTGACTGTTGTGTTGAAGTTCTATTCTGTTCTATCATGCTATTATCTTTCTATGTTGCAAGAGAATTTAGTGCTGAGCACAGTAAATTAGTAACATTTATATAATAAAATCCATAAACCTACCAACAAGGCGTTTCCCATTGGTACCACGTTAACTCAACTTAAGATAACGACAGCATGTGAGCTGTCTCTATGTAACTTTCTGTTAATATGTATCCTTATAAATTTATTTTATGATTTTTTTTTATCAACATAATTTGATTCATAATATTTTATCAGGGAAAGGGCAAGTGGTGGCAGTGAAATCAACCGAGACCGTCTTAATAACCAAGTGTCCTCTCTGCATCATGATGTAGCTACGCTTAGTCAAGAGGTATATCTTAATTGAAAAAGAATATACAATAATGAATATATTCATGTAAATTATGATTAGTGATTCTTAATAATTTAGATATAAGAGATAACTTATTGATTTATAGTTTAAAAAAAAGCCAAAGATCAATTATTGATCCATGCATTTGATTCATCAAAAGGATGGTATAGTGCAGTTGGAGTGGGCAAGTATGTTGAAAAGTATATTTTATAATACTTAATTGACTATAATGGAATTTTAATAATAAAACCTTTAATCCTGGTTAACCAGGATAGTGAGATACCAAATCCCATCTTTAATCGATATTGGGCATTCAAAGTCATTTTATAGTCAATATCACAACATGCTGACGTGGGAATCCAATTATTTTAGAAACATCTACAAAATTGTTTGTTAGTGGATGTCGGTTTTTTTAGACAGGAGGATTCATAACAGCATTTGAGAACCAGACACTCTTAACTGTGTATAGGAGAAACCTGTGAATATTGTTGGCTCTCAAAACCAATATCTCAGGCTGAGCATAAAAGGATGATGTTCCCATAGCACCCTATTCAAATCAATGTGGGTTCAATTCCGTTCTGGTCAGTTAATATTTATTTATTAGGAATCCTGCAAAATAAATCTTGACATTTCTACTTTAGATATTACAGAGCTGTAAATCCTAGTAACCCAATCTGTCTAAGTACCAACACATCTCCTAGCTTTAGGTTATACTGGGGATATCTCAGTTCTATGGATCCCAGGCAGCTTTATCCTCTTCATAGGCCAATGGGCACAGAGGCTGTCCATCGAAGTATAAGCTGTTTAGTGCTTTACGGCAAGGATTCATTACAAGAATATGCTCCCACTTGACCATCCAACCTCTTAGTAGATTTTAGTAAATAAAATCAGTTAAAGCAATAAAATAATATCTTTTACTATTTTCACAGGTGAGGAATGCTCTTCATGCTCTTCAGGAACTGCGGTATCCTTATCCATTGCCCGCTCACTCTAATCCTAACTTGCCTTCGGCTCATGGCGGTATGTCTACTGAGATTCTCAGATCTTCATCTCAACCACCTGAGACATTCAGAGGAGGTGTAGATTGGGGTAGAGCAGAAGCAGCTACTCAGACAGATTCTACACTTGAAGTTATAAGGTTAAAAATTCTGAAATGGGTATATATATATTCTGATCAATTGTTAAATTACTTATTCTACTAAGGAATAAGTAATCAAGCTGAGTTTATACAATATAAATAAGAGATACATAGATTGATTTAAAATAAAGGTGGTACAGACAACACTGCGAACCACTTATTCTGCTTCCTCACTGCCGAAGGTATATGATAAGTGGTAGTATAGACAAAAAGTTTTTTATTATATCCATCAGTTAATTTATATTCAATAAACTATTAAACCTATTTTTATCCAAAAACTAAGTACACGAATACATTTTAGTCCACTATATATATATATATATATATATATATATATATATATATATATATATATATATATATATATATATATATATATATTCAAAATAAATATTCAGTATGTTAGAAAATTCTAAAATCTTAAATATTATAGATAAAAATTAGACATATCTTTATTTTTATAATTGGTGTTAAGCATTGAAGGGATCATTATGGTAATGATTTTTTTTGGCAGTATTCTGTCAAGCTTGAATCAGAAGTGGTTTACTGGGCACAACTCCATTCCTTCAATGTAGACCTTTTCATGAACATTTTCACAGAACTCATCATTACTATGTTGTATTTTTAACTTTAATCATAACATTTTAAATGATCTCAATATAATTGTAATTAAACTTATTTATTTTTTTGTCCTAAAATAGATACCTACTATAAATTATAAATTATTAAAAAAATGTTTGTTACACAAACCTATTCCAGTATTTAATATAATTATACCCCATTAAATATTGATTTTAAATTTAATTACAGGTGTAGAATGTTTGTGGCTTCCCATCCTGAAACAGTCCTCAGATGGCTTGGTTTGGATCCCAGTGAGCTACCTCTCTTGCCGGTCGAGGAGGGTCCTCAGGAAGAAGAGGAAGGAAATAGATATGAAGAAACCAGATGGCCTGATAATTGTAATTCACCAACTTTCTTCTCAAGGGCCCATTCCGTTGATAGTGGTGACTCTCGTCCCTTTAGGAGATCAGTCTCATCAAAATCTCTAAAACTTTCACCGAGCTGAATTTGCTAGTTAGTAAATTTGATTAAGTTTACTATTTAATATGATGAAACATACAGTTTTTTTAGCTTTAATATAAACAAAGAATCTTACAAGCATGATTGCTAATTTATGCTTATTTAAATTGCAATTTAATCATCATGAATTGAAAAGTGACATATTTTGTACATAAAACGATAGTATATTTCATAGAAATATGTGAGTCAAATAAAGAAAAAACATGTATCATGAAAATAATTTTTAAATTTTGTGATATCAAATTATTTCAGTCTATATATTACAAACTGGGACATATCTCATAATAAAGCACAAATATTCAAGGTGGAAATTGCAGGTGGAAATGTTTGTTTTTATAGGTTATAAGTTACTTATCATCATTAAACAATAATTATATTCATTTTTTTTTTTTTTTTTTACTTTTTTTAATATAACTATTTTAAATGTTATCGTGTTTTAACATTTCACAGTGTCATAGACCAACTCTTACTTGTGCTTTATAATGAAACAGGGTGTGCCTATAAAGAACAAGTTGTTTTATATAGTTAAAACATTGTTATAATATTGAAACACGAGCATTTAAAATAGTTATATTAAAAAAAAGTTAATTAACAGAAAATGAATAAAATTATTATTATCTAATGCCGATAAGTAACTTGTAACCTCTAAACACAGACATTTCCACTTGTACTTTATTATGAAATAGGGCTTTGGTAATCATTGCTCTGTAAAATATTTAAACAACCTTAAATATCTGTCAAAAGAGGATATCTATGTCTCCCAAGACTATCCTTAATTCTTTATTGTCTAAAATAGACTATAACGATATAAAAAAAAAAATTAAAAATGCAATCCTTTAATAAAAATACTTTTTAAGTGCATATTAATATTTTAAAATTATTATTTCATTGTATGATAAATCCTAACATGAATCAATTCATTTCTGACTAGCTTTCAGGTTGATAAGATCAACAAACAAAGAAGGGATTGAAGACTCAAGAATCAAAGCGAGATGCATGTAGTTGATAGATAAATGTATTGACCAAAGGTATGGATGGACCTAAGTACCTGTAGGAAAGAAAGTGAAATGAAATGTATAATATAATATAAGTTATTTTATATTTAAAATCTTTGTATAAAACAAAAAAAAGAAAGAAGAAATCTTTTGAATTTCTTTATTTTATTTTATGTCAATTATTAAAAATTGTTAAAGATTATATCGTTAATTTATCTAAATATCATATATTGTAAATAAATATTTAATAAAGCAGTAAAGGATCTTAATAGGTACTAAACATGTATTCATTGAAATATTTTATTTGTATTTACTGAAATATTTTCTAAAATTATAAATGCGTTTTTATTTTCATATTTTATGAAATATGTTTTTAGTTATTGGATATATTATAAGGCTAATCTTTATAGATCTTTTTATTATTTTTTCTTTTAATTCAAAAAATGATCAAAAAGAAATAAATAAGGAGTGAGTATAATGATAGGATCTTACCCTATATTCCATTTAGGAAATTTTTAGTTTGATCATTTTTAAATTTCTTTTTGGGAAATAATCATTGAGTTTGTTAAATGAAAAGTACTAAAATACTTGTGTTACAGTTGGTTCACCAATTCAGACAAATATTTTATTTGCTTCAACAAATCTCGCAGATTTTTTGACGGCTGATGTAAATCTTTTAAACAGACATCCGTTAGTGTACAGACAGCCTGGAGAGGATCGCTTAACTTAGAGTTGCTGTTAGCTTGTGATTTATGGCAAGGCAGCAATCTACCTCTCACTTGATGCGTTTGTTTGGACTGTAGGTCTGTACTTTTAATAGTGTTCTTTCCACTGACATAAAAATATATCCCTTCCTAGGCTAAGTTCAAGGGCAGTAATATTAGCCAAAGAGGCCAAATTTTTGGCTCTATGGTTTTCTTGGCAAATCTCAAAGATCTGTGCTTGCTTCTCTAAGGGAAGACTGTAAACATTCCTTCTAAAGGACCACATCTCAATCTTGAATTAATTAACTATACTAAATTTTAGTGTATGGGACATTATTCCTATCTCCATTCATTCTAGTAACTTTGTAGGCAGCTAGGCCTCATTTACCCAGCACAAGTGTCTCAGTTTACTGAGCATTGTGTGTATATCAAAAATAAATAAATATGAAGTTTCCTCTTTATATCCTGAAGTATGCCTAGTTCCTACAAACTGGATACCTTCAATGGGGTGGGGAGGAACCTAACAGTTGAGCATGATCCTGGCATCACCTTGTATACCAATTCTTGGGCAAGAAAAGTAATCTCTTATCAAGCACTAAACCCAAGACCTGTCACAAGTTGCAGTGGTAAAGGTTCTTCTAAGTCTGCACTGCTTTTTAAACTTAATCCAAACATTAAAAATGCTCCTGTCTTAAAAATTTGAATTTAAATGAATTATAAAACTGCATCATAAACGTTTTGAATTTACTTTGAATATGTGAATCAACAAACCATAGTATAATTTTTCTTGATTTTTTAATCCAAAAATTTACATTAATATGCAGTTATCAAAATCTATCCCTTACAATTATTTATATTACATTAATAATTATAATAATGATAAAATGTATTAAGGAAAAGTCAAGTTGGATAAACTTAACAATCTCTCTAGAAACTTTCCATAAAATATTCTATTCTTTATTATCTTCATATTAACTTCTGCTTGATTATTCCATTACGTAGATCATTCAAAGACAATTAGTCATCAATGTGTGTATGCATGTAGAAAAGCTGATAAACTGAAAACATACATATTTCCAGACATATCAATTTATTTATTTTTTACTATGATTAGCATATAATTAATTTAGCAAATGAAATGAAATTTATAGTAATTAATAGTTTCATTGGTTTCTGTTAACTAAAGGAAACAAACATTTTTTTTTTGTTAGAATAAGTATGAAAGCTTTTTAACTATGTTAACACACTATATGTGGGCGAGAATTTTTAAATCTTTTTTTAGTGTTTAACTGTTGGAACAGTAATATACCACCATAAAATTAAATTTTAAGTGAGTATATATTTTAAATAATAAGCATTATAATTTGTATTTTCTGAGAAATTTCCTTATAATACTACGATTGTTATTATTTATAAGGAAAAATTAGAAAAGAATTTACAAACCTGCAAAATTACAAACCTAGTAACTCCTCCTTCCATGAACTTATTTAATAAAATATTTTAATTCATAAGGTTTCAGTTTGAGCACGGCCAATTATTCTTTACGATTAATAATTATCTATTTTGAAACTGACCAAACAAAACCTCCAAGGATCATAGATTAAAATTCCTTAGTACACTCTAGTCCAATCAGTGACTGACCAGTTCAAGACTTCAGAATGTTTTCTAAAAAGTAAAGTGTTTAAAACTGATGCTAGTGATATAAAATGCCTTACAGGTATTCATTTTATTCCACATTCCAAAATTTTATAAAGAAGGGATTAAAAAATATGTTCATTAGAAGAAGCTTAAAGAAGTTTGAATTAATTAATATACATTCATAATATACTGATATTTCTTTTCCATTGAATGTAACCAGAAAGGTATCTGTATTGGCTAATCAGTAAATAATTTACTTATTCATATTTTTTTTTTACGGTCTTCATCCATATTTGATGATTGTCATCCCCAAACTGGCATTTCAAATGTTGCAATTAGATATTAGAATAATGGAAACTAATATATCATACAAAGTTTAGTGTTTGAGGTGTAATCATGTTTTTATATACCATTACTTTCCCTCCATAATTAGAATCTGTCTGGGAGAATAAAATATATTATTGTGTTGTTTTATTTACTTTTTTCATCAATGTTTTGACAAACCTGGACCAAATAGCAATCAGAAAGAGAAAAATAGATTTGTATGAAATATTATTGACGTCGTTTTTTTTAAAAAGGCTTAAGCGCCAAAAATTCGAAATTTAAGTTTCAGTTGATTATGTGACATAAACACCCCCTCTATCGATTCCCGCTCACGATATATCAAAAAAAAAAGTTGCAAATGGTCTAAACATCGACTATTGATGGCATAAGCACCAAATAATGATTCGTCACTCTGGCTTTGACCGGTGCTATAAGTCTTGCAAAATATATTGTAATTATAAATGTTTTGCCAGGTTAATAAAATCCTACTGTACACAGTAAAGAATAAAATAAAAAAATATATATTGTTTATATAAAAATACATATATTGAGAAAAATCATTTCATGTAAAGTTTGTTAATGGCGCTTACACCTTTTTAAAAAAACGACGTATATATAGTAATGGATCTCATACCAGAGATGTGACAGCACTAAAGAAAGTTTCTCATAAAGACAAAGCTGCACTAATAACTCCCTATAGAGATTGGCATAGTGTGTGTTAGTAGCTTACGCAAAACATGTTCAATCAAAAGTATAATCTATTTCAGTTATATATAACTCGCCCACAAATGAAAGTGACCTTTTATATATATATATGATTATATAAAAGTTGCAATACTCTAAGACTATTTTCTACTTTTCAAACTAATACATATTCTCAGCTAATAGATAAATAAAATTATTGTTCAGCAGTTATGTATATGTTGTAAATAGATATTGTAATTAGACAATATTGTGATCTTCCATTTAATGATGTTTGCCCACTATTGTGATGCTGTACCATAAAAAAAAAATATTTCCATTGATATTTTTATTTAATGTACATTGAAATTTATTGAAATTCTTGCATGGGCATCTTGAAAACAAATTATATTATAACCCTTGATAAAAAAAAAAAATTACATAATGATGTTGGACTGTAAATATGTGCAAATACCACCTCTATTGTTGTTTATTTTTTGTTACAAATATAATACGCTTATTTTTCACTTGAAGAAACAATCTAGTCTTTTTTCGAATGCACATTTACTTTTATATACATTTTTAAAGAACTATACTTTATAACCAAAAATTAGTAATTTTAAACAGGAAAATGATTGTGCCAAATGTTATTTATTATTTATGGTTCATTTAAGTAAAAAAGGTCTATCTATACCGCACACTTTAAAAAATTTGATATGTCTTTTTTTTCTTATCTTGAGATATTGACAATTGTTTAATGACTGTTAGATATATTTAAATTTAAATTTTGTTGAGTTGAATAAAATAATTCAAATACTTATTGGAATATTGAATTTGTATATGTTCAAATACTAAATAAAGTATTTTATAATATTTTTCTACTAAATCATATATAAATCTAAGCTGATATGAAATCATTCCTATTTGTATGTTTAGGAAAATTACTTGTTATATCTTCTCTATCACACCGAAAATTTAACATGCACTATTTTCATAAAAATACCTAACTAATTATTTAAGTTGTTATGTTTAAAAAATGTTACAAGAAACTTGAAAAATGAATTACAAAATTAAATGGCTTTATTATTTTGCTTCCCTATTCCTTAATCTTTAGTGATTAAAATTGTCAATTAAAGAATAGTAATAATCATTTATCTTCTCCATTTTGATTAGTTTTATTTAATTTGATATTAAAAGAAGCTATAGGATTTTCTATTGGTGAGAAAACTGTCTTCTTATCACCATTTTCCACAATTTTATTTTTAAAAGAATTCTGAAAAATAGACTTTGATAGTTCCTGTAAAATTGGTATATGTTTTTTTGGCATTTCGATTGGATCCTGACTTGGAGATTTTGATACCTTTGGAACATAGACTCTTACAACCTCTTCCATAATTTCTCTGTCCAAATGTTCAATATTCGAAGGCATTCTCAAATCTATTTCAATATTATCTCTTTTCGGATTTAAACTAAGTTTGTTCCTACTTTTAGAGTTCATAGCTGACATGAACTTTAAATTTGCAAGGTGTGTTATATCATGCTCTAGCTCTTGAAAAGCATTTTCGAGATCGGATACCTTTTGTTTGGTCCTTTGACCAGTTTTCAGATCTATATATTCATCGATCTGGTCAGACGTAAACTGACTTTCTGAGTTGCCATTATAAAAATTCTGAGGGAAACGCTTTTTTCTAATATGATCTCCATTATTTTCATCATCATGTCTATTTTCGAAAAATGGTGCATTAAAGTAGTTACCTTGTAACTGACTGTAATCCCAAGGACAAAATATTTCTTTGTAAAGGTACAAATCTCTCTTTACAGGAGGAGATTCATCAAACTCATATGACTGTTCTACCAATCCTGAAAGATTAATACCATTCAATGTGAATCTTTTGTGTCTTCTCTGCTTCTTCTTACAAAATTGACTAATTGAGCGCTTAGATTCAATATTATACACATGTTTTATCTCATTAGTACTATCACCAGTAACACTGTCTGCATTAAAACATTCTTGAACAGACAGAAATGTTTTTGTATTGTTAGTTGATTTTTCTTTTTCGGAGATAAGTTTTTTTTCATTGATTCTTGCTGGGAGAAATCTGAAATTTAGACATAAGAAAGTTTATCATTGTACAGAAAAAAATATTACAAACAAAGAAGCTAAACTGTAATGTTACAGTTGATGATGATGCTAATTTCAAACATTGATTTTAAATTAAATGATAAGAACTTAACCTAAATTTTAAATTAATACATGAATAGTAAACTATCAACTTCCATTTATAATTCAGCTGATTTTTATAATTTAACAAAACATTTTGCCTTGTTAGTTAAGAGACACAAGATACACTATCTTCTTATTGCATATTAGTACATATTTACACAGTACTTGATTTATTAGGATATCTAATGATGCTTAGATTATAATTTGCGAATATCAACAAAAGTTATTTACCTTCCAGTCTGGGTGCAGGAAATACAATAGCCATCTAAGAATACAAATAATAAAATTTTAAGTAGCATGAATCAAATCATGTGTTTAACGAAGAATACTGACATCTGTAATATTTTCTCCATTATCATTTCCTCTTTTAGTTGCACTCAGATAATTATTGTCACTACCATTACAATTATTTACTGCAGGGATAGAGTCATGCGTGTGTTCTGGGTCCTATTCTTTTTTATATAAAATAATAATATACATTAGAATTTCAATTTTCATAATTGCTTATTTACCAAGATTAACATTAAAATAAATGAAGTTTTTAAAAATATATTATATATATTTTTTAAAGTTTAAATATGAAGTTTAAATGATACTGACGATAAATATTGAGTAAGAGTAAATATAGTTTTTGCATTAGTTCCCTATTTACTTCATCAGATATCTAATAAATTTCATGACAGTATGCACTATACAAAATAAGTAAATCATATGTTTTATAAAACATGAACATGTTTAATATTATTTAAAATAATAAAAAGTTTTAAATTTACTCAATTAAAGTTTATAAAAAATGTTGAGAAGCACAGAATAAATTTTAAATAAAGAAATATATACAAACATTTAGGTTTAAATCATTAATAAATTTAAATCATTTACAAAATAAATTTGGAAGGAAATATCTACCAGATTTTTTTCCAACAAAATAAATTAAATCATTTTTAAATTTAAAGTTTGTGGAACAAAATATTAAAGAATGCCTTCAGAACTTCCATTATCAGAAAAATAAAATAATATACCCAAATATCAAATTCCTATATAAATTTAATGATGATAACCATTGTTTTCTATTGATTTGTTGCTGTTGCCATTATCTTTATATATAGGTCAATCTCACAGAACTTTTAAACTGGATATTTAAAAAATAATATATATTCTTGCGAAAAAGATTTTTTTATGTTATAATATTCCTTTAACTATCTAAAGCAGGGGTGCCCAACCCAAGGCACACATACCACAATGTGGTATGCTGAGGGTTCAGAATTGGCAGGGGTCAGCCAGTAGGCTTTTAGGTTTTTTATTCTATATTTTGCAATAGTATCAGTTTTCTGAAAGGCTGAAATAACTTCCAGTTAATGGAAATTAACGATTAGCAAGGATATCATACATTATTACTTCTAACATACATTGTTATTGAATAAGCAATAGTTATTAACTTTTTTCTTTATGTAGATATATTCTGAAAACATACAAAAGAGGGAAAATAAATTAAAAAACAAGCTCGTTATATAGAAATGATTATTGAGAAGGTGACATGGTAGAGTGGAGGAAGAGAGGGGATTAC
The DNA here is from genome assembly GCA_948150685.1 of Rhaphigaster nebulosa. Lineage (NCBI taxonomy): Eukaryota > Metazoa > Arthropoda > Insecta > Hemiptera > Pentatomidae > Rhaphigaster > Rhaphigaster nebulosa. Next base: position 79,630,956 of record OX411309.1, on the reverse strand, counting down.
AGTTGTGGTATGCCTCAACATGGGAAACCCTTGGTTGTGGTATGCGTTACAAAAAGGTTGGGCACCCTTGATCTAAAGTAAGCAATCTTACTTGGACAGCACCAATACATTTTAGACTTGAATTACACCTGACCAAAAATTGAAGTATCCTGGGTAGAGATGTTTTGATGTTGACTAATAAACGTATCAATTGTGCCTAAACAGCAGCAGATCCATGATCAAGATGTCGTGACGAAGTACAGAGACACTGTTGAATGAGGTTACATATTCGTTTTTCCTGAAATTCAATACAGCTATATGAAAAGTGGATTGTTGCAGACTACTATCAAAATGAAATGCTTGTTTTTCCATGGCATATTTCATTGTATAGTTTTCACTAACATCACAATGAATCAATGCTTCATCATTAGCAGGAAGATTAGGTTTTATACTGAGAGTGAATCAACAGCTCTGGATGATAGACAAGGTATCAAACTAGCTGACCATGTGTTTTTCATTATTTTCTCATCCAAGCAGATCGGTGCAAATCTAGATTCGAAACTTGCCAAGGACTGAACTAAAACCTATGGGACAATTTAGAAACTAGCTTTTGAGCTCTAGCAACCTCTTTTGCCAAGAATTTGATAATTCTTCTGAAAATGTGAGTCATTTAAAACACAGTTAACAAAAAATGAAAATAAAAATTGATAATGTAGACAGCCATAGAGCCTGTATGGTTAACGGACTCAGAGCTTGGGACGTCACAGAGGAATGACTCTGGATCACTTTAGGTGTATGTATGTGTAACCTAAAAACATTTAAAATGTGGACTTTTTTTTTTCAAGTAACATTTTAGCTTTAGTAACATTTATGTCTGAAAGACCCAAGATGTTCCAAATTGAAATAAATATCATGGGACATAAAAGTGCCCACTGTGAGAATTCCTACAAATGTCCGTATTGAATAAAAAATAAAATAAAATGTTTTTCTTTTCCTTATATTTTAGGGTCATATATTTTGAATTTTGCATGCAGGGCCTGACTGGATTAAACCATGTAAAGGCCCCAGACAAAGCAAATCTCAAAGCCTCTGTCTCTTTTTCAATGCAATACATTTTATAATATAAACAAAAATAGAGGCTCAAGAAGTAAATTATAGAGTTTATATCTAATTTGGGTACAATTTTACAATCGCGACACATTATCAGTGGCTCCAGCCGAAGTTACCCTAAGGTTGCTTTACTAACACTCTCTAGCACCATTTGTGCTAACTAATTGCTTTGTAATCAATTGTAACATTCGTATTCATTGGAATTATTACTACTTTAATTAGATATTATTTAAAATTATTAATGCTGTCGACTTCCGCTCACTACGTTCATCCAACAGATAGACAAAACACTAACAAATCCTTTCCAGTTGAGGTCGGGGCCTTATCGTAATTTCAATTATTATTGCTTTTATAAGATCACAGTTGTCGACTTCCATCCGATCGCTCGATGTACAAACTCCCGAAAGCTTCTTTTCAGTTGAGCTCTTACTGTAATTTAAATTATTATTGCTTTAAATTATTATTATAACTTCCCCAGACCACCGGAAGTTGACAACAATAATAATTTTAAATAATATCTGATTAAAGCAGTAATAATTGTAATAATTCCAATGAATAAATTAATTCAATACAATAAGAATGTTACAATTGAATACAAAGCAGTTATATATATATATAGCAGTTATATATATATATATATATATATATATATATATATATATATATATATATATATATATATATATATATATATTTGTGTTATCTGAGCAAAGAGATGACACCTACTAATAGCAACTAAACTGGCTTATCCAACAGAAGAGAACTGCGGGAAATCTTAAATATGTATGGTTCGCTGCTGGCAGAGTGCTTTGCTGGAATGATGACAGCCATCAGATGTTCTTTGTTGACCAGGCTGAGGACCTAGATTTCTTGGACTGACTGTGCAAGACTCGTCTGCCATTCAACATCTTATATATATTTTGCATCTTCATCGGAATTCGAGCAATTCTTTCATGTTTGGCTTGTAATGTATTTTAGATTTTTACCGCTATGTTTTAACTTGTCTTAACCATCTGCCACGTTAATAACCAATCATTTCCAGCCCAAATATGAATTCCTACACTGGTTTACTCATAATTTTTATCGTATAAGTTATCGATAACTAACATAATTATGTAGCGATCTCCGAAACTTAAACGACCAGCCCATCACTTTCTGCTCCTCGTTAAAAACTTGAGCATAATCATTGACCAATCCCCTCCTGGAACCACCATATCCCCCACAACTCCCGACCTTCGATTTTTACCCTTAGACTGTTTCATCGCTTCCGCTATCTCCGTAAATACACGTAGACTCATAGTATCCTCCCTCATATTTCCCCATTTTGACTACGGCTGTGTGATGTACGGTGGCTTCACAGGAAATCTCGGGGATAGACTGAAGAGAATTATGAATAGCTTTGTAAGGTTTGTTAAAGATACTCAAAGGCGTTCTCCCGTTCCACATCACTACGCGCAGTTAGGATGGCTGTTCCCCTCCTTCCGTAGACAGTATCTCCTAGGCACATTCCTTTAAAAAGTAATTACCAACCAGCCCCCTTCCTATGTCTACAATCTCCTCTAATTCAAGTGCTCTATCCCCTCCCAGTCCTCAAGATTTCAGCCTTCTGACATTTATATACATTTCCTTAGACCTGCATCGTTTGATTTGTAAATCTCAAAGGATTATTTTATTTTTACTTATTTTCTCTACAATATTTACAACTTGATTGATAAGAAATTCAAATATACTCCTAATGTTGTTAATTTTGTATAAACGTTTTTTAGTTATTGATTCTCTTTTCTTCTTTATTATTTCTATGTGTTTATCTTTTTTTAGTCGTTTTTTTCTCGAAAAAAATAGACTATTGCAGTGGGTCAAAGGTCGGCGGTGAGCGGCGGAACTGCGATTTCTATCCGCTTCATAACCCCTAGACCACAATTATGGAAAGTTTGGAGATGTCTGATATATATTTATATATTTTTTTTTTCCGCTCCATTTAAGCATCTCCAGCGGTCCTCTTTGGGTCAAATGAGCTGAAATTCGGTATGTAGGGCTTTCTTCAAGGCAGGACGATACCATTAAAGATTGGATAAATTTCAGTCAAAATTTCGGTATGTTTACCTGAAATTTCGGCGTTTTTTAAGTTTTGCGCATCGCTACAGCTTCACCATATTAGTTTATAGGGCTGAAAATGTGTATGTGAATTGAGTTGGTGTCGGGGAAGTATCCTTTGAGGGTCTCGACTTGGCCCCCCCACCCCCTGGGCTTTCCGATTTTTTAAAACATTTGCGCACCTTTAAAGCCCATCCGAGTTGAGGTAGGGAGCTCAAAACCTGTTGCGTTCGAAAGGTAATTAAATTACCTATAAAACAAAAGAAGTTTCATCGAAATCGGACGGGTAATAGCAAACATATGGCTATTTCAACTGTTTCAATGCTTTATTAGTCGTTTTTTCCTCGAAAAAAATAGAGTATTGCAGTGGGTCGAAGGTCGGCGGGACTACGATTTCTATCCGTTTCATAATTCCTAGAGCACGATTATGGAAAATTTGGAGATGTCATTTTCGGTAAATTGTCATTTCATATGTAATTTTAGGTATGTTAGGGAACTGTCTTTTGTGGGTCTCAATTTTTTTCTTACTCCTCCGTTTTTATCTTTTTTTAACGGGAAAATACGACTTTAGTGACGGAGTTCAATCAGTTACTGCTCACGGATTTTTTTTTTCTTCTGTATCATCACAATGTAAATTTATGTATATATTTTTTCTCAATATGAGATTTAAATATTTATTTTAACGGTTAAGTTTTGTCAAACGAGTGAATGTAATTTTCTTTTCTCACTCTCTTTTTTATTAGTACTCGTTTGTATTGCTTCACAAGAATTATCTTTTTCTTTTATTATTTCTATATTATTTATTATTCTTATTTGTTTATTTCAATATGTATGCCAGAATTGTTTGTACAACATAGTCATTCTTAGGGCACTTCGTCCCAGAATAAAGTTTTCTTTGTATTATTAGATATATGTATATATATACCAAATTTGAGAAGTTTTGTATTAGATTTTAACATTATTTTTTATGGAAGTATTTTATAACCTTTAAATAAATAGTACTACTTTCGGTTTGTCATTTTCAACCAAAATCTAATATCTTATTTATATGAATTTTGAAGTCTTATATACAAAATTTCAAAAGTTTTTCATCATTTTTTATATATTTTTTTCTGAAAATCTCTTATGGCCTTCAAGTGAAGTAACACTTCCAGTCATCCAATTTTAACCAAAATTTAGTATTTTTTTTTATATTGATTCAAAAGTCTTATATCCCAAATTTGAGAAGTTTTGTATTATATTTCAACATAATTTTTGATGAAAGTCTTTTATAACTTTCAATTAAAGAACCACTATCGGTTTGCCAATTTCAACCAAAATCTAATGTGTTATTTATATTAATATATAAGTTTTATATACCAAATTTGAACATTTTTTATTAAATTTTTCATGAAAATCTATTATGCTCTTCAAGTCAAGTACCACTTCCAGTTTGCCAATTCTGAACCAAAATCTATGAAGTTATTTATATTGATATATACATTTTATTTACTGAATTTGAAAAGTTTTTCATTGTAATTTAACATAATTTTCGGTGAAAATCTTTTATGACCTTGAAGTAAAGTACCACTTCGGGTGATCACGTAGCGAGCAAAAAGAGAGGTTCAAAACTATATGTTACATCTATTTCAAATACAAAATTTTAACTTTCTATGGCTGACAGTTATTGAGTTATGCGAGATACGAACGAACGTATCTACAGACGTCAGGATGAACTAGTCAAAAAGAGAGGAGCTTGGCCCTTACCGGGACCTGGCTGCCCGGGAGAGGGCACGTTACAATTTTTTTAAGGATGTATATCTTTATTTTATTAATTTTTTTAAGTAATAATTTGTTGATAATACAATAGTTATTACTTTTGAAATCATCAAAGTCAATACTCAGCTGCGTTATTGATATTAGGAGGTCCGAGTTGAAACCTGTCGGGGAGGTGGAAGGGGGGGAGAGAGGGGCCCGAAATTTCTATGAGCTTTTAAGTGAAGCTGACGAAGAAGATACCCATAGAAGTCCCTTATGACTTGTGATAAGATATCCCAGACATTCTTTACAGTCTCAATTACAGCCTGAGAATCAGCCCAAATAACACTTTTCCATACCTTTTGTTTGTAAGGAGCAGATGATAGTGAAACTAAAAAAAAATATCTGATATGGACACCGCTTGACTTCCTGGAGATAGCATTTTCTCAAAAATGACAATTGGCGTCGCGATGTCTATTTGCATGAATCTATTGACATCCACATAAATTATCTATCAATACATTCAAATAAAGTACCACTTCCGTTGATCATGTAGTTACCAGAAAAAAGAAGTTCACAAGTAAATGTTATAAAAATCTTAAATACAAAATTTTAACTTTCTACAGCTAACCGTTTTTGTGTTATATGAAAAACGAATGAACATACCTACAGACGGTACGACGAAACTAGTCAAACTGGATTCAGGGAATGGATGTTTCCGTTGAAATAAAAAAATCGAAAATTTCGCGATTTTTATTGCGTACAAGGAAGTAAAAAGAAAAATACATAAACATACAAACTAACCCAATTTATTTTCTTAGGAGTTTTAAGTCTGACCAATTTTTAAATCAGCCCTCATGCCAGTGTAAAAATAAACTTTTGGAGAACTACTTTTTCAACTGAATTCTAAAACACTGAGAGTGCGTGAGGCAAGCCCCACTTCTGCCCCTCTATAGTAAGCATGTAAAATCTACTTAGACCGAAAATGGAACCTTTAGTCAAAACATGCATCATTTTTTTAACTTTCAAATGAAACACTCGAGCTATCGTGTTTGTCATGAGGCTTTTGTCCTTTTTTTTAAGGCATCTCCAATTTCAGATTATTTACAATAGGTAACGTGTAAACGTAATAAACAAATCAGGACAATCGTGTCATTTAATGGTCTTATAAATTATTTACATTATAGATAAATTATCATATAACTATAATGCATATAACACTGTGTTTCACATTGTGTTTGGGTAAGGCAAGCACTGCTTCTGCCAATCCACAGTAAGCATGCAGCATGCAACCGCTATAGCGCCCTGGGTTCTCGATTCGGTACATAGGCATCAGATGATTGCGTGAGATTCTACTGAATATTTATGAAAATTATTTGTTTTTACTTGATTACTTTACTTTGGCTGCTAATCGCCTGATGTAATATTTTCCTACAAATTGGTACTATTTTATAGAAAATTCATCGTAGATTCCAAAAATGGTGATAAAAGTTGAGAAATGTTCAATTACAGTTGAGAAATTTGGAACTTCATTGCAAAATAGTGATTTTCTTGGAAAAACATTTAAAATCTCATATCTCGAAAACGGATTGAGATAAAAAGGTGCTGTTGACGGCACTGAACTACATTTTTGATAGACTATCCCTCTCTCAATGACTGACATTCCCTCCAGAGACACCATATATATATATATATATATATATATATATATATATATATATATATATATATATATATATATATATTTATATATACATATTTTATAAACTTCATACCATTTTGAAAAATCTAATTATAACTAAAGCATAATCTGATGGTGTTTTACATCATGTTTTTCTGAGTTTTAATATGCTAATATATATCAAATGGGTATACAAAAAGTGAGGAGTGTTTAAATAAAAATGCATTTTTGGACATTGGTCTGTACCACGATTATCTCTTGAACAGGTTGACTGATTTTTGTACCAAATGTACCTTAATATAAAATTACCAGTTGCTTTACAATGGGATGTGGGACAGGCGCAAAAAAAAAAAAATATATATATATATATATAAAATAATAAAAATGCTCAATTTTTTTAATCATACAAAACCAAAGTAGGATAAGATTTACTAAATTAAAACATCAACATAAAATCTCTATTTGGGCAAATCTCAAGAAAAAAGGACTAGTGGTCTCGGAGAAAAGCCTCGGATGGTGAACATACGGATTTTCTAAAATTCGATATCTGGGGTTCTACGTATATATTGATAAGTAAAACCTCAAATTTTGAAGGGGGCTTAAATTTTTTTTTTCTAGATCGATTAAAAAGGTTCATTATTGTAAATATTAAACCGAAACACAAAACTTAAATTTCCTGCTTTCCTATTAGAAATCGGACCATGATTCATATGAACTTTTTTGTTGCTCTTGAGGTGCAGAGGTGAAGTGTCCTGTTTTTTATCCTGTACATCCTGTTTAAATAAATTGTTTAAGAACTATTTTTCCCTAATAAAATGTAAATTCGAATACTTGCTATATAATAAAATTTGCGCAATTTAATTCTTTATTATTATTATTAACTGGCGTTGTGACCAAAATGTTGAGTCAAAGCCTGTCCCAGCATAGATCGTCAGTTTTCTCTGCTGCCGTCTTCCAATTTCTGATACCAAGTAGAGTTCTTGCTTCGATAGCCACCCCGTTCTCCCATCGAAGACGTCCAACTCGTCTTGCGCCAAATAAACTCTCAAACAGTATTTCATATGAGCTTTCATTCCATTTTTGCTACATTGTGGTGCATAAATATGGATCGCCATATATTGCACTCAATTCTGCATTATTCCTCCTTCTTCATCTCTGCGCCATGTTCATAAACTCGGCATATCGGCATCACCATTCTCTCGAACCTGAGAAGGACTTTTTCTGGGCTCTACGTCCAACATTCCGAGCCTTACGTCGAATAAGCAGTTTATAAATTCTTGTTTTTGCGTCCTTACATAATGCATTACTTCTCAACTACTTTTGGAGAACAAAACATCTTCGGTTTGCTAAAAGTATTCGCCTCTGTATTTCTTCCTCCATATTATTGCGACTGTTAACTTGCGTTACTAGATAGATGAAGGATTGAACTCTTTCAAATCTATATTTTCCATCGAGACATATCCCTCTTCCTCTTCTCGTATAGAGGCTAATTGTTCCAGTGCCTGGAAAGCTATTCTTACCGCGTCGAATGATCTTCCCACAAGGTCCATATATTCCGCGTATCCAAGAGCCTCTATTGTCTTGCTTGTTAAGGCTCCGGTTGTCTGAATACCTACATTTCTTATAGCTTTCTCTAGAGATAGGTTAAATGTCACACAAGTAAGGCTGTTACCCTGTCTGACTCCTGTTTCAGTGGAAAATTCTCTCAAATTTCCCATGCATCCTCACCAAGCAAATGCTATCCACCATCGTCATCCTTACGAGGCGTACCAGTTTCAAGAGAATATTCATGTCCATCATAGCTTTGTATGCCTCAACTCTGTTTACAGAATCGCATGCACTAAAGAATAGAAAATCTATGAAGAGTTGATGTGTAGGCATCTGATATTCCTTTGTTTTCTCTAATAAGATGCTTAGAATGAAGATTGGATCGTTAATGCCACTGTGATAGTGGTATAATAAAAAAAGAGGCGGAGATTATATAGTAATTTAATTTACTAAGGAAATTTTATATGTATAAGGAGTTGTCAAAAAAAATATAAAAAATTAAATTAAATATGTAACTGAATTAGAAAAGAAATAAATAAAAAAATATAATAATAAACAAAAAAATACCTAATAATCATAATAACTAATACTGAAAATAATGGAGATGAGAAAAGAAAATCAGGAATATGGAGAGGGACAATAAAAAATTAGTTTTTTTTTTTTAATAAATGGAATATATGGGAGTAGGCTAAGGATAAGTTTTGTTTGTCAGTATTTTGATTTAGAAGAAGATATTCTAGTTCAATATAAATACATTCTGTGATGAGTCGTTTATCGTGGTTGGGGACAGTGAAGAGGATAGAAGTTTTTGCGAAATAAGATGAATGGTTTAACGATAAGGAATTATAAGTTTCTTAAAAAATAAAATAAAATAAAAAATCCGATGACTATTTTGAACCAGGAACATAAGAAATGTAGATTTAAATGTTTTTTTTTTTAATTTATTGTTTAAATAAATAAAAACAAAAAAAAATTATTTATTTTTATGATTTCCTGAATATAGCGTTTTCCCGCTTATAGAGCTCTTTTTCTCAGGGCCCTTGGAGAGCGTTAAAACGAAGTTTTACTGTAATTATCTTTTTCTTATTTGCGTGTTTCTTCATTGACAGCACCCCCAACCAAGCTTCTTCATATATTTCTACGGCCATCCATAATCCCATCAATAATAAATCAAATTTATTTGATTATCGCCTCAGTCCAATAGAGTGATGAATAATTCCCATTGTGTAGATCGAAAAAAACCGCTCTTAAGTGAAGCATTAGAACATTTTCGCATTTAGAAAAGCCGTTTTCAGAAGAAAAATGAATATTTTGCTACAATCAAGTACTATTTAATAAAAATGAGCATTTTTATTAATTAAAATAAATTAGTCTTTTATTACGTTTATATAATATATTAATGATTGCGTAATATATAAGATTTGTTATGTAACGATTAAAATGAACCCCGGTCGCAGTTGGACGTTAGTGTTTGTAGGGGACTTAACTGTATTAGCCAACGCCCTTTTGCTACACTATTAAAATAAAATAAAAATTGAAAAAGTATTATCATATCTCAGAAAAGATAATTATTTCGGGTCTAACTGGAAAAAATTCACAAAGTGAGATATATTTTTCGGTTAAATAATAATATATCCTTTAAACTGTGCTTGGAAGTCAACACTGCTGGTCCAAAGTGACAGCATTTGATAAGGTTGTTTTGTCAATCTGAAAGGAGGTTAAGCAGTCAACTATTGTCAGTGATTAAGGTAAGATAGTTCCAAGAAAGGTCTATTGTTATCAACTTTAGTGAAAGTGACCGGTAAATATTATGTTTCCTATTATTATCCATTCATTTTTTTATTAATTATACGCTAATGAATGGCTCTGTTAGTAATCTTTTGTAAATATAACGTAGTACTTATTTTATTGTAATTTTTTATTGATTTTAATAATAATTGTTTACTATAAATCATGATATTCAGCCTTGAATGTACTTACTGTATATTTACTAATGGCATATTTTAATTCTCAATTACTACTGATGTTTTACTTTCAGTTTTTTTATTCATATCATCTTTGTGCTAAATAGAAAGGAATTATTAACAATTTTATTTTATGCATTTTAAATTGAAATACAGTATTCTGTATTTAGATGTAATCATCCTTGTACAGCATTCTGACAATAAGTGCTGCCCATAACAACAAATGATTGTCTCATCATTTGTTAGAGGTGCAGTGTCAGTTACTTTGGTGGGATTTTTCCTTGTTTGTTCATTTAATGGCCATATATGGAATGGAAAGAATGAATGGGACCATTATTTTATGTTTCTCCAGAAATTTGTACAACTTAAGTTTTAGCTCAGTAGGGCTTGCCCAGACGTGTGTCTTTGTAATAAGAGGCTGCAGTTTTGAAGAATGTGATTCGATTTGCCATATGATTACACTTCTAGGATAAATATTGCTTGTTTTTGTTTGACCAAAGATATTAATGCTAAGCTTGATTTATAGTATACCAGATATTCAATGATTTGGTATGTTTGAAAAAAAAAAGATTCTTATAACAGAATTTCGGAAATATTTATTCTTGTAGACATATTGAAATTAATCTCAGTGGACATTTTTCTTTTCTGAAAGGAAATGGTAGGTTTGTTACTAATTTAATTTTGAAAATATATATTGCTTGTGAACAAATAAAATGCTAATGTGTTAAAACAATGAGTTAATGGATCTATCAGTTATCTAAAAAGTGCCCATTAAATCAATAATATTGAGAGTATTACCGAGTATAATTGGTTGATATTGAAAATGTATGACTAAATATAGATGGAGATAAAAATATTCTGGATATTTTAAAATCTTATCATTAGACTAGGTTAAAGTGACAAGACTTCCCACATTAGATGAGACTGTCCCAAATTTGGGTTCTTATCCCACATTATCACCCATTCAACAATCTTTTGTCTTTTGGATTAAAAAATAAAAATTTGATGTTTATTATGTTTACAGTCAATGTTGGGATTTGGCATTCGATGGTGCTACAATAGCTACTCTTAAAGATATCTTTCAACATTTTAAATTTCATATTTTCTCTACGGTGTAAACAACTGTTTAAGTTAATCATTTTCAAAAACTTTTTCTTGTTCTTGTTAATGGCACGGCTACAACTCTTGTTATTATTTCAGATATCTAGAAATAAATTTGCTCATGCACTAAATATCTACAACAATAGATCACTGTTTTTAAAAAGAGCAAAATAGAAAAAAATGTTTTCTGCAAGATTTTACATTGGCACCGGAGGTAGAAGTGCTATTACGAGTTCCACTTTAGTTTACAATATAATATATATAATTTTATTTATTTTTTTTTTCCACCTGTTCCACATTCCATTATAAAACATCTGGTCCCTTTAAACTAGCTTCTACTCATGATTGGAGTTGTGATGATGGTATATTCCATCGAACAATATGTTATTTTGGTTAGTTAAGACTCCCAGAGTTGTTGGGCAGGAATGATTCTATTGTTTGATTATAAATAAAAGGGTCTCACACTCTTGATTAGTTGTTAATAATATTCTATCATTGATGTTCTTGACACCATTAGAAGGCATTTTTTATATTTTAAACACCTTATTTATGATAATGTGGTAATGTTTAATTAAACTGATTAAATTAAAGAAATCTGGTTTTATAAGAAGATCTAAAAATATTTCAATGCATATGTAAGAATCCTGGTGCCTGGAGAGGCTCGAACATAGCATTATTACATTTAGTCTATTAAATTTTCTGTTAGATGCTGTAATGCTTATGTTTATTAAAATTTAAATACAGAAATTATCTGAAGATTTTACTTGTTTTATTATGTTGTTTGTAGTTTGATTTATTGGTATATGCAATCTGATATGGTAGGAAGGATTATATACAGGTTACTGATCTATTTTCTAAGTCTAAATTCATCATGTGAGGCTCTATTAAATATTTATATAATATTATTTAATTAACATTTGTTAAATCTCAAAGGTTAGATTTTTACTTGCATCATATAGGACTTGAGTGTGTTGGAATTTTGATTCAATATGCTTAGTCATTTTCAGTTTTTCATTGTAATCTTTGTTGTATGATTACATGATACTTAAAAATAGTTGTCACTTAATCATGGCCTGATAGTTTTTTATGAAGGAAAAAATCTTTAAGTTATAATTTATTATTTCTTTTAAATAGTTAATATAGCTCCACTTAAGAATTTTTCTTGTTTAGTATTTGTAAATCCAGTAGCTAAGATACTGGACTCCTAATTCCTGGGCTTAGGTTCGATTCCAGCTGTGGCAAATAATTTTTGTTATTCTGTAATAACAGCCCTAGATTGGCTTTGGGATTGGGAGATCTTAGGGCATATCCTGCCTCTATACCTGGTACCTGGCCCTTAATAGGAGATGAACCCGGCAGTTGAACGTGGATGCCGGACCACATCACCTCCTAATATGATCGTTGATCAAGAAACGGTACTTCCTTACCAAGTACTGAACCGAAGACCCTTTATGGCTTGTAGTGGTACAGGTTTATTTATTATAGATGTTATTTTTGAAAACCTTCGAGGCACACGGTCAATATTCAGATGCCATCAAAAATTGTCTACGCTAAAAGAATATCTATCTGATCTTACTTTACTGCAAAAAGTGGGTTTCTTCCCTCTGTTAAGAATATCTAAGTCATTGTTAATAATAATTCAAAAGTTGACTCACCTCTTGGGCTAATGGTTTTGCTGCCCCAATTCACTATGCTAACATATTATGCACCCTACTATCCACAATCTTAAAAAACTCTTCTATTGGGATTTCTTCTTCTTAGGGAAGATATACAGAGATAACGATGATTTGTGCTCTCGTGTTGCCCCCTTGTGGGGTAAATTGATCCATGGCTAGATCTCTGAAACAGAATTTCCAAAGAGGCATCATTTTTAGTTTTCTTTTATATACAATCCAGGCTCTGGGATTACCACTATTGGTGCAGCAATAGTGCTGTACCTAGTCATTCCCAGTCCTTTAGGTCTGCCAATAAGTAAGTGAAGTTCTTGAAGTAATACATCAATATTCTTACCACTTATATATTATTGCAGCACTCCACATGCAATTTAATGATGCAGATTAATCTGCAACAGTTTCATCATTGTTTATTTAATGGCTTCATTGTCGTTGGCTGCCTTCGGACGGCACCTATGAAGGGTTCTCTCCTCTGGGCACAGCTTTTGCTGAGTCTTTTGGGTCCTCTTCCCTACTGGATACCCCCTTCTTGCTTAGATCGGACGTCGATGGTTGAGGTCTTAGGGATGGTACCATCCCCACCATAAATAGGCTCCCTCTCACAAGCGCTAGACTACCTGATCCTTCCTCTAATTGTGTAGTTACTCGTCTGTTTTTAATTAGTCTGAGGATTATAATGCCAAGATCGTTGCCTACTTGCATTCCTTGGACCTTCAGACTTTCTAGGTTGGATTTGTTGATCTTGACAAATTCAAAGAATCTCCTCTCCATTTCATTAATAAATTATTGGCTCCACTAGCAAATGCCCCTCTATCCTCTTGTTCTTCACTCTGAGCATTTTTAATAAAGCATCCCCCATCATTTTCCTACCTGAGAAGTATGATCCCACTTGTGTGATTTTCATGAGCTCCCCAACATTGCCAATTTGTAGTAAAATTCCATCGATGGATATGTCAGAGATAATTTTTGATAGCCAAGTCCTAACAGATTTGTTATCATACGACAAAATGCATCCTCCCATTTTGTAGCTGACGCCTTTAAATGAGAGGTGAACGTCTCCTGTCTCGTCTATTTCATCAAATTTGTCTATAGTTAATTGTTTTAGTACCTCACCCTGAGCACGTGACAGTTGGGAATATGGATAATCGCAAGACATTTTTGCAACCTTTAGCTCACTTGCAGCCTTGATATAGCTCCTAATTTTAGCTGGAACTCCCTTGGTCTCTTTATAACTGGAGCAGAGATCTCTGGTGTTTTTGCTGTGCCTTGTTCTGGCTTGGGTCCCTCTCTTTGGATTCCACAGCTTTGGCTGCCAGTTCTGGTGGGAACCCTGCAGTCTTAGCTGTTGACTCTTGGAGCGGCTCCGTTGCTTCACACTCAGCTAATTGGAATGGGGCTTTCACCTTCTTCCTTTTGTGCCTTTTCTAGGTCTCTGCGAGAGATAGTGCGGATGTCCCCACATACAGAAATTTGGAGGACATGCCTGCCCCAGAGCCCTCACTGATAGCCGAAAGGCTTAGGTTAGTTGTAGTAAGTAACGGGGTTGATACCTCTATTGCATTGATGGCAGTGGTCACCTCATTCTTCTCCCGTCTTCAGGTTTTGACATCTTAACCTTCGACCTCCTCCATTAGGGCCCTAAGTAAGGTTCCAACCAAAGATTCATCGATCTCATCCACTTCTGAAACATTAAACTGCTCCAAATAAGGATAAGGGCTCTTCAAAAAAAAATCCTGTATTATGTTACTTGTATTTATTAATACTTGTTGTTGTTACGAGTATGGTGGTATAATTTACTGTAGATAATTTCCCCTCACTCTGAAGCTGGCATTTGTACAATAAGGTGTTCCTGGTGCCCCAAGTGGGTCAATTGAAAACAGTAAATTTTTATACATCCCCTGCTATACGGCCATAGCTCGAGTTTCCTCCATTTGGCATGGGTGTTTAAGAGGCCCAGCACAACTATCAGTTAGGCAGGCCTCTGTCGTTTGTGAGTCCCATCGAGCTCTCCGGGGAGGGGTGGGCTACTATTTGGAGGTGAAAGTAGGCATTGATAGGGATAGGGAAGACTGGGAATTCACAAGCAGGCACTAAGGCTTGATCGTTCCACAGAGAGTGGGAGAGACTCCCGCACCCATCTCCCTCTCTAGCCCTCCTGTTGCTCTACCCATTTTACCTCCTACCTGTTACTCTCTGGGCATACAGAACTGAAAATTATTTTTAATTTTAGGAGTTTTTCATGCACAAAAACAAATTATTTATGAATTGATTGTTAATGCCTAACTGTGTGCCAATTATTATTAGTATTTAGCCTTATGACATTCTCCAATTACTATTTTACAGTATAGCTATTTTAATATAAAATTAATATTAAAAGTTTGACCTTAAAATTTTAACTAGCGTGTATTTTTTGAACTGGTTATATTTATAGCAAATGTTTTTGCAATCATACATGTATATGCTGATTGATTTATTTGTAAACAAACGTCCATTAGTCCATTTATTTTAATTTTTATTTTCAGGGAAAGATAATAATAACTACTAATATAAACATGGCGTCTCTTTACCCTTCCCTGGAAGATATGAAAGTTGGGCAAATGATGCAGGTAGAATTAATTCATTTTGTATTATTTAATTTTCTCTATACCTATATAGTTTCTTTAAGACTTTGTAAATATATTCATACTTAATTTATATTCATTTTTATTCTTTATATTCAGCCTTCTTTGCTCTTTCATTTGATTAATTTCAGAATTTAGGATAATTTGAAATAGTGTGTCACAAGTACATGTTTTTAAAGTATTGTAAATGAACGATTTTCCAAAAATATAAACTTCTGCTACTGGCCATTTTATTAACTCAAAATTGAGTGTTTTTTTTTTTTTAATATTTGTTTAAAATGTTTTAATCTTATTCAAGTATTTAAGCTGACAACTATTTATTCTGTTTTGTAATATAAATATGTATTATTTTATTCAAACCTCCATTTCCGTTACATGGTTTGGCATTATAGTCTATTTCCATTGTCGATCGTTGAGAATGTAATTTATATCAAATTGTTCCATCTTCTCGTTCATTTGTAGAAATTTTTAAACATTTTTGAATGTTTGATGTCTGATCTTTTTTATTTCTCTCTTTTGAGACAAATACTTTATTTAGATTTTCCATTAAGACATTATTGAAGAAATATCTCTTCATAATTAACAAACTATAAGTTCATATTTAGGATTGGAAATAAGTTGAGACTATATGTTGTTTATTGGGCTTTAACACCTCGATGCACTCCAAATAGGGCAGAAAGAGCAGATTATCTTTTGTATACATATTTTAACTTTAGTGAAAAGGTTAAAATTATTTTTGTGGACTTTTTCTGGGTTGATAATGTTCACTCAGCCACTACGGCCTTGATACCATAATCATAGCACAAATGTTGTAATTATTAGTTTTGTAGTTCGTTATGTATAATTTCCAATGAGTCAACTTATGATTAATAAAATTGTGTTCCATTAATGTTATGGAAATTATTTATGGAAAACGTATAGTTTCATCTGATATCATTATTTCCAATGCAGTATTAATGCCTGCTATAAACAAATATTTAGGCAATGACTCATCTTCTAATATTTATTCTGTTGCAAGGTTTCTCTTACTGCCTATTAATGACTCATGATTAATTATTCAGTCATGCTGGGCTTATTATTTTATTTTATTTATTAATTATTCTGGATTTCTGAACGTGTGATGACCCAAAACCACACTAAAATATATAACTGAATGGTTTTCATTTATTATATTTAATTAATTAATTAGATCTTGATTATTCAAAGATAATCTGCGATTACTTTATTAACCCTTAATTTGGCAAGGATGTGTTTAATAGACAAAAAAAAAATTATATTTGTTTATGTTGTTTTTAAGGTCTAGATAATCTGATTTTAGAGTTTAAAAAATGTTGGCACATTTTTGGCTGTGATATGAAACATGTATCTTGTAGAATACATTGCCAAACAAGCTTATTTATGATAATTAAAGGTTTTTTTTTTTTTTTATAAACAATATTGATATTAAACTTATTGAATATTGATGCTAACTAAAATATTTAACAGCCAATATACTAACTAAAATATTAATGAGGAATTAAAGAGAGGATATACTCAGCTCTCCAAGTAAATTTTTCTCTTTAAAAGAAAAAAAAGAAAACATTAAATGATATTCAGAAGACCTCTTATAGATAACAAATGTGCTAAAAAAAAAATTAATAAATAAAACAATAAGAAACTCAATAAATTTGGAATATACTGAATTTTTTAACTTAATAAATAAAGTTATGTAAGTTTACTATTTTAATAATAGTTATTGAAGTAATTTTTTTTTAAAATCAATTATATGAATTTATCAACATATAAATTGATCCGAACAAAAATCCTCATACGATCAGCTGAATTGGCAATGTATGCTATAGGATACAGAGGTTAAAATGCAATTTTCTAGGCAAATATCAAGTGAATCAATTTAGTTTTTTTTTTTTAACCATTATATTCATAATAATATACGAAAATCATAATTTTAAACCGATTCAGAGCATAAATAATCAAAAACTGAATTAAAAGTTACCTAACCGAGGATCGACACCATTTCAGTGGTCGAGGTACAATTCACTGTAACAATTTCTAAAATAAACTATCTTCCACGGGTAATTCGTATTGGAAACTGGTGGAGGTTATGTTACAATGCCTAAAGAGAGATATGGAAAATAAAGGAACTAAAATAGACACACCATATTTAAACTAAAAATTGGGGAAAATGATGTATCTTGCAGGATACACTGCCAAAGTTAGTGTTAATGGGAGAACTATTTGACATTTGGACAAATATTTAAAAAATTAAATAACCATTTGATCTTAATCGATAAATTTGTGTCAATTTTGAATTTCATTGTCTTTTATATGTCTGACTTATAGTCTGTTATATATTAGGTTAATAGATTAGTCAGTCATCTAAGCATGTATAAAAGCATTGAATTAATGCTGTTTTGCCAAATATTTGAATATAATACCAATGAAGAGTACATGAAGGGCCAGTATATAGTATAAAGATACAAAGTGTAGCCAAAGTTATAATAAATAAAAAAATGCATATCAATCATATCGACATCGTGTTTTGAAAAAGGCGTAAGCCCCATTTAGTAAACTTTACAGAAAACACATGAAACGATTTTTCTCCATATTTTTTTTTAAATTTTATTCTTTTTTGTATACAGTAGGAGGTTATTAATCTGGCAAAAACTTTATAATTACAATATATTTTAGGGGTTTCTAGCACTGGTTAAGGCCATTGTGACGACTGAGAGTCGTTGGTATTTAATGCTTATCTCATCAATATTCGATTTTTAGACCATTTCCAATTTTTTTTTCGATATATAGTGAGCGGGAATCAATAGAGGTGGTGTTTATGTCCCATAATCAATTGAAACCTAAATTTTGAATTTTTGGCGCTTAAGCCTTTTTCAAAAAAACGACGTTGATATATTGATCATTTTAAATAAAAAAACAAATATCATAATTATATATATTAATATTAATCAATAAATAGTTATTTATGTATATTCTTGCACATTTATAAAATAACTACCTGTGCCCCCTGATTTCACCCTTGTTAAAATTGGATTAACTTCTTTTTCTATTTACAATTTATTTATGGTTACTGCTCCCTTCCTGTGGATTGTGGTGTTATGTTAAATAGCATAAAGCCTTCCTCAATAAACGGTTTATCTAATGCAAAAAGAATTTTTCAAATTGGCAGGTGGCTACTGAAATTAGCGCATTCAAACAAACAAACTCTTCAGCTTTATATATTTGTAAAGATATAATATTTTAAAGCACATTTTCGTGTATTTTTTTTTTAACAACTCTTCTGACATTTTTGTACATGTTTTAGGAACCATTCGAATGCAAAAAGTGAGAACAAAAGTCATAATTTTTTAGATTTATGCAGAAATTATTATATAACTAGACTTAAAATATTGCTTCAGCATTTATCCAAAATGTGTAAAAAAATATTTTTTGATATATGCTGTACAATTATTTTATCCTTCTTCATTAATATTTTAGGCCCAAGTGAAAGAAAATGGTGGAGTTATTCCAAGTGCTCCTCCAGAGATTGGCGACCGTGAGAAACCTAGCAAGCCGAGTGGGCTTGCCATGCATCAGGCAGGTCGCGCTGTGCCAGTCTACCCCTCATTGCACGATTACATGGGCCTCGATCTTGGGCCAACAGGGCAATTAAGTTTTAAGTTCAACGATTTTCCTGATTCAAACAATGCAGTTGCTTTGCAGCAGCCGGTAAGTTAGCAACTGTTTTTTTTATAATGTATACTTTATTTATGAGCTAATAAAACTGTATGATATATATTTTACCATCAGTTTTTATATTTTTTCACATTTAAAATCTAGATTTTTTTTGTTAGTTTTCAATAAATTGTTAAGTTTATTAAATGTTAAAGATAACATTTAAATAATATCTAACCAACATTTATTTAAACTATCATCTAGTAATTTTAAATTAACTAACAAACTTATATTTTTGTTACTTATTTTCATATAATTTATTGATTATAATTCGGTACATTCATCCATGATAATACTGTTGCCATTTGGATTTTGTTTTATTTTAGAGAAAAATGATTTCAGTTCTTTAAATGATGTTTAAAAATCACCCTATCTATATGAAGGAATCATCTGTACATTTTCTCAATTGTCCTATGCCTCTAATTAAAGTTATTAATATAGAATATTTAATTAGGCTTTGCCTGACAATTTTAGTAGGAGATATGACTGTTTTTAAGAATTCTTATTTGGTGAAACATAAAATTGCTTATGTTAACTTTTTTCATAAATTAATATTAAGATAAAAATAAAACAATGTAATTTATTTGTTTTTTTATTACTTTTTAACCGAACAAACCATCATGAACTTTCGTGATACTTTTTATTATTATCTTTTTATATCAATAATTGATCTCAATAGTTTAGAAATCTATGAAAGTTCTCTAATATTCCTTTCTTCTTGGACTAATATTTTTTGTAGAAACATATTCCTCTAAAGAAAAGCTATACAAAATAAAATTATCTTCATCGGTCTAGTTTAAAGAAACATCAGTACTTGGCAGTAATTCATTTAAATTACGATTCTGGCCTTCAGTAGGTATGCTCTTATTTTCATGCATGACGGTTCCAATTTTAAATAATTGTACCTGATAATTCTTATCCTGAGTGTCAGTTGGAAATACTAAAACTGCATCATCATGTGTATGTTTGATAGAGTATAAGGCTCCTTAATAGTATAACATATTGTTGCCAGCAATATATGTGTATATCTCTAGGTCTAGATACACCCCCTGCACTTTATCAAGCTAGATGCCAGTGTTCTCATGTCTCTTCATATCCCTTTTTTCTCTCTCTCCCATAGGTGGCTGGTTGGATCACTAGTACCACTGAGCATTCTCCTTCCTTTTTCCCTCTGGGGAGACTGGTCTGATCAGTACTGCTCGGCGTTCTCCTTCCTTTTTTCCTCAGAGGTGGCTGATTTGATCGCCATTACCACTGGGCTATCTCTGCCTTCTTCCTTCCAAAGGTGGTTGGTCTGATCGCCATTACCGTCAGGCATTCTGTTCCTCTCAAAGATGGCTGGTCTGATCGCCAGTATTGTTGGGCATTCTCTTTCTTCCTCTCCCTCCAGAGATGGTGGTCTGATCATCTGAACAAATTTTCAGAACTTCTCTCAAACTTTCCACTGGGACCCTTTGCTAAAAGGTTAATTTCAACATTCTGCCTTACAATTTCAAATTGCGCTCACTTAAAAAGAGAGCAGCCAAACAAATAAATTCTTAGAATCGAAAGCTTAGGTAATTTATTCTTATTTAATTTAGTATTAAACAATTGTTTGAATTTAATAAATTAGATTAAAATATGCAGAATTTAATGTTCTTTAATTTATAACAGAATATAAACCGAATTTATAACCGTTTAAATGTTATAGGCCAAAAACTGAAAAAAGTCTAAAAATTTGGGGGTTTCATGCCATCATGCCTTCATGCCATCATATAGTTTAGTTAAGCGAATTGGTAAACACAACATCCTGGGAAAAGATCCCCAATAGTATTTATAATATCCCAACCTAGTGACCATAGCAGAGGGAATTGTCGTCTCTAGCCTTTTAAGTTAATATAAATAAATAACACAATTTGATTGATCAGTTCCCTTCTTGAACCGATATTAATACAGAATATATTAAATAAATAAATTTGGTTTCTGGAACCCCCCACCTGCTTTAGAAAAGCAGATTGCCAGTAACATAGCAATATATTTATATATATTACTGGCGACAATATGTTATTTCCTTCTCTGATCTCATTTGTTTTTTAATTTACTAATACTTTACATTTTTATTAAAAATAAAAAATTCGTATTTATATTTTGCTAATATTATTATTAACAATTTTATTTTTATATTTGTAGGATTTAACAAAAACAAATTTTAACAACATGGTGGCACCACTTTCTGGACAGTCCCTTGGTTTGAAAAGGGCTCACGTTACCAATGGAATAAGAGAGGTAAAGTTATTTCCACTAAAGATGATTTAGTGATTTTATTAAAACATTTTTTGAGTCTTATTTATCAATATGTCAAACACTGTAATATACTTACTATATAAAAATATAATTAAGTACATAAAATATATGTTTCAGTAGTGCTTTTTTCTTGTTTAAAGATTCAGAAGTAATTGTAACATTGTTTATTGTTTATATTTGTGTTAATTTGATTTAAATCACTGATAAAAATTAATCACTTTTTTTTTTTTTACTATCATAATTCGTACCAGAAATTAAAAACATTGTTTTTCTATAAATATTCAGTATTTACCTTAGGTGTTTAAATTAAAAAAAAACAAAAAAACTATTTGATATCCAAATATCCCACCCCAAAACTTGATATTTTAAATATTATCAAAATAGAAAGAATACATATTTTGAATAGTTTTTAAAACACTTTTTTGATCAGATGTGTTGCTGTACTTAATTATGAGTCTTAAATTGTTATTTTCTGGTTTTTATAGTTGATCTTATGTAAAGATAAGGATGGTAAAGTTGGTGTGAGAGTAGCTGCTGTAAATTCAGGTATTTTTGTTTGCCTTGTCGCTCGGGGATCACCTGCTGAAATGGGAGGAATACGTTTTGGAGACCAGATTCTTGAGGTGAATGGTACTCAAGTGGCTGGTTTCACTGTAGATCAGGTGCACAAGATGTTTAAGAAAGCTGCCGTCAACGGAATTTCAGTTGTTGTCAGGGACAGGTATATTGTTCATAGTAATCTTTAAATTTAAATTATCTTTATTTGCATGATTTCTATTGATTTTATATTTTATAGATTATTATTCTAGTTCTATTCATTCAAACTTTTCTTTCTCTTGCAACAACCCTTAAACAATTGGTTCAGTAGAGAGATTCAATGAATCCTCTAATTTAACATAATAAACTCTTAAAATGATTATTCTCATATTTTTTTTAGTATAATTGGGCGACACTGATAATTTCAATTAGCAGTCACCGTTATTCAGTAAAAAGTTGTTATTGCTCATATAACAGATTTATGTTTTATTTTTATAGGGTCATGGGGCTTTCCAATAAGAATTGATTTGTATTTGAAAAAAGAAAAAAATCTTTAAGAAAAAATTAATTTTGATGTTTAAATTAAAAGACAAATTAAACTATTTTAATTTCATGTAATTAGGAAGAAGAACAAGAAAAACTTATGATAAATAATAACAGAAAGGCTGATAAATTCTAGAGCTGCTAAGGTTAGTAGCTTTACAAAATAACAGTTGACAAATAACAGATTGCTAACTTGCAGCCAGTCCATTTTAGTGACTGCTAAGTTGGCATTATCGCTATGATTAGCAGTTTCTTTAAAGAGCTTAATACTGTCAAATTTTTACTCTGATGTTTAATTCAAATTTAGAAATAAATAAACTTGCTGTGTTTAAAGCCTGTATTATTCATCCTAAATAACAGTTGACAACTGCAAAAATGAAGTAATAGTTAAAAAATAACAGATCTCTTACTCATATGCAGCTCACCTTTGGTTATCAGTATTGACTGATCCTTAATTAGATGTTAGTATGAGATTGAATAGACGTTTTAAAATCTATTTTTGTATTTAGATAATATATTTTATGTTATTAATTTATCACTACATAGTATATTCATACCTATTAACTTTTATTTAACCAAGATATTGTGTATTGTTTTATTTATTTAACTTAATGCCCTTATATACCCCATTGTTCCCACTAGGGTGGGAAGGATGTCTTAGCTTTCAGGTTACTAAGTTATAGACAGAGCAAGAAGGTCGAGATTTATTCTGTAGACCCATCATGAAATGAAAGTTTACTTTTCTTTTTTTCCCTACCTCTCCATTCCTGGAATACGGAGTATAAATAAAAATTAGCCCACCATCCCTACTGCTATTATTATGTTGTGGGATGGGAGACCCTTTCTCACTTTGATCCGTACGGATCATTTATGAATCGCTCCCCTTCCCTCTCAGGTCAGATTTGAATTGCTTCTGACTCAACAATACTGAGACGCTACCTTAGTACGCTCGGCTACTATGGCCTTACTACATTGTATGATATTGAATCATTCAACATACCCTTTGAATAGACTGATGGTTTTTAGTGGTTTGCAGAATTGATTAAATAACCAATGATACGAAAGTCTCCCTGAATGATTATATTAATTTTATGAAATTAATGACGGATTATGAATGATTATGTAAATGACACATTAATATTTTGTTTATTTCCAAAGGTTTTCTTTCATGTATTTGAGGTATTTTCTCCCTTCTTGATAAAATATGACAAAATCAATTAGCTCATTGCATTCGTTTTTTTTTTTCTTATAGATAATTCTGCATTTCCAAAAATGAACATATTACTGTTCTTTCAGTTGCTTTTGATCGAGAGTTTGCTGTACATACCTCATTACAATAAAAGTAATTTTAAATTTCAACATTGAGCGAAGAATAAAAAAATGTTATTCTGTATAGTTTTTTACTTATAATTATACAGGAAGACGACATATTCTTATTCTTCAAATCTAGGTTCTTGTAACATCAAAAGCCATAATTTTAGAAATTCAACATTGTAAGGGATATTTGTATATTTTTGCTAATATACAATATTTTTTTATATAACACCCAAGCTTTGGCTTTTAAGCTATTCATGCTCTAGCAGCCTAATAGAGTTTGCCCATTTTGCAGTAAGGGTCATTTCCTAATATATTCAATGTAAGGCAGTTGTTTAAATAAGTAATTATTTATTCTTCTTTAAGGCCTGGTTAATGAAATTATCAATGCTAATTTTTATTTTACAGACCATTTGAAAGGACTGTCACTCTGCATAAAGATTCAGGTGGAAGAGTCGGCTTCCAGTTCAAGAAAGGTGAAATAGTGAGTTTGGTTAAAGATTCGTCTGCTACTAGAAACGGCCTTCTTACTGGACATCAAATATTGGAGGTTGATGGCCAAAATGTGGTTGGCTTGAAAGACAAAGAGATAACAGCAGTTATCGAAGCAGCTTCCTCGCCATTAACCGTTACTATTATACCGGTCTCTATATATGAGCATATTGTGTCAAAGTGAGTTTGTAAATTGGTATTCATTCCAATTTCACAATTGTTATTCATTAAGACTGTAAGACGACGACCTTCTTCAGGTAATAGCAGATTAATATGCTTCACTGTTTGAATTTTTGGCTTTTGTCATGTGTTGGAAATTTGAATGTGTACGTAAATATTCTTTATATTACCTGTGTAGAAGGATTTAATGAGTGAGACTCTACTTGATACAATTGTTATTGAGAAATGTATGAATTTCTCTGTGATAGTCCTCTCGCATTGCTGTTGTTTATTTTAAAGGTGAAGTTAACAATACTTCAAATGAGCTGTGATTAACTGCCTGTATTTATGAATAATATTAAAACATAAATGAAATGTTTTGTTGTAACAAACCTTTAATTTAAAATTGTCTGTTGTTGATGGCTCCCTATAACACTAACACAAAAGATACGTTTCATGCAATTCGTACTTTATATTCATTGTAATTCAAATAAATCCCTTTTTAAAATATTACATCTTTTAAATAATTCTGTGGAGTTTATTGTTAGGGTTACATATAAAAAATTGATTGTTTTCTAAATAATTTAAAAATGTATATCGGAATGCAGGACTGTAATTCTCTCCACTCCATGCAGTGGTGCAATTTTTAAGTAGTGCACACAGCCCACAATATAGGCATATTCTTTTGTGTTATGGGGGGTCTTCCTACTGCCATTTTCAACCATTTGTAGGTTGTTATAGAATGGTGATCAAAAGCATCGACTATTGTTAATTATATATAAAAGTTATTGGTAGTTCCATCAGCTTACTGGAAAGTTAAAAATATGATATTGGTACTAATTCAAATGAAGCATTTGTTTGATAATTTTGTAGTGGTTATTTTTTTCATCGGATTTGATTCTGGACTATATACTTTCCAATGCGTGCCAATTCCCTTTCCTTTATAAGTTATATTTCTTTTGGAAGGTCTCAGTTTAATTGTAAGTAGTGTAAATATTGAATTAGCCTTGATAGGTTGAATGCATTATTCAATTTAAAATATTCAAAGATTTAATTTTATTTGATTAGTACTTAGTAATCATTGCATGCGTCTGTTGTGTGATTAAGAAGAAAAATCATAGAATTGGGAGTTTTATATTTTTGACTTGCTTGTTCAGTTGTAATTTGCATGAGAAGTATTCAGATGTTCATTCAATCATCAACTATTAAATTACATGTCAAAGTTGCATTGTTAAACATTTTAAGAAATTTATAACTTTCCAAAAAATGTTAGTTTATATTGGAAGTACTAAGCAGATGGCGTTTTTACTTGTGTGTTCTGTCTGAATTTGATGTGCAGTTTTCTTTTGGCTTTATAAATACATATAGCTCAGTTAGTTTATCTGTATTGTTATTTTTCATTTTAAGTAATCAGTTATGGAATTAAAAGAGTGAATGATCCACTGCAGACTCCTTGGTCCTACAACTTGGTCTTCAGATTAGTTGTGCTTGGTGATACGTTTGCTCTCGTTTGATAAAGGGCTACAGTTCTGAAGTATGTAGCCTGATGTTTCATCCTGGCCATATGGGCAGAGGGGTATAAACAATTCTAGGAATTTTAAATATGTGGGACTTAATGCTTTTGTATCCAGTTCTTAAGCTGAATATATTCTCTCCTTGTGAGTTGGTATTAAGATTTTTTGCTTTTGTAACTTTATTATTTGGTTAGATAGTTTATTTATAATTATTTTTATTTTTTCCAGGCTTAAATAGTTTTTATTTTTTTTTTTTAATTTTGTCTGTCCTCTCTCACTGCAACTCATACCACAGTTTCCAGATATCCGCTAAAGTTTGTCTTCCTTATATTAATAGGCTATGGAGCTGCTCTACTTCAGTTAAATTTTTGTGCTTGCAGGAATTGACAATAACTTGATGATGGATTGCAGGAATTGATGTGACAAGCTGTATTATATTTTAGATGCTTGGACTATTGCTGTTTATTCAGCTCTGTAATCTTAGCCTGTTGATAAAAGAAATTTCAAATATTTCTGGGAGGCATATATATATGCACTTCTTCTCCATTCTCGATGGTGTTCACAGCAGGTCCATCATTTTAAACTCTGAATCTGGTCTTTCATAGGTTATTCTTTATGGCCAATGGTTGTTGGCGATCTTTTTTGTTTTTCTTGGTATGGATTTATGGATAGTTTTCTGGCTGCTTTCCATGGTGGTTGTGGTTGGTTGTTAAGGGTTTTAAGAATTGAGCTTTCAGGGATGCAATTATTTTAGCTCTTCTCTCCACCTTAATTTGGGAGCATTGGGTGTCTTTTAGATGATGACTTAGAATGGTGTTCACCATTAGTATTGATTTGGAAATGCATGAACTTTAGATTTGTTTTATCTTCTAACCCAGATTTCGTTGGGGTTCATTCCGTTCAGTCACCATCTTAATACTAGGGGTAGGCTTCTCTCGCAGACTTTGTGATCTTTTTTAAATGTGAAAAAAAAAAGAAGATATATCTTTGGTTTTTTTCATTAGATTTTTGAATACATGCTTTACTTTTAGGGGGATAGCTGTTTTCACTTTGAAAGGTGGATAACCTTTTGGAGTTGTGTGGTCATATAGTTAAGGTTGATTGAATTTAAAAGTATACAAATGGTTTAATTTATTTAGTTAGAGGTATTAATTCAAAGCATTTATGATTTTTTTAAAGTTTAATTATTTTTAAAACAAAAATCAATGAAAATAATTTTTAAAATTAATTTTTCTAGGATGTCTACCAATTTGATTAAGAATTTGATGAGCCACAACATTCCTGAGGTTTGAATAGCACTCTGACCATCACTTGATATCCTTTTATTTTTTTATTCTAAATGTTTAAATATTATGAACACTTGTTTATTATCCTATGATGATTAATATTTTTAATATACGCCTTTATCTATTTTTAGTGCCAAATTATATGATTGCTTCAATGTTCTTAATTATATATTTTGTATTATTTTTGTCATTGATAGTCATTCCTTAGTTATTATTTTATTTCATCCTTCTTATATATGTTTTAGTTTATAAGAACTATATTAAATGAAAAAAAAAAGTTCTTAGCTTTGTATCTATCTGTTTAGGACGGAACCCTGGTCATTAATTACAATTTATGTATTATTTATTTTTTTTTTGTACTTAAAATCCTTTTCGAGTACTGTTCAATTTAATATATAAAGCTCAATAGATAATTTGATAGCACACAATTTGCTCAAATTTTGTTCTAATTTAAAAATTATTTTGATAACAAGTATGACATGACCCTCACTTATGTGCTAAACCTTAGTTTAACTTTAACAATTTTTAATTTATTTGGTAATTCGGAACCTTAGGACTAGTCTCAATAATTTTAATTAAAAAAAACACTCATTAATGAAACTTCTAAATTTTGGTTAACTAAAATTTTTAAAACTTTTCTGAATTTTAACAGCGCTACAATCATTTTAATGTTATTATGGTTGTAAGTTGTAAGTTGCTGGACATTAATGACTTAAGGCTGTCTGGTTGTAAATTAATGTAAAATTTTCATTGAATTACTACTTTTTAAATTAAAATTGTTGATTCAAATATCCAAATCATCCAATGTCAGAAATTAATTTTTATTAATGACAATTTTGTTTTATTTCTTTTAATTTTGAGACCATCATATTATTTCCTCCCAAAATCTGTTATATCGAGTGTTATATAAAGTTTAATTTGCCTTAAAGATAATTATTATTTTTAAGCAAAAATAATTGAAGATTATTTGATAATTTATGTAAGTGTTGTGTCAAATATTATTTCGTTATTTGTTGGCCTAGTCACTTTTTAGTCTTTTTTATGGGTTCCGTTTTGTTTGTTGAAAATAGGTGAAAATTAATAGTATCTAAGTTCATTGTTCATACTTTTCTAAGTTTATAAATTATTTTATCACAGTTTTTATAACCAGTTAATAAAATCTTAAATGAAAATAAACACCATTTAGCGTGTGCCTGTGAGTTAGTTATTACATGTGAGTATGCTGTTTTTAAAAGACTTGATTTTGTGATTGTTATTGTTGCAATATTGTGTGAAGAAATTAGTGTGTTTTTAATATTTCTTAAAACTAATATTTTATTTCTTCAAATATTTTTAAATTTGGTTGAACGCCTATATATTCAACTTAAAGATTCATTAAACAAAATTCAATGTACAGATATTTTTTATGTACGAAAAATTGCAACTTTTTCATCATTGATAAATATATGTTTTTGCAGTATTTACTTAAAATAATTTACAGTTGAATTTTTAGGAATACTTATAAATGTCCAATTTGATGGCGATTTTTAACTTTAAAAGTGCAAACATTTTTGTTTGGATTAAAAAAAAAAATCAATTTCCTTTTTAGAAATTTGGGAAGTTCAATATATAGGGGTTCGATTGTAAGTTTAGATGTATATATAAATACATATATGCCAATATAAAATTATATATGTACTAATGTGTACAGGGAGTGCACAAAATTCATACATTATATTACTCTCTTCATTTTATTTTTGCTGAATTTATTTCCAAAAAAAATAGCACTCAATTATTGTTAGTTTAATTTTTTTTTTTCATGTGCATAAATATATTTTTTTTCTATTTTATTATTTTTTTTTAACTGGTATATTTATAAAAATATAAATATATAGCAATATATTTTTCAAATAAGAATTCACTCAAATGAAAAAGATCATGATTTTTCTTTTATGTTTTTAAAGTAATTTTGAAATCAGTCTATTTTTTGTACTCTACTCTCTAAAAAAAATCTTTTATTTGAAAATTGACTGTTAATTGTCTATTGCATGCCATATTATTTAATCAAAGCTCTGGCAGGTAGAATTCGGTAATTTAGAGCATTCAGTGCACAGGCATTGAATAGAGGATTCGTTTGCGGAAGCATTCTTGAAAGGCTGTGAGCTATCTCAATGTTTGGTCCATTGGATTATACTGTAATTACAATTACGATATTGTAATTATCATTAGATAAAAATTGGACTTGACTATTATCTCTTTAAAAATAGAAGTTGCATAGGGAAATATGTTATCAACCTAGGAAATTTTCTGTACATAACACTAGCGAGTATAGTTTTATTAGGAAACGAAAATGACTAATAAAAAAAGTAAAGGAATTTTCACTGGTATTGTTACTATATGTCACGAATCTTAAAAACCTCCTGTATCTTTGACCACTGTTGAATATTATCATAAATATTTATGCTTCATTTATTGTAAGCTAGAGAAAATAAAATATATTATATAATTATTTTATTATTTTTTTTATAATTTCCTCTTTCTCTCTCTACCTTTTAAAAACAGTTGGCTGAGCTTCATTGGAGCACTTTACAGTATGGGACAATTCTCATAGAATGAATGAAATGTGCTTAGCAATATAAAATGTTATTGTTTTATCCTGACAAAACGTCGATTAGTTTGTACAGAATAATCCTTGGAAGTCTGGGCTGATTTCATCAATGATCAATTAATTAATTAGTTCTGTCTCTGCTTCAAGCTAAAATAGCCCTGATGGTGGCTCACATAATTGAGCCGAAACTTCAGCTTGTATAATAAATGTTCTGTGTTGACTGCAACCTGATTATTTATTTCATTATAAAAATTGACAGTGTAATTTTAAGTCTTCTTGTAATTTTTACTTATTAAATAAGAAGTCTTAATTTTTTATTTATGATTTGGCTTTAAGGTTGTTTTTTTTTTTACTGCTTTTTGCAGTATAGTTGGTTTTTGTTTCTTTTTTAAGGAATTTTTATATTGTTTTTTATGCAGAGTGGATCTGTTGTGATTTGGCTCGTAATACCACAGATTCAGATATTGCATGGTTAGAGGTCTAATTCCAGTCTCTGATTAGTCCATACTGGCACTGGTTATGGTGTGAGGGACAAGGCCAGCAAGTAGGGCCATCGCTTCTTTTTTCTAATCCTAGGATAACAATGTAAGTCTATTATTCATCCATCACAAACCTTTTGGTTTTCCTTACAAAATCCTAAAGAGCTGACCATTCAATGGAGGAAGCTTGATGCTTCTGGATTGTATATGAGCCCAGTAGTCTAGACTCAGTGTGGTGCAATGTGGAATAGGGCAGTTTCTGATGTCTACCTGCTTAAGTGACAGGTTCTATCTTGAACCACTATATTAACTTTAAATGTCTTTTGAGTATGTACTGGTTTGTAAGTTCTCCTATAATCTATCGGAGTTCTTAGGCCTAGCAGCTGCTTGGCTCTAGAAGGGTAGTGTTGTTTAACCCTTTAGCTGCGGAATACTCGTGCGGTGGGAGGATACGGTGGTGTGGGATAGTCTAGTGCCTGCAGTGCTCTGTATGCGGAATACTTTTTGCGTTTAGCATTTATCATTATATATAGCATTTATCTTGATCATCGTTCTCAGAAGATAATTGCTTTGAAACCACCGATAATTGCACTGCAACCGCCGGACTACTATAGAAGCTCATAGCAGCGAAAGGGTTAATTAAATGCTTAATTTGTCTTTGGCGAGCACATTCCTTGCCTGTTCCTCTCCAAGCGCAGTCTAGGATTTTTTTCATTGATGCTGTTCAGAGATACCTAATGAAGTTTCTGGTTCCAATAGGAGAAAACCTTATGTTGCTGATCAACTTTCCTATTACCTATTAACTACTTTTTGATCCGGAACCCACGCTAATGTTAGATTTTTAGAGTAAAATATAAGAGACTCCATTGTTTACTTGCACTCTTACCAATATGGAGACGACCTTAGGGGTCTCAAGAGCTGACTATCTGAGTAGATTGTAATAACCCCTCTATCTCATTATTCCATAAATAAGTTAACTATGTTTTACAATTTATAATTTTTATCATATCCATCCTTTGTTGAAGATTAGTGTGAAATTGCTATAAATTGCTTGAAATATCTGATAAATTCGCAAAACATTTACACAAATTAGCGAAGTTACAATTAAAAAATATTGCTTGTTACTTTTTTTTTTACTTTATCAAAGCGTCTTTTATTTCATAAATTTCTACTTTCAAATGATTTATGCCCTAATACCTTATTCATTCGTGCAATCATTTTTAATTTTGTTGATTCTTTTTTGAATTTTGTTTTCAAAAAAGAATTTTTTATTTAGGATATTTTACTTTTCCCTTTTTTTTTTAATACCAAGCGAATTAGATTTATAATTTTTTTTTTATAAATTTAGAATTTTTATTAAATGAGTTAATTCTTAAATACATAAATTAATTATTTTTGCTTTATTAATGCATTGTTAGCGTAATGATTTATAGCAGATCTGAATCTACATTGATAATTCAAACAAATATTCCTTGATTGGATTACTTTCAAAGTAAATATATATATTTTTTTAATTTCATTTTGTCATGAACAAATAGTTTGGCCAAAAGGGGTTCCCATTTAGCGGAGTCAACTGTACTAATTCCTAAATTGCGGTAATCTGTTGGTTCTTATGTATGAAGGCAATTCTAATTTATTTTATCTGTATAGGTTTTATATGAAGAGTCTTGTTTTTTATTTTATTTTTTTATTAATTTCATTAGAATAGCTTGATATTCTAAGAAGGTACAACAAAGCTTGTTGAATCTGTGAGTAGTCAGTATAATGAGGTGACGAAAAATTATTGGTATTTAGCTATTCATAACCTTCATTTTGGGTCAATTTACACCACTACTTCTTTATTAAAAAAAACTGCTCAGGTACTTTTATTACCTAATTAATGGATTAGTCAACTGAATTAACTATTAAATGGAACTACGGAAATTCAGTTTTTGAATTTATTTATCATTTATAACTTAGAAATTCAACTCATAGCCAAGCTAAATTTGATCAAATAGCATAGCAATGTTTTAACTGATAAGTGATGAGTTATTGTTTCAATACATACAACAATAAGTAATATCGATAAATATGTTCTCATGTTTACAGACAAAAAATAAATAAAAATTAAAAGTACAATAAATAAATACAAAAAACAAATCAAACAAAATAAAATGAAATCAAAAGTCGTAAACAGCCATACTTGTATATATTTTAAAGATTAATGTCTTCGTTTGGGAGTCAAAAAGATCCAATTTTGGCCTATTAAATTGGCGTTCTTGGAATGATGGCTTTTTGATGGTAATGGAGCTCATATTTCTCTAGTGTTTGCAATGCCTTAGCTTCAACATCTTTTGGTATACATAAGATTTATCTAATCCATTATACCCTTGATGTTAACTGGTATATAAGTTTAAAAAAAGATATAGAAGCAGGTAGAGAAATCAGAGAGGGGATACAAATTAACTTTTACACAAGCAAAGTTATCGAGCCTAGGTACATCTTATAATCGCTTTGAACATTTTAGAATGCTGATCATTTTACAAGTCTGACTATTCCTTTAGGAGAGAATAACTTAAAAAATAACAAATAATCGTGGCTTTAAATACACAGAGACTTTTTAAAATATTTTTATTAATGATTAGTTTTTATACATTAACATATTGAATCGTTACAAACATGTTTCTTAAAAGTATTTATCCAAAGATAATTATACCAAGTGAATTGTTTTACTCACTTATTTATTAATTTTTTTTTAATTTTCTGTCAATCTACACATTATTATAGAAAATGATCTATTTTTTTTTGACAAATATTTTTTTTTGGAAACAAGTACGACATAACACTTTATTTCATGTTCCAGTAAATAAGATTGGTTAAAGTAACATTTCCCTAAATACAATAAAAATCACCAACATGAATATAATTAGCATTTACCCCCTAATTAACGATGTAAGGGTAATAAAAAACTTAACGATAAACAATACTGAAACATAAATTGCACAAGCCCGAAGCACCTTTACTTATCTTTGGTTTATTATAGCTCCTGAAATAAAAATAGTCTTCTAATTTATTAGAAAAAAATGAGTGGAACACTTATTGCTATATTCATTGTTTTAATAGGAAATAAATTTTACTTAAAGGGCTTTTATGAAATCAATATCTTTGAGCATGGTTTAAGATGATTATAACCTTAAAACATGCTTGGATAAATAACAGTAAACGAATCCACTTTTACTATTTTTGTAAATATAAAATAACATAAATAAACAAATGGTTTTACATTTTCTAAACTATATTCACACCTAATACATGGTTCCGGCCCTGATTATTTTTCATACATTGCAAATAATTTTATAATAAAATTTATGCCTTAATTATTATTTCCGATTACGCAACTTTAACATTCATATTTACCTGGTACTTATAAAATATATATACAAATATACAACCTCAAAACCAATTGATGACTGTTGGCATGCAAACACACATCCACTTTCCCGATTCCTACATTATGACCACTTTATGAGGCCGGTACCCAAATTTCATATGGTAACTTTTATCATTCATAATACAATTAAATTTATTTAAATATTCGATTTAAATATTATAAATATTTTATATTTAACATAGGGCTAGTGTTGAGAGCTTTTGCTCACCTTTTTTTCTAAACCTAGGCCAAAACGGACACATCTTTATTTACAACATATAGAAAACATCTAAAACATTTCTTTCAATATAAAAAAACTATTATTTTTTTCTTCTTCCTCGTGTTTTCGTTGATAAGGTGGAAAAAATGTTTTTCCACATTTGGTATTGAGCTTGTTCACTTATCTTCGTTGCCCATTCATTTCATTGATATATTTTCGGGGTTATACAAATTGCCGTAGTTGATCTAATAATTTATGTACAAACAGATTTACATACAACATAGTATCTGAAAAATGTGCAAGAGTCGACATACAAAGGGCTGAAGAATGAGATCATTTTTCGTATACATAAAAATTTTTACAATATTTTGCCTTGGACAAAAAGTTATAATAAAAAGATTAACAATGTAATAATTATTCTTAATTACCAGTTTGAATGATATTTACAATTAAAGTTATAAAAATTTAGTGAAATTTTCCAATCTTTGGTGAAAACTTCCAAGTCTAAATATTCTATTAATATTATAACTTAAATAAAACAATGGTTTCTCAATAATGGTCTATTTTATTTTTACAGATTAAGAACATAAACATTTAGTCAAAGATAAAATGTTTCTCTTTCCTAAATTACAATATACTTTAGAAAACCAACCATAACTCATTGTCAAAAATTAATAACTTAAAGTAATATAATTTACATTAAATAATAAGCCATCATAGCCGACTCTGCTATATTTACATAGTAGACATATATACATACACAGGAGGGTTTGACGGACGACTATTTACACAATGGGGAAGGAACATGGGAAGCCTAAATTGGGGTCGAAAGGACGGTAAAGTCCTGGAGGGCGAACTTGACTGTCTCGTAAATTGGCCGGTTCGGTTCCTCGTCTGGTTGGCCCTGGCTGCCGCACAGTGTCTGCAGCTTGCTTAGGTAGGAGTCCAGGCCTGACTCACCGTCCTGGGGCATGACTCCCCCGCCTCCCCCTCCTGGGATCCTCACGTGCTCTAACAGTGTGATGACGTTGTTCCTCAGGGACTCATAATAGTCGTTCAGGTTGTTGCTGCTCGTGTTGTTATTGTTACCTGTCACAGAGCCGAGGAGTTGCCGCTGTGGTTGAGGACAGCTGAGCCCACCGCCAGTGCTCTCCTGTAATCATGCTGCAAAATTATAAAAGACTCTTTGTCCTTTCTGTTTAAATTTAAAATTTGATAGCAGACTACAGCTTTAATTAAAAATGAGCTGTGAATAAATCATATAATAGCATACAGCTTTTGTACCAAAGATGAAAAATAATCAATATAATAGAAGATTTTTCTTTTTCTTTCTCACTATTATGAGCCATAATTTGAAATTTTATACTCTTTTTCCACAAAAGTACTTACAAAAACTTGCCTCTCTTTGGAAGTGACTATTAAAATAATAAAAGAGACTCACGTGTGTCTAGTGGGCTAGATGCAGCTAGAGCCTCCAACAAGCGATAGAGAGCTGTGTAGCAGGCAGTGGACGCGCCCAGCCTTCTTCAAGCCACTAGACACACACAACAGAGTCTCTTTAGTCACTCGCATATCAATATACATAAAATTACATATAAACATGATTAAAAGATCTTACTATCATTATATTTTTTACTAAATCAAAATAATTATGGGATATGTTTATGCCATATATTAAGGAATATGGTTGCATCCCATACATCATACTACTAGGGGGTAGTAATTCTAAAAAAAAGTATGATTTCAATAACAATTAATTAATTAATGAAAATATATTTCATTGGCTTCTATAAAATTTAATTATTACTTCCTTTAAAAAATAAATTCTGGGGATTTGGCTAACTTTTCATTATGAATAGTTTAATGCTATACTTAAAAAAATTCTATTTTGAAAAATTAATAAATTACCCTTAGTTTTTATTTTTCGATATAGATAAATTTATTTGTTATACACAAGTGTTTGTACATATAAGGTTTAATTTTGTACATTTGTAATTCATGAATACAAAATTAACAAAAATTTATTTTCAAATTTTTACTTATATAAAATTTAAATAAAAAATTGTACTCTAATATTGTAATATTTCTTTTTCTGTTTGTGGATAAATATTTAAACTCAAAAGAGAAAAAATTATTTCAAATAAATTTTTATTTATAAATAATTAATTTATAAATAATTAATTTATCAGTGATAATTATGTTATTAAATATATCATGATTATTTAACACATCTATTTAGAAGTATATCTAAATCTGTTTTATTTAAAAAAAATTAATAATAATATCTGGTTTTTAGGTTAAATGTTGTGCTATGCACATCAGTGTATTTATTATTTTTACAGTTTTGCTCGTTAATTTGTCTAGGCGAATCTTCCAGTTAAGTTAACTATGAAAACTAAAGTCTTCAATTGGGTTGCTATAGAAGAGAAAAACTTATTAAAAAATATTTCTTAAATCAATGGTTGGGGGAAAAAATGGACTAGTTAGTATTTAAAAATAAATGGACTGACAATTATATTTATAAAACAAAGCAAATAACCAAAATTTATATAATGCAGTCAAAAATGCTAAATTTAGTGAAAACCAGAGATTCAAATACAAATATAAAATTTTCAGGATAAAAAAAATAAATAAAACACTTAAGTTATAACTTTAGATAAGCTTCATTAGACAGTTAATTATACTTGATTTCAAAGTTTGTATTTAGTTATGGAGAAAAAAAAATCACAGATAAGAGAATGTTAATATTTCACCAATTGAAAAAAGTTAACTATGTGTTAATAATTAGATAAGATTTTAATAATTTTGTTTTATTTTTCATTGGATTTTTTAGACTCACAAAAATACTTGAGAATGGCAGAATGTTATTGTCAAAATGCTATTTTTTTATATTTAACAATTTCTGAGTGATAAAGGACAATAAAATAAAGGACAATTGATGGTGACCAAGAAGCTAGAAAGTTTTTTCACCGTTATTAAAATGTTTATTATATTAGTTCTGCTAAAACATAAGTAATATGATGAAAAAGTTGAGAAGTTCAGAGAGGCAAGTTGTACAAGTATTACCTAATAAATAAAATATTAAGAAATTAATACTTAAAACCAGAAATAAAAAATAAAAAATTATTATTTGCCTGCTGTTGATTTTGCATTACCAATAAGTGTTAATAAATGTTTGCTTTTATTTTGAAAAGATTTTATGAAAAAGTATTTTTAAAACTTTCAACTCATAATAAATAACCTTACTCTTATAAGTAAAATATAAATTTGTTTCTAAAAAAAAAGAAATAAAATTTATTTAACAAACAACTAAATCAATTTATAACTATCAACTATTTATTACATAACATTAGGCAACCTAGAATTTAAAATAAAAAAATATTCATAACTTTCATCAGAAACATTTTTTCTTTTTTTTTTCTGATAAATAATTTAGTTGTTTGATTCCTGCTTAATACAATTATAATAAAAATAAAAATTTTAGAGATACAATAAATTAAAATAAGAAGATGAAAAAAAAGAACACTAACTTTGTTTACCTTGTCAGCAGATTGAGGCCCGTGCCGGAGATGTGCTTCCATGGCGGTGATGTCAGTCTTGAGGCGAAGCATTTGACTCTCGACTCTGGCGTTCTCTCGTTGTAACTCTGAGATCTCAGCCTCTAGAGTGAACAGGTCCTCAGAATTACCACCGGCCCCGTCTGTACATTTCCGTGATAGTCAGTCACGGGGCTTCCCATTGCCTACCCATTCCAAGGGAGCCACCTTAGCTTCAGTCTAACCATCGTCTCTACATCTTTTAATAATTTTCTAAATAGGATAATGAAATTTAAAAAATTCAAGAATTTGGCAGCATCATTTATCTTTTTGATTTTAACTTTTCAATGAGAGGAAGAGAGAGACAATAGTTAGACAATACCCAATAATAATAGACCATAATAAACAATCTTGAACACCCAATCATTCATTTTAATTTCAATTAGATCTGGAGTGACCATTCTCAAAAAATGGATATCGGTTCATTTTCAAATAACACAATTTAATAGAATTTTTCAGAGTTTAGTTATAAATCACTATTGCTGTTTTGAAGCACTATATCACTGAGAAACATTTAAACGGTCGCAAAACAAAACTTGAAACCATTTATTGTTAACGTTTATTTAAAGTAGTAATTTACATAAAAATTTCTAAAGATTGTTAAATTTTTTTGTTTCATGATTTATTTGAAATATTATTATTATTATTTGTCATTATGAAAAGCTTTATGGATTTTTTACCATTTACATCCGCTTCACATGTTAGTTTAACTGAAAGAGGAGAATCAATAGTTCAGGCAAATGCTTTTTTGGATTGTTTGATCCAATATAACTTTCATATAATTGTTATTTGTTATTTGTCTTTATGCAAGCCCAAATTAAATTTATTTGTTTGATTCAATTTGACTGCTGGCTTACATAAAGAAAATTGAATATGCTTTTAAGTATGCATAGAAAATATTTTTATCAAGTTTATTTTCAGATCAACTCATTGCTACACACACCCTTATGGTTATTTATTCAGAAATAATATTTTTAACAATTAATTTTGAAACTAAATCAGATGAAATGAAATATTATAAAGCATTTTTTAAGGTTCTTTATAAGTAATATATACCCTTTTTTATTCTAATATTAATAAGATAAATTTAAAATTATATTTAAACTAATAAAAAAAAATTGCACGCTGTGACCCTTAAAAAGATTTCTTCTGATTTCACCATGTCTTCTCCATATTAAATAGTTTGATAAATATAAATTAATTTTAATCCATAGAACGAAATTTAATCTATCAATTGATCCAATATTAGAGAAA
Source organism: Rhaphigaster nebulosa (assembly GCA_948150685.1). Lineage (NCBI taxonomy): Eukaryota > Metazoa > Arthropoda > Insecta > Hemiptera > Pentatomidae > Rhaphigaster > Rhaphigaster nebulosa. The sequence goes on along the minus strand of OX411309.1, from coordinate 79,592,049 downwards.
ATTAAATCATTAGAACTGAAATTTAAAAAATGCTTTATTTTTATAGAAAAACCTATTTTTTTTCACTTACTTGTTTGGTGTTTATTATAAACTGGTCCTCCACTGATGTCATCTGTATACTTCATTTGAGTCTGAGGTTTCTTGGCCGGTGGAGGAGGAGGTGGAGGAAGAGGGCGAGGTAAGAAGGCCTCTGGGCAGGAGACAGGACATGACAGAGGATCAAACTTGGCAGCAGCAGTTACAGCGGCAATCGCTGCCTTGTGCTGTTCCACGGTACCACCAGACTCAAGTACTCTCATCTTATTTCTATTAGCAATTGGGCAACCCGATGCACTGTAACAAAAATATTCATACTGTTTAGATTGGTAAAACATGAATGACTATTGTTTATAAGTAGTAGATATTTATTTATCATATTTCAGAATATTAAATAAGTTCTTATTTCTGAATTAGCCATTATTTTCAAAGGATTATTTTGAATTTTTGACACATGGAGAAAACAACAGTATATAAATGAAGTCGAATTAATACAATTTTTATGAGACGAAAAGCTCATTTGCTATTATTAATTTGTGTTTTTAATTAAAGGATAAAAACATATTCGCATTCTTATGTTTTTTATTTCATATATGATAATATCTTTCTTACCTCCTATGAGAAAGAAATTTTCCAGTAGCGTGCCCAGAACCGTCACATCCTGGTATGGGACACCTGTAATCAAATCAACTGGTTAAGAAACAATCATAAACAGGTTAAACTTCATTTGTTTAAGAAATCATACTTCGCCCGAGAAGACACCCATCTCTCTTCTTCAGCACAGCTAATGACATCAGACAAAATCAAGGTCTATCTACTTTATTGTTTATAATATATAGTCTAGTTTACTTAAAGCTAACAACAATACTAAACTAATTATTCAAATTGCTTAAATTTTTTTGTCAAATATTAAATTAAATAAGACTGCTGCATATCATATATGAGATGGGCATCTATGAAATGGTTTAGATTTGTCAGTTGGCAATTCTAAATATATTACTAAAATATTTGGTATCTTCAAAATTTATATATAGATTAATGGCATCAAAAATAGTTTCTTGAGGAATGATTCCTCGTATGACTTAATTTCCAAAATGATTAAACTGAATAAATGCCACTACAATTAGAGTGTTACTACTAAATTTTTTCGTGTTTCAATTATGCAACTGAACATATATTATGAAATGTATATTTTTAACATGGAAAATGTGTACATATATATTTCATTTAGACATATACTAATGATATAAATATGTAGTGTGCATGTGCATAAATACAAATATATAATGATTCTTTTTATTTTATTTTTTTGGCAAAAAAAATTTTTCTTTGATACATATATAGAAAGCATTTTTAGAATAACGACTCAAGAGCCTGAAATTTTTTTACATAGAATCTCAATAAATAGATTTCCAGTTATATCATTTTTTTTTTTTAATTCTAAACCAAAAATTTTAATATATAATATATACTATATATAATATAAAATGAAACATTCTAAAAGTGAAGCAAATTTTTATTACATTTCAATCTCAGATAAAAATGAACTGACCTTAATGGTTCGGAGTCTTGCCCATCTCTTGGTTTGCTTTTTGGCTTGTTCGCACGTGGGCATCCTGATAGACTCCTGTGTGAAGAGTAGTTGCCAGTGACATGACCAGAACCATCGCAGCCAGGTGTCGGGCACTTCAGCTCTTGTGAGTGTGACTGCAATCCTGACCTCTCTGACCTCCCACAGCTGAGGCTAGAAATAATAGCACTAGTATCTCAATCATAAACTTTAAAACTCAGTACCTACTTTGAATATAAAATTACTGAATTAACATTTTAGTTAAGAGGTAAAATTTAAGATGAAATACAAATATTGCTGATGACCTACTAATTAGAAATTAATAATCATGGTGTTATAAAAAGACCACCAGAAAATCTTATGATTCATGCAACCAGCCTTAACTTAGTTATTTTCAACATTAAGACCATTTCATTCCACAATTCGTTCAAAACAAATCTATTGCTGTGATTTTTATTTTGTTAGTTCCAAAATGCTGACAGGAAATACATTTCTCTAGATGAAATGTCAAATTCCATTGGTCCATTCCGAAAATAGGGAAGAAATTGAATTAAGAAATAAACTGAAAATCACTCAATAAAACGTACCTCATGTATTTCATCTTATGTGGCTCCACAGTGTATAACAAACCACATTATAAAAATTGGACAGCATTGTTAAAAAATCGCATGAAATATGTTTTATAACTTATTTACGGTTATATAACTAACAAAGGGAGGGCACAGTCAATGGGCTTCAACCAAATTTTTTGTTTATTTTCAGATCTTTTCAGATCAGCCATTCGTTCCAATGGGCCCTAGGAGTCGAGAAAAAAATAAAACATAATGAAACTGTATTATTTTTTGTCTCGAATTTGAAAAATGATATCGACGTGGTTTTTCCACCAAAACATTTGATTTTCAGTATGAGTTAAAGGAAGAATACAAACTTTAAAAAATGTTTGCTTTTTGCTCAAATAAATTGAAAAAAAAAAATGTTCAGATTATTCTTTAAACTAGCCTTATAGATTTTTTAACACCAAAAATTATGGCAGATTTTGATTCAGCGCACCGAAAAAACCTTCATGTTGAAAATATCATAGAAAACAAAAATATATATATATTTTTTTTCAGTTTCGAGGGTGTTCATAATTTGTAAGCCACGGAATTACGTTTCGATTTGAAGCCCTGTATCTCGTCTTCAGTTCATCCGATTTCTTCTTTCTTGGATTCGTTGGAAAGAGAGAAGTTTCTCCTTTCCATAAATTAAATATAAACAGATTTTGCCTTATCTTGAAGGTCTGTGAAAAAAAATGTGATTACAAAATAAAACAAAATTGAGATTTTTTGCGGATAACGTTGGTTCTAAAACACGCTGGAAGACCACGGTTAAAGCGAACCGTGTAGATTACGAACCTTTACAGACGATCCAAATTTGGTTCGAGTCTTTAGAGGGCTCCTAATTTTTGGGCAACTTTTTAGATCTTTAAAAAAATTTGAAAGGGTGAACATTTTAGTCAATAAAATTTGATTTCTAGATTCGCCTGAAAATTTGAATATAGGTGTTTTTCAAAGTGCTAAAACCAAATCTGACGCCAGTTTTGAATAAAAAAATTCTTTTAATATACTTCACTCCGTAGTGAGATAGTGTTTTATATTCACATTTAATTTAATAGAACCATTAAATATCACGTCGATATCATTTTTTAAATTCGAGATAAAAAATAATACAGTTTCAGCATGTTTTATTTTTTTTTCTCGACTCCTAGGACCGATTGGAACGAACACCGACACACTTGTACAATATTTTTGAATGCATAAACACCACAAAAAAATTGGTTGAAATGAATGTGAACTTATAAGTCATATGCTTGCCGGTGAGTGTCGGTAAGATCAAAGAAAATTATACAACATTGCCATCCGTCCCTCTCCGTAATTCTTGGCAGCCTGTCCGGTGCTCAGTTGCTTGAAAAATTGTCAGTTTATACATACGGATGTTTAGTAACAGAATTGGAAGTGTCAAAATTCTTAATTCTTGCGAATATATTTAAGTTTCCTTTTGTTCGCATTTTTCTATTTAATGAGCCATAGTAATCTCTCTCAAGATACCTCAAAAGTGAAATCCAACTGTACAGTTGCCGAGCTTGTAATTAGAGTCTCACCCAATGTCTTCGTTTACGGTTTACGCGGTGTCGATGAGGTCAAAATCCAAGCAGTTGCCGCTGGCACTAAATCTTCCTATGAGAACTGATCACAATCTACTGATTCACCCTTTTGTTTTGTTTGTTATAAAATTAAATTTCTATCGTTCTTTTCCATAAGCAAGTTATAAAACAGATTAGTTATAGGGAAATTTTAATAATTAATTTATAATTAAATTCGGTATAAAATAAGTGTTTTGTTACATAGTGAGAGCCCAGGTTTAGTGACCGGCAGGAAGAACGTTAAGTCATTGCAAGTAATCCGGCCTTTATTGCGTATAAAAACTCCAACATAAACCACCCTCAACAATAATGTAGGTCATGAGAATCGAACCTGTGCCACAGTAGTTTGTAGTCAGGTATGTTATTACCGTACCACAAAGGCGGTCCTTCAGTAGTTTATATTCTAGAGTAGTTTATATTCGAGAAGTTCAGTAAGGTCCTAAAAACATCAAGCCACTCGGGAAAAAATTCGCTAACGAAATATAAGACTGCGTCGTCGATCACAGCTGTTCTACAACGTGAAGGTACAACTATTACCGAAGTTCCCCGCTGGTAGAAAGTGTTTAGACAGGCCCAATAAGAAAATTTTTCAGAAAATGGGCAGGATGATTTGTTGACAGAGGACGATATGAGAGGGCAATGGAATGGAAGGGAACGTATATGCAAGAATGAAGTTAAAAATTCATGGCTAAGTACCAGGAGCAGGAGGTACTTAAGTATTTCATAAGGGCTAGGGGTCCGTCCGTTTATTAGCTTTGTCCATTATTACTTTTTCAATATTGATGAGAGTACACAAAACGGTCTACCAATATCTCCTCTACCTTAGCTCACCCCCCCACAGTCTTCATTTTCCCTCTTCTCCTAGCTTACCATAAAATTTATGTACACAATTTTTTCTTTTCGGAAAGGGAATTCCCGAACTTTCGGAAATATTAGCGACAGACCTTCTGGTAAAGCATGACTAGTGTATTATGAAGACCTATTACTAGGTGCCTCTTAAGGGAAACGAAAAGTAGAAAGGCTGCAAGACATGTTTTGTGTAAAATAATTTATAACGGAGGCAGTTCATTTCCATGATTCCCTACAATACCTTATAAACCCTGAATTGCTTAGCTATCCCGCTTTTCAGAGATGGCAGGATGTGATAAAACTAATTGAAAGATTGATAATTATCGTAGAGATAAGCAAAAAGTACTTTGAGTAAAAAGTATAGGGTACGGAATAGTTGACACAAATACTCAAACTTTTCGGGTATGGAGTATTCTGGCCAGTATTTCAGTTGATGATTAAACAGTACAAAAAGTATTTAACTCTCCTCGAAAGTACCTTTTATTTTCTCGCTAGCTTAGTTTGACAAGGTTCTAACTGATCTAATCTCAATTTTACGAAAAACTTTTTAAGAAAAAAAAAAAAAGAAAATTCAGAACTCTATAGTAAAAACAAAAATTGCTTAAAATGTAGCAAAGCTACAGCAAAAGTATAATTCATGAAAAGAAAATGATGTAAACATTTTTGAAATACAGTCTGTATATAAACATAGGGGTTAGGGAAAAAAACAAAAAAAAAAAAACAAGTAATATACTGTATATTGTATTATTGCATTATCATTATTGTTTATATTGGAGTGAGTTTTGATTGACCGTAGATGTAAATCTTAAGGAAGAAGTTGACATTGTTGTAATTAAAATAATTATGAGATGAAGAATTGAAATATGAAGTAATGTAAGCCCCAAAAACAAAATAGGTCAAAATCCTATGTGGTGAAGAAAGAGGAAGGATAGAAACAAGGAGGATTGCATTTCCTCTTCCTTCTTGTTTCTATCCTTCCTCTTTCTTCACCACATAGGATTTTGACCTATTTTGTTTTTGGGGCTTACATTACTTCATATTCCATCCTTCATCTCATAATTATTTTAATTACAACAATGTCATCTTCTTTAACATCATTGTCATCTTTTGCATAACTTGTCACTATCTCTATATGCTTTACATATTACCAAACCTTCATACTATTTGTCTTTTTAATTAATAGGTTTCATATATTTTACTATTACCTGTACAAATAACGATTTATTTTAATTGCAATTAATTTTTAGATTGTTATTTTATTTTTTTCATTAGTCAGTTGTATTTTGTAATTTAGTGTCATATTTTTCTTTTTATACTTCATATTTTTTTATCTTACTTGTAATTTCTGTTTTTATCATTTTTTACTGTTATTGGTACTGCCTTTGTCGTTTTTTATTTTTATGTTATTTTGTTTTTTCTTTTAGCCCTGAAGATGGCCTAATATAGTTTTGTAAAATACAGAGTTTTTGGCACAATGATTGTAAAAAATAAAAATTGGTATCGCAGTTAGCTGCAGCTGAGATTTATAGAAAACAGTCTAGAACAAGGGACGAGCCAAAATCAATTAAAACTTAGGCCGAAACGTTGGCACGAAATAAATATTACTTATTAAAGTGTTACTCATTTTAGCCAAAAATGCCAGGTGGAACCTTGTCAAACCAAGGTAGTCAACGAAGAGTAGAGTAATTAATTGCCTAGGTAGCATATTTCAAATTTATTTCATCTTGAGATCAATTATTTTAGTGTTCGGATGCGTAGTTTTTGAAAAAATATAACGATATTAAGATCGCGCGATCACGTATCAATAGTATTTTCAAAAACTACAGCTCTGATAACACAATAATGCATCTTCGTATCGAATGAATCCGAAATTTAAAAATAAATCAATAAGGGAGCGCGCGATCTAAGAATCGGCATTTTTTTTTAAAAACTACGGCTCCGGTAACATAATGCATCCAAATATCAAAGAAATCCAAAATGTTAAAAAAATAAATACGGTAAGCTATACCCACACCATTATGACTTAAATCTTAGATTAATAGACTCCGGTAAAAAATCTCATTATTGATATATTATATTTTTCATTAAAATTGTAAAAACTGTTATTTCAAAATACTGTAGATACTATTAAACAAGGTTAAATAAGCACTAGTAAATTTGTAGATCTTGTCTGAAAGAAAATATTGTACCATAAATAAGTTCATAGCATTTTCGGTGACAACATCCAGAAGCAACTTTCAATAATTACAAATAAAGTTATGACACATTTCAATAATTTTCATCATATATGATCAAATGTTTTTTCATTTAATCTTATTCTTTAATTGTTTGCTTAATATAATTGAAAACTGATACGGAATATAATTACAATAACTATGATTATTTATTAAATAAATATTCTATGGGTTCTCCAAGGAATAAAAATCCCCAGGTCGGGTTCGAACCAGAGCACAGTCCGACCTTCAAAGGAAAAAACAAAAAAAATCGAAGTATTTTTTCACAAAATTATAATCATTGGTTAAAACAATTCGTATTTGATTGTTAGAGTGGATTTTTCTCTTTACAAAATGGCTAAAGGAAGTAAATATTTTTATTTATGATCAATTCGTAATCAGCAAAAAATATCCTGTACTTTTAATTGATATTGGTCCGTCCCTTGTTCTAGACTATTTTCTATAAATCTCAACTACAGCTAACTGCGACACCAATTTTTATTTTTTACAATCATTGTGCCAAAAACTCTATATTTTACAAAACCAAAAAACAAACATATTGATTAATTACACAGTTACTTTATATTTACATTTCTTTTACTTTAGGAATTAATGCTTATTCAAATCTTACCATCTTCAATATAATAAACATTAAAAAAGGTATTATATTATGTTAATTATTTCAAGGGATTATCTAACTTGATTTTTTTAAACAGTTTTATTGTTATTCTGAATATTATTTTAAAACAGTTTTACCTACATACAACAGACAGCAAACAAGAACAGATTAATAAACATTATCTGTTCCTTACTAAGGTGGTTTTTTGTTAAATTTTAAAAGTAGTCCGTTCGCTAAGAGAATGCCGATAAAACCTAAACCGGCTTAAATAAAATAATATTAAATTAACTTCCATTTAGACATTCTCGTCTATAATTTATGTGGGATTTGTATTGTGCTGCAATTCTCAACGGCATTCTTTCGGCAAACGGATTATAAGTAAGAAACTTACCTCTGCTCCTTGGAATGGGGCGGCTTGGAGTCGTGCTGCGGGGGTGCCATGGTGTAGCAGGCCGTGTAGCCCCCAGTGGGGTAGCCGCTGCCTGGGTACCCACCGCACCCGTATCCTCCGTACCCTGTTGTATACCCGTTAGTGGGGTACTCGCCCGCCGAGCCCAAGTACCCATGGGGACTCATACTTGAGTAACCTGCGAGCATATCTGTTAGATATTCATAGGAAAAATGGCTAATAAATCATGTTCAACAATAAGCTAAAACTTACCATTTACGTCTCTGTAGCTATCGATGTAGTGAGGGTGAGACGAGTCTGGCGTCGACTCCCTGGAGTAAGGAAAGACGTGAGGCCTGCCTCCTGCACCTCCAACCCTGGAGGACAACGAACAATGATCAAACGCTTGCCTAGGATCTGAGTGTAATTGGACAATAGGCATTCTTAAGGAGAGCCAGTATTGGATTAGCAGAGATAGTGAGGGCTAACCCTTGGTTTGGGCCGGAAGCGCTCTAACGACGCTGGAACAGTTAATGAAGGGAATGGAGTGGCTAAGTAATGACTTTCCGATACCCACTTCCACTTCCGGCTCCTTGTATAAAAAGTTCTTTAATGGCGGCTCATTTCAGGGGTAATTTAAGGAGAAGGGAGGAGGAAGGGCTCACCGTTGGTGAAAGAATTAATTTTTTATGGTCCCTTATCGTTAAAATGCTTTCTTTGGCACTAGTTTTTAGGGTGCGGTGTTGCGGGCGACATGTTTCAGCTTAACTTGGTGAAATTGAAGTTAAATCGATAACATATTCATCGGTAGTTCCTAATAGAAGAAGTAGCCGTGTCAGTATACAGTGTAGGTGTTTCAGGGCAAAGCATAAATTAAATACAAGTTAGTGTTTTTAAGCTCATTGGAAACCTCTCTCCAGTGAACCCCGTTAATATCAACCTCCAAATGATCAAATCTAAGAAAATTCTCAAATTTATGTCTGGGTCTATTGTTGATTGCACGTTCGCATCGACGTTAAATTGAAGGCATTATAATCTGTCACTTCTGGGTAATAGGTAATAGTAATAACTATATTACATTCGTACCATATCAACAAATAAAAAATCAACAAAATAAAACCAAAAAATACTTCATGAATTATGATTCATTCAAATAAAAAAAAAATGTAAATATAAAATTAATTATTTTATTTAGAATTTTCTTCTACACATTATGAACTTTTAAAAAAAACATTGATATAATGGATCATTTTTCAATATTCCTGCTTATTGTACTCGCACGGTTTATCACGAGGTACAAATAGAAACATCACAACAAATGCAATATCTAACAGATATCACGTTATGTTTTAAATAACCGCGCTGATTATTCGAATTGGAAAATAAATGTAACGCAAATAAATTAATGCATTTATACATTTTTTTTATTAATTTACAAACATCGAAATTACATAGAAATATAAGATTTTATATTACGCGGACATAATTAATAAACTAAATATAAAATAATTTATGATTTAAGATTTAACAAAAGGTACATTGATTTAAATATATAGAATAGAATAGTAACAAAAATTGTAAGACGAACATATTAATGGCAAGTGTGAAGAGAATGGGTGGGGAGGCATACGACAATAGGGATTAGTACAAAGTTCATTTCCAAAGATAGTAGTGTGTGGGACAAGGATGTAAAAGAAAAGTCACTCCCCAGATAATTTTTGTAATGAAACGATTAATGATTGACGAAATAAAATTGTACAGATGTCGGGAAATGGGGAGAGAATTGAGTAATTTAAAGGTGATATATAATTTTTTTTTTTAAACAGTAAGAAGATATATTCTAAATTAAGGTATGAATATTTATTAATTTAATAATTTGATGTTGTATTGTAGAAAACAAAGATCCTGATGAAGAAGAAGTACTTCGAAAAGTCGAAAACAATATTATCAATTTTTTTTTTTTTTAAATATAATGTTAAAGATCAATGGGAAGTTGTCCTTCCCAAATTAATTTATCATATATATATATATTATATATATATATATATATATATATATATATATATATATATATATATATATATTCGTTACCTGTTAACACTTAGGTCGAGGGTTTGGCCCTGCGGACTGGTGGGGGTGAGGTGCGGACTCGCGGCGGCCTGGGGGCTTCCCCTGTTGTAGGCTGCGGGGCTGAGGCTGTTCCCGGTGTAGGCTCCGCCCTGGTGCATCAAATCGTCCATATAAGTATATATAACACATTATAAATAATAAATAATAATAAAATATAAATTTAACTACTTGAGGCGAGGTGGAAGTGACGCTGGAAGTGGAGAGGTCCATCACTGAGGCCGGTGACCTGGGCTCGACAGGCTTAAGGCCGGCTGGGAGGCACTTGACGGACAGGTTGATGGCGGACCCTGGTGCCGGGCTGAACCCTGCCGCTGCGGTGCCCCCTTCGTACTGGTACATCGGCCTGCACAGAATTCTCAGGTCAGTATCACCCTCAGGGGGCCGTAGAAGGCGAAATTTGATCCGAAAGTGAGGACTGTGTATTATGTTCTTGTCACCAAAAATCATAAATTGTAAAATTTACCATGGATTAAAAATACTGCGAGAGGTTGAATTATTTTCGCACTATGAACCAAATGAGTCAGTAAGTTGAAAGGATATTGCAGTATTAACTATCTAAGTTTGTGGTTGGTAACACTGCTTAAGAGTGCGAAAGAGGTTTAGCCAGTCCGAGTGCACTAGTACTTAACTTACTCGTACAAGTAAAAATAAAAATAATCGACGTGGATTAGGTTGGTTATACTGTTTCGATCAAGGCAGAGCTAGTACATACTCCGACGGGCATATAGTAGGGTTGGCGTTAGCTCGATAGTAGCAAAGATAGTCTTAATTATTGAAAAGCCTATCGAAAAGTCGTTGACTTCCGATGGCATCACACTTTTTTCTAAAAGTCTTATATTTTATGCTTGGAAAAAATGAACACAAAAAGAAAATTAAATGAAATCTTAAATTAATGAAAGAAGACTGTTAAGCTTGAAAACCTATATAAGTTTTGGTTTGTTAAAACTTCTTAAGCAAAATACTATACTTGAATCCAACTATCTGTGATTCCGAAAATTCCATTTGGAAGTTGGAACTTGTCAACTAACCAATTCTTGCTGCTAGTTCTTTTTCAATTTCCATATTAATTACAGTCTCGCCTTGCCTCCTCGATCGCTGATAAGTACGAGTGTGTAATGTCAAGTGCTGATTTAAGCCCAAGTCTAGCTGAGAATATAATTTATTAAATGGTAATAAGTGGTTTCTTGAGTCATTGTTCATTATATTTATGTTGAACTCAATACAAATTGAATAATAAAAATTAATTTCGTTTTTTTTAATTATTCTCTACAGAAAACTTGAACATTAACAGCAAAAAAGCAATTTGTTTCATTAGGAAATTTGTTCTTTCTTTCTACAGAAAAGTGCAGAGGCATGGGAATCTTGGCTACCACCCTCTTCACTCGATAGTATCAATAGCTACCAAATCGATATTATCTAAACAGTCGATAGTTAGAGCTATCGAACTATCGCCAACCCTTTACATCATATTTGCATGAAATTACATTACATTAATTATTTACATGAAAACAAGCAAGTATGTTTTTTTATAAGCACTCTTTTTTCGTGATTTTATTAACGATATAAACCTTCAGTGTCCCAGTAGACATGAAAATTGAAAATTTCATAGATATTAGAAAATCTTTAAGATCCTTCTGTGTTATAGCATACAGAGATGTTGGTAAAATGTTTTGGAAAGAAGTAGCAACTTATATTTAACCATCAAAGTATTTTTCAAAATCATGCTAATTTTACAATTATTATGCATTTGAATTAGTAATAACAATAATTTTGAGCGGCAATATTAAAAACCTTTTTTTTTATTATAAATCTTATAATAAAATTATAAGTATTATAAACACACAGAGACATTAAGCAGTTATTTGCCACAAAACACAAGTTAGTACTGGGATGGAAGACGAGAACACAAAAGCAAAATATAAATAAATATAACAACCAAATTTATTTGATAATGATAATATTGTAGAAACTGGATGAATATAATAAAATTGCATAAAACAGATAAATACATGTATTTGATTACTTATCCTTGAGCATTTTTTTTTTTTTGTATTATTAATATGTCTGGGCATTTAACCTCGATTGTTGGTATTTATATCAAGTAAAATATTTTTTAATAATTATAAAGTTGATTGATGTGAATTTTTAGTTACATAAAAATTGATCATTGCCCTAATTGTGGTCACAAATAGTTAGGTCATTCCAAATTATTTTCGAAAAAAAAAAATATAATAAACACTGAAAAAAAGGAAAACAGATTACACAAAAAATAAAACAAAATTAATAAATAAATCACATAAAAATAAAGAAAAAAAAAAATCAGTCTTTACCTTTTTCGAACACATTCCATTAATGGTCCAATGTAAAAGGGTTGTAGTCACAAACAGAGGATATCAATTTATATCAGCTATTGACAAATAAAATAAATAAATAAATCCAACAAAATAAAAGGTGCTAAAAAATAAAGGAAAACAAATTAAAAATATAGGAAATCAATAAACATGCAGGACAAGAAAAAATAAACCAAAAAAGTGCGTTATCAATATTGAGGGATAGAAGATTTATGCGTCGGTATACGTTTTAATTGATGTTACCTTCAAATTTACTTTTAAAATATTACCTATTTTCTGTGTTGTAGCGTGGTTATATTTTTCCATAAAGAAGTATTTCATTTTTTTTGTTTTGTTCTGGACATTTAAGTTTATAATTATTGTCTTTTTAATTTTTTTTTATACCTAAAGACTAAATATATATTATATTTTGGTTTGCTTTAAAATCTTCTTTTTTTTTTCTTTTTTTTTTTTTTTTTTTACCACATGTGAATATATTTTTTCTTTTATACACTCCTAAAGGATAGTGACCCAGAATAAAGTTTTATTTTAATTCAAATTATTTCATGCTTTGATGAAAACTTTCTCTTAACTATGGCAGGCGTGTCAGGTATACCATTCCGCACAACAAACTACCAATGACATATCAACACCGAAAATTTAATACTGAAGCAGACTTCTACAGGGATATACGATCTGTCATTAAAAGTAATAGAAAGGCAAGATGTCGTATGTTTGTGATGTTGCCATAATATTAAATTATTTTACTTAATTTAAACAAACATCTAATTTATTTTCTTTATTAACTATATATTTATTTGATATACAATTTTTTGTTTTAATTTAAATAAATAAATATTTTATCCTCACCTCGGGTATATCGGCTGCTCGTTGTGCTCCGGCTCCTGTGGCTGTTCCTGCTTCATCATGACTCCCATGTCGTATTCATGGCTGTACTCAGCGTACGGCCTTGCCCCGCACTCGGATGGATACCTGTCGTAGCCGGGCTCGTACCCCCGGCCCTCGTAGCCTGGGTACGTCGTAGTGGCGCTGGCTGTGTACCTGTTGACAGGAGTAATGATGTCTCAGAACAATGTCAATTCAACTATATAGGCTAAAGGCATTGTAGCTCTAAAACGAATATGTCGGGGTTTTTCTATAGATGGTTTTTGTCGGTCTTTAATTCGTATATTAAACAGGTTTTTAGCGTTATTTATTTACTTATAAGGTAAGGTAAGGTAAGGTATTTCGTTGTTATAAACGATAAAGGTTTCTAAGGGTTTATAGTTATTTGTATTAAAAATAATATCAAGGAAATATAATCCTTCATACTTCACTCTGCTTATTTTCCTTTGAACAAAGACGTTTCGAGCCATTTGGCTCCTTATACAGTCGAATCTTTTTTCATATTAATTCTTTTTATAAATACTGTTATTCAAAAATGATTCCAAATTTTTTGTCATTTATTAAAATAAATATAAGATTATATTGCTTCTTTAAGCTTTGTTATTTCATGATGTCAATTAGTCATTACAAATTTTTAATTTTGGCTTGTCTTCTTGTCGACCTTCTTGTAAAAATAAAAAATAAAGATTCAACAAGACAATGAGCCAAACGTCGTTGTTTAAAGGAAAATAAAAAGAGTGAAGTATGAAGGGTTATATTCACTTGATATTATTTTTAATACAAATTCATTTATTTTTCGAAATTATTTTAGATAAATAATAGTGTAAACATGGAACATTTATAACAATATGTATTTTTACAGTAAAAAAAATAATATTAGCTTCATATTATTAATTTATATAAGATAATTCAGTGGTGTTTGGGTAAAGAGGCTGTCATTTTTTTGCGACAATGGGTTTACATTATTTACTATTTTCTTATTTTTGTTTTCGATGGTTGTATCTATAAATTATATTGGATATCTGATTTCTAGAAATTGTCTAAATAACCATCCAACTTCTTCATGCTTTACGTTATCTTTTTTTTTTACAACGTTTCGAACTCAATTTTGTCCATCTTCAGGCATTTTTTTTATTCATTCTACAACTTAAATTATTTTTTTGTTGTCCACTTTTTCATTGCATGAAACCTATTCGTGATTATTCTTAATTTATAAAATCATTTACAGTGTCATATTCTAATTCAACATAAACCCATTATCCCACGCATCCGTTAACTAGTAGATAGCACATTCTATATCAATAACCTAATACAGGATAACCAAATAGAGATTTTACATCATTCATAAACAGTCTGACATTTTTTCATTATATGCACACGTATATGTTGAAATGTTTACGAGCGGTGTATACTCTATGAATGCACTATTTCCCTCTCCAGTAAACATATGATTTTGTGATTTTCAGTCTTGATATTTGAATTGGCTATACGTTGAACATTTAGTAATTAATCTTCTAATATTAAATGTGCATTATTTAAGAAGGCTTTGAATACCTCAATAATAACTTTTTACCTCCCGTTTTATAGTTTTTGCTCTAATTATTTATAAAATATATATATATATATATACATATATATATATATATATATATATATATATATATATATATATATATATTATTCAGGAGTTATCATTTTATTTATAATAAACCAAACAAGTTGGACATGATACCGACATAAAAATATTATTTCATCTTGTGAATTATAATTTATTCTCAATAAGGGATTATATGATAAATTGTATACTAGATGGTTACCTGTACATTTCCTCTTCGTAGCGGCGTTCTTCAATAATCGGCGTGGGGTAATGCGGTGGAGGTATGTGAGGAGGAACTGGAGGAGGTGGTACCGGAAGGTGAGGTCCCATATGGTGCATCTCCATACTGGATACCGACGAAGAGTTAGAGTCGTGGCTCAGGTAAGTGTCGTACCTGTCGAAGAAGATCAACAAGATGTAGCAAACAATATTATAGAAATTATAAAATACAAAGTTAAGAGTATCTGCTACTCCAAGTATACAATCGAATCTGATATAGTTATAATATGTATGTTTAAAATAATTATAAAAACAATAATATAATACAAAAGTATGTAAAAGGTATAACGATTCCAAAACTCGCCCTTCTTTATGGATTATGCCAGCGATATCATAAAATTTTCACCCGCTATACCATGGCGATATGTTGAGTAAGTTTCTTGATCGGTGTTCTCCTTGAAGAGGCCGCATCAATAATTCCCGGCCCCGAAGTTGTTCAAACTTCGCCGTCAGTTAATTCTATCTAATTGAAAACCAGCCAATAGCTTCCTCTTATATACAATTATTATAAACTATTCAAGTCTCGGAACAGTGGGGATAACCCTTTGGTTATTACTGGTTCGATGATGCATCGTTAGGTATTTTTTAGCTAACATAACTATTTTTAGGTATTATACCTAAATTGATTAACTATGAAAATACATTATTACATATAACTAATCAATCAAAATAAATTAAGACCTAAACAATTTGTTTTCCTATTTAAAAACATAGGTATCTAATATGTTCATAGGAATATGTATCTAAATAAAATGTGATGAAATAAACATAGTTTTTAATGAGTATACCTTATAAACATATTTACACTGAGAGGAAAACAAAACGGCAATACTTATAAGAAAAATATTCCATATAATTTTTCTTTATTAATATCAATAAATATAGGCAAAGATAACATAAAATTTTATTTAATTTTCTATATACCACATTTCGACTTTTCAAGAATATTCAATGCAACCCAAAAGGTTTTGTTAAATTAAAAAAAAACATATATTGTCTATAATTGTTTTCATATCTTCATTAATTCATATCTTCATTAGTTCTCATATAATGATTAGGATGCTCATCTTTGAAAGAATTAAAACCATTTATTTTATGTAGCTCATTTTACAAACATTTTTGGGTAAAATTGAATGTGATTTAAAATGACGCCTGGGCTAAATAATGATCGAAACATGACATGAATGGTAGATTTTTAAAAAAATATATGTTGAGTATCTTGATTATACTAATGTATATTAAAAAAAAAACTTTTTTGATAGTCTCAGATTAACAAATCATTGACAATATTTCACGGGGTTTTTACAATTAATAACAGGGTCCATAAGAAAGAAAACAGGAGTTTAGTTAAAACCATATAAAAAAAAATAATAATAATAATAAAAAAAATAGATAAGGTAGTAGGTATTTAAAAAAAAACATTGCTTTTCAATATAAATATCTGAACGGTAATGGTGGATATTAAGATGAATTTTTTTTTTGATTTTTTACTATTAGATATGAAACATGAAAAATATTAGAAAAAAATAATAAGTAGTAATAATAAGTAAGTTTATTTCCAAAAAACACAAAACCATAATTAAATTTTTAATGCAAATTTTAAAAAATAACTTTTAATTATTGAAAAATTTCGCGGCACCATCATGGCGTACTTGCGGCACTCAGTTTGTGAACCACTGCTCTATAACCCTAAATTTCAATTATTTACGTATGAAAATTGTCACATTGACAATGGCAAAGAAGACAAATTTTATTTTATCCTTAGCAAGAAAAAAAAATCTTCTCCCATTTTAGCTAAACAATGTATAAACATTTACATCATACAGAATAAAACGGAGCAAGGACTCACGCTTATACACAAATAAATTTAAAATATCCCTAAAGGTAGTTACGACACTGAGACGGAAATGGAATCTCAACACATCATGTTGCCGTATATTGCTAGGTTACAGGAAACATTACAAAATTAACACATTCGTCCTCACATTAATCACATCTGTGCGACGGAGCTCCTACAGAAGCATAAAGTCTCCGAAATATGATGTCTATATATTTATTGGCAATTTTGAAGTTATTAGAAACCTGACGGATTCACAGTGGGTGACAAAAGTGCTAAAGAGATGTAAACATACATAGTATATGTACAGATATGGTGAATCAGACTTACCTCTGAGGTGAGTCAGGCTTCAGCTTCCCCTTCTCCCCGGGTTCCTCTTGGTGTATGATCTTGGTGGGCTTGAGGGTGGGTTTGGTGTAGAATCCGCTGTAGTCTCTCTCGGGGTAGTAACACTGCTTCAGATCAGTTGCGGAAACTGGGGGCTTCGTGAAACCTAGGTTGCACTCGCTTGCAGTAACACCGACGGGAGGTAAGCCGTCTGTATTGAAGAACATATTTTAAATAGGGACACATACTTGGATCCAAAAGATTTTGAAAAGGAATAAATGATACATATATATATATATATATATATATATATATATATATATATATATATATTTTTTTTTTTTTTTCTTGAATTTAAAAAAAAATATTCATATGCGTGCAAATTTCGATCCGGCATTTTACAGGTCTCAAAAGTTTATTTTAATGTCTTGCACTGCTTGACAAAACATTGAATAAAACATATACATTGGGTAGAATGCTCAAAGCCTTGTTAATGTGCAGGCTATTTCCAAGGTCTGCATTGATGAATAATAACAATAACTTATTAAGTTTAAAAAAAAAATGTTTTTTTTTTTATTTATGAGATTTTTTTTTTTAAATTTTCCACACAGGATCAAGCCAATTCAAATCAACCAAATTAATTTGAAAAAGTTGCCGACAAACTTTATTTATTTTTTAACTTATGTTGTGCCTAGTTTTTTTGTTGTTTTTTTAGTACCTATTTTTTATTGGTGTGTCAGACAATTATGCATTACATTGAGAATTGTGTTAAACTGTTTAGCTCGTTTATTTTAAAAGATTATACATTTAAAATAGATACAATATTTTCTGTCCAGTATTCATGCCTCTACTTAATTTCAAATAAACAAAAAATAGGTGAATTATAACGTTTTCAGAATAAAAATCTTCTCTTTTAAAATTAAAAATGATAAAAAATAAAGCTAAGGCTTTATATATTTTTTTAAATATATTGTTTACAGTAAACTACTTCCCAAAACGTTTCAGGCCTTTGCTTTTAATGGATTTTCAAATATTGCGATTTTTCTCAAATCAGGTATATGTAGTCAGAAATATCTCAGAAAGAACACATGTTAAAAATCCAAAATTTTCAGAAAGCATTCTTTTATTGTGTTGTAATAAGTATTGAAAATTTCATCACTGAGACCTTATTGGTTTCTTAGTTAGAAAATTTTAAATATAGCTAAAATTTTATGAAGCGCTATTAAGTTTAAGTAAAAATGATGAAGATAAGATTTGCCACAAGAATTTACCTATGTGTTGTAAGTGACAACTTGGAACAAAAAATTAGTGCTGAATACACCTTTCAAAAATACTTCCTTGAAGAAGTGAAGAAAGTATCACCAGAAGTAAAAAATATACTCTATTTTAGTGATGGAGCTAGCAGCTAATATAAAAACAATATCACAGAAGGGGCGCACTCTATAAATCCAAAATATTTTTTTTATTGTGTTGTAATAAGTGGTTAAAATTTCATCATTGGCAATGAGAGTGTCTTTATTAATTTTTTTCTTTTAGATTTTTACTCCGAACAATGTAATAATATCTGCATTTAATAGCATTTCTTAAAATTGTTTGCTATATTTCAACAAGGTCCAACTAAAAAATAAATAAGGTCTCAGTTTCAATCCTTATTACAACACAATAATAAAATGTTTTCTGAAAATTTTGGATTTTTAAAATGTGTTCTTTCTGAGATATTTCTGTCTACATATAACTGATTTGAGAAAAATCGCAATATTTGAAGATTCATTAAAAACAAAGGCCTGAAACGTTTTGGAAAATAATTTACTATAAACAATATATTCATAAAAAAAATTATGGTGAGTCTTAGTTTTATCTTTATCATTTTTAATTTTAAAAGAGAAGATTTTTATTTTGAAAACGTTGGCATTCGCCTATTTTTTGTGTTTTTTGAAGTTATGTGGAGGCTTGAATGCTGGACAGAAAATATTGTGCATTTTATGCTGTTTAACATTGTTTTTGTTTGAACCAAATATCTTTAAAATAAAAGGAGCAACACAGTTTAACACAAACATCTATAAATGCAAAATTAGTAGACACGCCAATAAAACTCAAAAAAAAAAAAAAAAAAAAAAATTAGGCATCTAAATAAATAATGAATATCTGTTTTCAACTCTGAATAGAGGTAAAATAATAAATATTTTTTCAGCAACTCTCATTGCTTGATTTGATATGGGTTAATGCTATAACATTAAAAAAAAATCAGAAGCGAATATTCATCTTATATTTTTTGATCTGCATTAATTGTCAATCCCAATTGTTGAGAGCAATTTCGTTAAATAAAAAATATTTTATTTTTCTAGGGAGAAAAGATTACTTTCACAACAAAGAATCCCTTTCAAAAATGTATGATAAAAAGAATTGTTCCTGTTTTCTTAAACAAATTATGTGTGAAGAATAAAATACATCTACAAAATGCCTCGATCTCAAACTTTGAAATTAAATTATGCAAAAAAAAAAAATGTATTTAGTTAAAAATATCGGATGCCTAATGGTGAAAATTTATAAGGTGTCCAATAACGAATATAAAAAACATTGAGAGCTTTTAGGCGGAAGCCATACCAAATAATGAAACATGAACATATGTCACATTTCAATCAATTGACAAACCCACTATAGATCAAAATTTTATAGCGACAAACATGTATTTTTATTTTCTAATTTATCTGTTTAACAATTTAAAAAAAAAAAAACCGTAGTGAGTGCCATTAAAAAAAACAATGCAATCCTGGTTCAGGGCTGATATGGAACATGCATTTATAATTTCAAAATAAATCTTTGATTAGCTGTAGTCAATTGATTGAAATAGAACAAATGTTCATACTTTCATTAATCATTTAAATTAACTTAAAATTCAAAGGTTAATTAATAAGCAATAAACCAACACATTCACAACTAGATTATCATTCGCATGCAAAAAATACCAATGTGATGAAGGGCAAATCATAAAATCTGAAGATAAGCTTTATTCCAATTGAAAAGTAAATTAATTACCCACCAATTCTAATTGATTATAAACATGCAAAAGTAAGTATTAGAGTTTCCGAAAATTTATGCAAATAGATCTCATATTGGAATAATTTTACTTTAATATTAATTCAATAAAACTGTAGTTTTGAATAATTTTCTTAAAATGTAAATTAGGTACTAATAACTTGCCATGCTGGCCGAATAAACAGAAGCTTAAAAAATACAAGGTAAGAATGAAACTTTTAATATCGGTAGTATTTTTTAAGAATAATTTTAATTAATTTTCTTTCAACCATTCCTGAGTTTTATTTCTTTGTTTTTTTTATCTTGTAGAGAAATAAATGTTAAAATTGACATATTTAATTATTCCTTTGTTACTTTTATTTATTGTGTACCTCTAGTTTATTAATTGCAATTAGATTAAAAAAATAAAATAAATAAATTCAAGATTTTGTAAAATCCATTTCATTGCTTGTTTGAGGTATGTTTGATATTTTATCTATGGCCTATTCAATTTAATATAAAATGACAATGTGTTTGTTACCTAACTTTGTAGAATTAAATTGTATTATTTATTTTTTTATAGATGGTGTTTGAGAAATTATTCAATTTATTTATCACATATATTTATTCAGTGAGAAATAAATAAAGCTAATCAGATGTTCAATTATTTAAAATTAATAAGAACCTATAAACATAAGCGATTGGAAATAATAATGAATTTGCCGATTAGGGCACTTTTTTAAATTTGTTTTGGTATACTTTTGGACCGTTTATATACACACTTAGAAATGGGACCCTAGACCCTGACATACACTAACTACTATCCCCAGTCAGATACACCTGATGTCCCTCCTTCACACATTGCATACAGACACACATTCACACTATAAACATTAACTATTCGCATTACTATTGGCCTGGTGGTGCTTGTGGCGTGCCTCCCTGGCGGCCTGCTTTTGCGCGGCGGCCAATGGGCAGCCGGAGAGGCTCCTGTGCGTGTTCCTATTGGACGAGACGTGGCCCCGCCCATTGCAGCCCGGGGTGGGGCACTTGAGAATGGTCTCGTGCATGGCCAGAACTGGGACAGAGGAGACACCGCGTGAGAGCAAGTCCAGCATTCGCGGCTCCCCCAGGTCCCAGCTCTGCCCACCCGGGGGAGCCTCCAGTCCCCATCGTCCCGAAATTTCAACCAAACAGTTTCAACAAAATCACCCAAAGTAAATCGATATTTTATAAAACGGTCAAAATTTGAACATTTTAGGCTGTAACATATATTAGTTTAATTTTTCTACGTATATTTCGTTTGTTTCCGAGGTAGGCAGTAAAACGGTTATCTGTTATTGTTTAACTGTAATTTCCATTGAGATAAGATAGTATAATTCTTTAATTAAAATTGTTTACGAGACCTTTACTTTTTATTATGTATAAAAGAAAAAAAAACTGTTTGAAGATCTGTAGCTATTAAATAAAAATATGTAGATTTGACACATTTTTATTGAGGTCAAAATAAAAAAGGCTTAATATTTTTTAACTCATTATTTGTTCTTGAAGTAAGTCATTTAATAATATTTTTTTCCTTAAATTTACTGTCCTCAAAGGAACATCATTTCGCAGTGTTGTAAAGATGAATTTAAAAAAAAAAACATTATACAATAATTATGATTTAAAATAATTCACACGCTTCGAAATTGAAGAATTAAAATAAATACAAACAAATCCTAACAAATTACCTTTATACTACGTCGTAAATCTATGACTTCCTGTCCTACGGTATCCTTCAAAATATCTCACTTATCCCTGTTGAGCAGATCCGCTATCTAGGACTCCATTTTGACAAACTTCTAACTCGGAATCATCATACCAGACTGAAACCACAAGAAACCGTTGTCGACTTCTTCAATATTTACTAGACAATCGCTCTAAGCTTCCAACTAATTACAAAAGGCTCATTTACATGACTATAATTGTACATCGCATTCCTCTCGTATTCAATCCTTACAATCCAAAATCCTTCGTAAAAGTCTTAATGGTGCTTACTTTGTAACGAATAAAATCATCCATAATGACCTTAATGCTCCAGATGTTGTCGATTTGGCCCGAAACAGGTACCTATCCTTTCATGACAAACTCCATTCCCACTCAAACCCACTAGTTTCAAACCTTGCTTCCTCTTCGAATCCCGATAATCCTCCGGGAGGTCTGGGAAAGAAGATGGCCTCGAAACCTTCTAGTTTAGTATTTTTGTTTTAGCTACCAATGGGTAGTTTCTCTACATGTCTTACATGCCATTATATCCTGGTTCACACTTGCTTGTTGCATTTTTTAGTTGATTAAAATATTTTTTAAAAAATGGCATACAATAGTTCCATTCTAAAGAAATCACTAATTTAAAATGAATTATTATTTGAACTCATATATAAACCTGTGAAAAAAAGTTATAATTGCAGTATTATGTTTAAAAAAAAATTGAATCTTTGCTACATGGTGCATACTGCCCCTTTGAGGACAGTAAATCTAAAAAAAATATTCTTAAATGACTTACTAGGAATCTTTTCATAAAGATTGAAAAAAAAAAAACAACACTGATTCCCATCCTTCCAAGATCGAACTGAATAATAAAACGAGTAATTTTGAAATTGTTGAACTTTATATAGAAAAAGACAAATTAAACGGAATAGCTGCTACGTTGTGAAGCATACGGTTATTATTATTTTATTTTTAATTTATCAAACCTTAAAATAACTTACAGAAAATAATTGATGACGCGATGTCCTAAATCAACCGAACAAAATTATTTATTTAAATAATTCGCTAGTTATATACAAAGTTGCTATTTAATTAAAAATAAAAATTTCCCTTCATATAATGACCTATACATATTATTTTCCTTAAATATAAAAACAAATCAATAAATGAAATAAAATTAAAGTTAAGTATTATTAACGCACTTTTATGGAAAGGATATAAAGATCGGAAGAGCGGGAGGGGTGCGTTCCGTTGCAAGTCAAAATTATGATGAAATGTAAAAAGAAATAAATCAAAGCTTCACAAACCAGTAATTTATTGTTGGTTTGCTACAGTCAGAATCTTATCAAAATGGACGGAGTCTGTCTCAAAATGTTTCTAGGATTATTTTAATAATTACTGTTTTAAATTCAGTTACAAAATCAGTAAGCCAATATCTTATAGCCCCTTACGTACTACGCTGTTATGAAAATATTTTAACGAATTGAAACTGTCCAGTTGAAATATCCCAAGACGATTAGGAACAGCACAGTTAAAATTGGGAACTTTGTTCTTAAATATTTAAAAAAAAAATAATTTAGCTTTATATCAATATAAAAAATACAGCCAAATATAAAGATATTAATAATAAGTAAAACATACTGAGAACAAAGTCGCATAATATTAATATCCCTATTATAAACGCCTGACATACTTAATTAACAAAAATATATTTCATCAATCGGTTTAGTAAATACTTACTCTCAGGTGTAACTTTATCCTTCCTCGGACATCCGGAAAGGCTATTAAAAATATTCGTAAATTTTAGAAAAGGAAAATGATTTAATATTAATCGTATTTTCAAATTGAAATACCAGTTATAATTATTTAGATAATTTCAAAATATTTTATTAGTTAATAATTGCCCACCTCCTGTGATGTGAGTAGAGACCCGTGACGTGACCTTCACCGTTGCAGCCTGGGGCGGGACATTTACTGCCCTCTGAGGAAAAAAAAAAGAAAAGAAATTACAATAAATACAAGTAATTACAATTAATTAACGGGAACAGAAAATAAACATAAAAGAAATATATACATTACTATTTGGATATTATTAAAATATTCCAAAACTATGCCTTGTCTCTTAATTAACTAACCAGATAAAATAAAATAAATTATGACTAAAAATAGTACATCTCACATCAAGATTCTAAACAAGAGCTATCAAATAGGGATATTGACTTGAATAAGTTCTCGCTGTTTTTTCGTGAAAATAAATGCTTTATTTAAAAAAATTAGTAAAGAACATGTCATTGAAATTATTGTACATCGCTAGCCACTACTTTCTCCCATCTTTCTGGCAGCATACGAATACCATGTCGAAAGAACGACTCATCTTTTGAAGTTATCCACGAATCGATCCATTTTTTGGCATCTACATAAGATTGGAAGTGCTGCTCAACCAGGCCATGAGTCATCGATCGGAACAAGTGGTAATCGGAAGGAGCAATGTCCGGTGAATACGGCGGGTGGGGTAGGACTTCCCATTTGAGCGTTTCCAAGTAGGTTTTGATCGGTTTTGCAACATGTGGCCGAGCATTGTCATGCTGCAAAATTACTTTATCGTGTCTTTCCTCGTATTGAGGCCGTTTTTCCTTCTATGCTCGGCTCAAACGCATTAATTGTAGCCGATAGCAATCTCCCGTGATGGTTTCGTTGGGTTTGAGGAGCTCATAATACACTACACCCAGCTGATCCCACCAAATACAGAGCATGAGCTTGGAACCATGGATATTCGGCTTTGCCGTCGATGTTGATGCATGGCCGGGCTTACCCCACGATTCTTTACGCTTCGGGTTATCGTAGTGTATCCACTTTTCATCGCCAGTCACGATACGATGCAAAACACCTTTCCTTTTCTGCCTTTGGAGCAGCTGTTCACATGTGAAAAAACACCGTTCGACGTCTCTCGACTTTAATTCGTACGGCACCCAATTTCCTTGGTTTTGAATCATTCCTAATGCTTTTAAACCTTTGGAAACTGTTGCGTGATCAACTCCTAATGGTTCTGCAAGTTCATTTTGCTTCTTACTTGGGTCTTCCTCGAGTAATGCTTCCAATTCTTCAATATTAAAATCATTATTTTTAAAGCGTCTAAACCAATCTCTGCATGTTGTTTCCGACAGAGCATGGTCGCCGTAAGTCTCCACAAGAATTCTATGTGCTTCAGATGCAGATTTTTTTTGAAAAAAGGAATGCAGTAAAATTCCCCGCAAATACTCTTTTTTTGGCACGAAATTCGACATGTTATAAAAAAGTATTGTTTACACTTCGGCGGAATAACATATACTGTGATTTTGAGTCTAATGGTGGAGCTTCACGATAAAGTTGGCTATAGTATTGCCCGATGCAAAAAGACTAAGATAACACCATTTGTCGGGAAACAGCGAGAACTTATTCAAGTCCCTAATACATCATTCCAAGATACTCCAATCTTTCTTGGAGTTGGTTATTAGTTAGATTGGTTATTTATTTAATGGACAGAGACATAAGTTTTCTTTTGGAATTTTCCAATAATATAATCATAATAAAATACTTATACTAAAATTAATTGTATACAGTTATTTTCTCGATTTTTATATTTCTTAAAAATAATACCTAAAATTACAAATCTTGTCTTATGTTTTTTTTTTTAACTTCATATCATTTTTTTAAGTATCGGACACGAAATCAATAGATCACTTAGAAAAATAAAAATAAATTGTATTTTGACAGTGAAAAAAAAACTAGAAGATTTTTTTTTTCTTTTTAGAATATTTATATCGTAGTTCCTATGGTAAACTTACGAATGAGAAAATAATTACTTTTCAGGAGAGAAAAAAAAAAATTTATTCTTCTGTGTAATAGGACCAATTTCCGATTATTAAATACTTTTTTGTTAGTGTTGTATTTCTTTTTTCTAATAGTTGCAGGTGTAATTATTGTTTTACGGTAATAACAATAGCAAAACTATAACAATATTCGTTACATAAACAGAATTTCAGTGATAAACGTTTTTTAAATAAAACAAAATATTAAAGAAAGAAAGGTGTACCATTAAAGTATTTAAATTTTTTTTTTTATAGTTAGTTTTATATACAAGCCCTTTAGTAATATCCTAGTATATGCTTTACTGATAACCATTGCATCAGTAAATGTACTAGACCAAATCAGGATTACTTTGAAAAATTTCCTATCTGACTTTTGGCGCAGAACGAACAATATTACTAGGGAAAGGTTTAAATTATGGATATTCTAATCAAAATTTAAAATAAGGTCATATCGTTTTATAATCTTCTCCACCATATTCTTCAGGTTTTATTCATCATCTCTTCTACAAACGACACTCACATCGGATTGCATTAGGGATACAAAACTTGGATTTTTCAGTCCGAGAAGTAGGCTTGAATTATAATATTTAATGTATTATTTTTAATTTATTTTTTCTTGCTTCTTTTACACTCTGAGGATCCGTGTATTTATCCCTAGCGAACGGGGGAAAAGCGCTCGTAAGAAATAAACTTTCCACGGCTGACAGGGACGAAAGTTGAGGCAAAGACAACCCTCATCAGCGACCCCTTGGCTCCGTTTCGAGTAAAACGGCTTAAGTCCACACCGCTTTAATTAGAGAGCAAGTAGTTTCTTCTCGAGAGTGTTGGGTAATGAACCACCCGCCGAACAGGCCTAATTATCTATCCTCTTTCTGTCTTCTTCCTCAGCCTCAAAGGCAACGGATGGCTTACCTTTAAGTAATAAAGCACTTTCGGCTAATGAACTTTTTAGGCTGAGCATCTCCTCCGTTGTAATGTTTCAAGAGAGAGGGTTAGAGGGTGGGTATAACCAAAGGGTAAACCAAAAGGCCAAGTTTCCGTTTTATCCATTTTTTTAAAGGTGGAACAAAAAAGTTTTTTTTTTCAAGGAAATCATTATTTTTTTTTAAATACAAACATTTTTTAATATCAATTAATCTGTAAAAGATGAGATCACCTACCAATTAACAAGTAAAAATTAATATTCCATTGTACAGAGCCTTTTTTATCAAATTATTAAAACTAGTCTTAAACTTCTTGAGTGGTTTAATTTTAACGTAACCTACTGAAAAACGAAATTTTTTGATAATTGGCAGTTTCCGATCTGAAAATCGGAAAACACATCAATTAAATTATGTACTAAAACGGCATGAACAACCCTTATTTTTTACTTGAATAGTGATTTAATTTAAAAACAAAAATAAGTGGCCTACAAAAATGTGCCGTTCGGCGTGACCTCCACCTCCAAATATATCAAACGAGGGTATGAAAATTTATTAACAATGAGCTGATTTTCACGTGATTTTTAAATAAATACCAGTAGTATCAAACGATCATACCGGCTTACTGTTTTCATGGGCAGTTTTTTCAGACCTACGCGCTAAACATGCATATCTCACGATAACCGTTTTACTGATTTACACTTATCGGCCTCGAAGCACACATTATTGGAGATCTATTTTGTGATTGACTAATGCAGTGGCCTATAAAAATATTAGGCCGTATCGCTAAACCTACAAAAATGAGACGGTAGAAGGACCCTTTTTTTGGATATTCGCATATGTATCGGAAACTATGGGTTAAAACGATAAGACTATTCTATACAAAATTTATTTTTATTTATTTATTGAAATTTACAACTGTATTACATAATACAACAAGTAAATGTGAAGTTAGAGTACAAGACATGAGAATGACTTGTGAAGGAACCACCCATTGGTAGCACTTCAATAATATACAAAATTAAATCTAAAGAAATTTACTAAAAAATTGATTTTATTCATTTTTTCTATATTTCTCATAGTTTCGAGCATCCGCGCACATATACCCCTATTTTTTTTTTTTTTTTTTATTTGGTGCACGGGATCTGTCTTAATAGACTAGAGTATCTCTTCAGCGTTTTTTTTTTTTTTTTTCCAATTTTCCAATTTTAATTAACTCATTTAATTTATGAGAAGTGTTGGGTATTTTTTACCTTCTTTAGAATTAGTCTAGACAAGAAGTGTAACTTGAGATACTGTCGTTGGCGATAGTCGTAGACAAATATACTCGTAGGCCTACCCGTTTTCATCGATCTACCAACCACCCACCTTTTATCCCGCTTGTATTCTGAAACGCAGTCTCCGGTACCTTGTATCCATCTTTATCGAATCGCGACCCCCTGTGGTAGCAGAGAAGTATCAAAGTGCCATCGAGTGACCCCGACTAAGCGAGGGATCGAGATGCAAGGCGTGCCCAAGATTTAAGACACGGAGTGGCTAATGCCTATAAGATGCCGGAGATCGGGCTATGATAGCGGGCAACTGTCGCCACCGGCCACCCCTTTATTGCAGTTTAAGTCAAGTTTAACTGCCCAGCTGCGTCTTAGCCTAATTACAGGCACATCTTATTCTGTCGGTGCCCCCAACTTGCAACTTGGCTACCTCAGGCTCCAGCGGCTGGAGTAAACTGGACAGGATCGTTGCGGATGGTACAGCGGCCATGCTCGGTGGCCTCGGATGGTAAACATAAAACGGCAAAGAGTAATACAATAACTGTAATAATATTATAAATATAATTACGGCTAACTTTTTCTCTAAATTAGTATACAGAGATCATAATGAAAGGATATGCACCAGATTCGGTACAAGGCTACAATAAATGGATATTACCTATTAATATGAATAACTTCTAGACAGAGTGTAAACATACATATATACATGGATACAATACAGGAGGAATTTCAGGGTTCCGTTGAACTTCAAAGTTGATCTCGTACTAAAAAAACTCTAATATGTTCCAAATAAATTAAAATTTAGGGCAAGATTTAAATAAGCGTTCATATAAAAATTTTTGAAGTAGTATAGTCGATATAGTTTCTAGTAGTTTTAGATCAGACCGTATTACGGACCAATATCTGTCGTTTGTCAAAAAAAGTATGATCTCTTGTGCGGTATACTTACTTATAATACTGACATGTGCGGTATATTGTCATTAAATTTTCTGGCACAATGTTGTTATCAATTTTCAGAGTTGCCTATTAGCTTTATTCCTATTGCTCATAGCATATTTGCCTAATTTTCTTTCCTTCCTTAAGTGTGTGTGTGTGTGTGTGTGTGTAGATATATAAAGAAAAAAAAAATATTGAACCACGTTTTTTACATATATACTTGTATATAATATAATAGCCATTAAACTTACTGTAACGTCGTTTTCGGCTCTATATATATTTAATGTTAAGTCCATTTTGTTGATGAAGTTTTTATAAAATTTGACGATATGGAAGTGTTTTTTTTTGTTTTTTTAGTACATTAAGTTTGCTATGATCAATCATTAATCCAATATAAAATTTTAGATAAAAATTATCATATTTTTGTTTATTATAAATAATGAAACTTTGCAATCGACCAAGAATTTTTTTTTTTTACCACCCTCTCTCAATATAATCGCCCCTTCGCCGAAGGCGGTTTTTCTCCGAGACTGCTGGACTGATGGTTTTGAGACCATTTGGTTTCGTCACCATAGTCACATGTCCCCCCAGGATAATCCTCGGAGCTCGATATTACCATTCTCTATTTTCTCTCGAAATGATAACCGATTAAGGGTTTCATAGCCCATATCTCGGCCATTTATGAAGGTATAGGAAAAATATTTTTGAAAAAGTTTTTTGGAATCATTATACTAAAGTCTTTAAAAAATCAAATCCCAATTTTTTTTTTGTATTTGATAATTAACTATTTTGATATAATAATCCATAGTGTAATAATTTTCACAATTTTTTTAAATAAAAAAATCTGAGAGCAACAAACCTTAAAATATCGTGAATAAAGGATTTTAAATTCAATAATTCATGATAAAAACTGAACGATGTTAGTTGGTTCAAGCACTGTGACGCGAGTATTTTTTTTGGTTCGTAAAGGTGCGTGAATGGGTTTAAGTTCATCGTTATTCGTAAAAATAAATCGGTTATGTCTCTTCACAATGAGAAAGACACCTTGTTCTGATTAATTCAAGAAGGAGCCCAGATTAAAAATCTGAGAGGGCTGATTAAAAGGGCGAGAAGACAAAGAATAAATCTGAATTATTAACACATCGGGTAGGGCAGGCTGATAATTGCATTAACTAAGTGGGAGAAGCAAGGCAGCGGAAGGGTTGCGATAGCCTGTTTACTGGTCCAAGCCTCTAACTCAGGGCACCGCTATTACTGAAGCTGTAAAAATCTCTTCTACCCCTTTAATACCATTATCTTATATTTACGGGTTGGGGGTCTTGTTTTTGAGCAAGGGTTAAAATAGCCCCCTCTATCTCATAATTCCTGAAGGAGTTTCTCTTCCCGCTCTTTAAATATTGGGCCCTGAAATTTATCTCCCTTGTTTGGTTTATCCAAAGGGGGTCTCAGACAGAGCAAACACTTTCTGTCTGATTATGTTAACGTTTTAATAAGGCTTGGAAGACGCCAATAAATGGAGGAGTGAAACTTTGGGAATTGTAAGACAAACAAACAGTAAGCGAATCGATTTTAGGAGAAAAATTGCATAGATTTGAGGAAGTGCCTTGTTTTCGTTGATGTTTATTTTGCAACCAATAGATTTCTACATAATTTTGAATAGACGATACTGAAAATAAATATTGGATTATTCCTTATGAAATTATTGCACTTATTGTGTTAGAATTTCATAGGCGATTTATGTACTAAATTCCTATAGTAAGAGCTACTAAAATACTTACAAACATGAGGATACGCCCTTTCCGAGCCATATTCCCTTATATGTTTAAGTTCGAAAATTCGACTTCCCACTACTCTTTGGAGAAAGGACTGTCAAAGAAAGGATCATTCGCCGTTGCCGAAGATAAATATAGAACCAAAAAATACTGATCGTATGGTGGTACACAGCTTGTAATATTTGCCAACAGAGGAAGTTATCAAACACTTCTAAAACAAAAAGCAATAAACAGTTCCACAAGACAGCCAAGCCAAACTTCGTATTTAAAAAAATAATGGAAATAAATTAAAAGAGAGAAAGGACCAGGAAGTTCTTTCATATCCGCATTATTCTCCTGACGTTTCTTCAGCATATTACACTATGGGCTTCAAAGAGTTCATTCTTGGGAAAGATTTTGAAAATTATTTACAGACAAAAAAAATATTTGAATTTTTGTAACCGATTAAATTCTATTGTGAAATAACACATTAAGTGTGATAAAATCAAATATTTATATTTTTTTAATTCTAGACGAAAACCAAAATTACAAGAAAAATAAGGAAAAGTAAAAAACTAACAGGAGACACTAAGTAGGGCTAAATGATAGTGAAATTAAGGGAAGCCTTTTTTAACCACACAAAGACACTGTTCTTGTCTATTATTGGATTTAAAAAGAGTAATCATGTAATATTGTTTAAGTATAATATTATTCTCAATGTTACACAACGTAAGTAACAGGATATTGACAGTGTGTCTGGGGATAGCCATACTCCGAAGATGGTGTCACTAAGGGTAATCCATATGACACAGATGCTGTTCTAAATTAAATAATATATTTCTAGACTAACTATGAAATATTTGTTATCTCCAAACTTGGACACATTATATTTCGAATAATTAATACGAAAGAACGAATAAACGTCTTTATTGGTTATTCCGATATAATGGACAATAACTTTAATCTGTATAATTTATTTTGATAATAAAAAAAATAAGGCCTACATATAAAGTGAAGCCTACATATAAAGTGAAGCCTACATACCGTCTCCTTTCAGATGCGCTCGGTTATCCATCTAATGTCTTGTACTACTCATAAGATACGCCGTATCTTTGCTAATACTGGTCCGATTTTGATGTTTCTTTTTATATAATTTAATAATCTTTCATACCATTCCATACATAATTTACTATAATTTGCATGCTTTTTAAGCTATAAAATATTCTTTTCATCATAACTTTTTCCCTGCATTTCCTCGGTGATGTACTATATAAATGAAAAGTTAAAGGCATTTATGAAGAATAATTTAGCAAATTTTCATCAAAATCGTTAGAGCCGTTTTCGAGAAAATTGTAAAAAAGTGTAAAATCGATTATATAAAGTGGCACTTCCGATTGGTCGATTTTGAAGAAAAGGTTGCTGTAACATCACATGCATGTCTACCTTAAATATTTAATTTCAGTATCGTACTGCTTTTCGTTTTTGAGCTAGACTGTTCACATACACACAGACCATTTTGCGAGACTTAGTTATTTAAATTCAGGGACCCTGAAAACGTGTATTTCCGTTGAAAACTCGAATTCGAAAATTTTCACGATCGCAATACTTTACCTTACTATATACTTAAGTAAAAAGTAAAAATACTATTAAAGGAATAAAAAAAATCGTTATTCAACTCTTTTTTTATTTTAGTAACGGACAAGACTGGTTTTCACATTCTTAGACTATTTAATTATTCAAAAAGAAACAATTTCAGATCCAGACAACTCATAATACAAACACCGATTCCTGATTGAGAATGATGTCTACGTAACATATTGTTGATAAGGTAATGTCTTGGAGTTCCAACTCGGTACAGCTTATTTTGAGCTTTTAGAATATAATGAGTATAGCTCCATTATCGTGTACATATTTATGATTACTTTATAGGTTCAGCGTTTATTCAATCATAAAAAAAATTCTTGCAACGATTCATGAAACGATTTTTCATTTTTCACACAAAAAGATATATTTTTTGAAATATATCCTGCCAAACCGGGGATCCTCCTTATCCTCGGCTGGTATTTTAATACTCACGGAGTGATGTTCCTCTAATCAAGAAGAAAGGGTAGAGAGTACGTGGCTGCTAACGAAGAGCCGAAGGACAAGAGAACGAAGCTAATGTTAATTTTGGATCTGAAAGACTAATGCAATTATGAAAATGTCCCTCTCCTCTTTTCTTATTTGTTCGGATCCGTCCCTCTTCCTTAGCAAGGATATCTCCGCGGTTTGAATCACAAGCAGTTTCGGAGTCACCTGTTGTAAGCTCAGTGCACGATATTTTAAAATATCACTCTGTAATTTTTATTTATTTTTGTACAGTAAAACTATCTTTAGTGACACTAACTTCATTTGGTCAATTTCCATCCGATAACATCTCTAAGAAAAGGAATCTTCATAAAATAAGAATAAATAAATAGTAGACTACAATCTAAATTTTAGCAAATAGGTAAATTAAATTAGGCATACTATTATAAATTATAAGTATTTTATTAGTTATATTTAATTAATAAATTGTAAAGATAAAAATTGAGTATATTTAACTTTATTTTATTAAAATATCAAAATGAGAGTTTAGAGTGGAAGTTTATCTAGTTGGTTTTGTTACTGGACTTGGGTTTGAAACGTTCATTAGAATTTAATTTAAAACATATTCATATTTCGTTTGTGAGGAAATACATTATTTTCATGTATAAAAAAGTGTAGCTGAATTTACTATGAAGAAACTTTTTTCATATCCTATTTAAGAATAATTAATAATAAGAATAATTCTTAATAATAAGAATAATAGAGTCATAGAAGCAGTGAACCAATACATATGTTTAGTGTCGGAAGTGAAACAAAAGTGAACGACATACTAATTTCAAAGTCCTTATAATAAATGATAAATCCAAATAAATTAAAATTTGTCAGATTTTACCTCAGCAATGAGAAATTAATACATAATAACGGAATACTTTTTCGTAATTAATTCAATTAGTTAGTGTCCGTTACAATTTTTGGCATGCAGACACTAAGAAGAAGTCACTTTCATTACCACAGTTGAGTTCATGATGAGTTCATAATAGCGCTGCCAATGTTCATATTGAGTTTCAATCATCAGTCCAAATCTAAATGTTTAATATAAACAATTCATAAAATTAATAAATCCTATATTATAATTATTCCCTGGATCCTAAGATACTTTGGTAAAAAAAAGGCTTATTACTAAAATATGCCCAGTCATAAAGGCCTTAGGGAGGAACCAACGGCGATACTTGATCTATTAGAAATTGTGGTCAGCACTGAGCTTTAACCACCTCTCCCTTCCTTCCGATTTATCCCTTAACCAATGCTAATTTACAACTACTTTATTTATTTACTGCTATTTTTTTTGTATGTTGAGAGATAGACTCACGAGTGTTTCAAAATACGGTTGCCATCCTGACAATTATTATTCCCACCCTGAAGTATTAATTTATTAATATTTCATTTAAAAATCATATAAATCGTCGAATACATAATACCTCTATTATCTATGTTGATTTCCCCAATTTTCTGAGAAATTGGAAAACCCCAAAAGATTTTTTTTTAAATTTATTTTTTAAAATGCTACTAACGTTCCTGGAATCTATATTTGATTATACGAGTTGTAACATGTAATATATTGTTTGTTAAGTTGAATTTTATTTTTGTTTCGATAGATAGAGAAAAAGAAAATGTCTGTTTTGTTTTTTTAATCTATTTCTATTATTATTTTTTGAAATTCAGACCTTGCAAAAGATAGCGTCGCATAGAAGAGAAGGTGCGTCCGGTGAGTTTTTCGTAATTTTTTTTTCTATTATAAATTCAAAACCGTTTTATTATACTTAGATGAATCAACAACTAATATTCCAGTATTTCAAAGGAGTGGCCCACACTAGAAATAGTCTATTCACGGAAAAGACCGTTGGTTACCTTGTTTATCACTGTTTGAACGAACTAGGAAACTGGACGCGGCTATTTCACCCAGGCTTGGATTTCTAAAACCTGTCAACACCTAAAGCTCTGGCTAGCAGTGCCTACAGAGAGTAGAATAGCTAGCTCAACCAACGGCAAACGATTTTGGCAACAAAACCAAAGGTCTGTGCCACACACGTGTGTATCGATGCCTTTCCAAAATTCATACACACGCATTGAGTAACAAAAGCTCAGAGAACAATACAGGCCTAACAATATTTACAGCGCGCGTAGCCCGCGGCGTTCTGGTGGAGTCTCTTGCGGTGTCACCCAACCCCTCTCTTTCCAGCCAAATCCAAACATTACATCCCCCCAGTACCGCTAAGTTTGGGAAGGTTTTTATTTTAGAAAAAAATTATCATACATAATTATTTTCTCTATCTTACAGATTTATTATGACAGAAGACAGTCATAATAAATTACGTTTTCGATAAGTAATAAAAAAGAAAAAATAATAAAAAAATATGATCCCTCTTACAATAATTACATTTTTCTGTGACATGCACTAGTTTTTTCCTGGCCTTTTAACGTTCAAGAAACAATGCTATATATATTATGATATATTTCATTATTAGCAAGCAGTACAAATTAAGTTGATACAATATTAAAAATAATAAAAGGTGGAAAAAATGTAATAACAATTTGAGAAAAACGAAGAAACCATCAATTTTTAAAAATTGGATTTTTGCATCATCCATCTCTGAAAGGTGAGATCTACATACGCGAATAATGTAATCACAGACAATGTTTTTACAATGTCGTTTGAGGGTTATGAGATTTATTCCTTTATCGGGGTAGCATAGATCTGACCTTTCTGAACTGAGAGTTAGGTGATACCGAAATCCAATTTTTAAAAATTTCTTGTTGCGACGTTTTACTTTAACCCCCTGGATATCATAAACAAACTTTTCGACTGTTTGGGTCATTAGTGTTCATCGTTTTTCTTAAATACATTGTATTATTTAAACTAGCTTTGGTAGAATTGTCAATACGTAAAAAAAAGGTATAACAGTGTCAACTAAATTATGATGGAATTAGAATTTAAAATGCGATACACGGATTGAATTTAAAGATTTAATATCAATGTATTTTACTTGTGGTTAAACCATAATTTATTTTTTGTAGGAAAACTAACAGATTATCTTTAATAAAAGTTTTGAAACCAAAGATGATCAAAAACTGAGTGATGCTTATAAGTGTTGAAAGATGACTTTAAAGACCGGGTACATATAAAGATTAGGAGTTACTAAGTTACCTTTGCCGATGCTGCTGGGGGATAGAGGCCTCTCCTTGGGCGGGGAGACGCTGCTTGAGACTGCTGGAACACTGACCACTCCCTCCCTGGCAACGTCTTGGACTACGGTGGCAGCCCTGCTTCCGGCCCCCGCTGGCTGGAGGATGGTGTACTGCTTGCTGCCTGGGCTGTCGGTACGCTTCGTGCTGGTGACTACCTCCGGTTCCTCCTTGATCCTCTTCTCCTCGATCCTCGGTGGCGGTGGAAGACCCGGATACCCGACGAAGGTGGCCCCGGCAGGGTACGGCCCGAAAGTGTCCATTATTTTCTCCTTCTCGATAGGCTTGAACGCGGAGACAAACTTCTTATCTTCTTTCTCTTCCTTTTTCTTCTTCTCTTCTTCCGCTCCCGGATCCGACATATCTATTTCTAGTTCATTCGAGGAGTCGTCCACTAATTCGTTGAAATCTGGTTCATACCTCGTGTACTTCCCTTCCTGCTTCACTTTTCCAACTGTTGACTGTATAGAGGCGCATTCATTCTCGATTTTTAAAAGGTTTTCTAATTCATTTTTGTCGACTTTCTTCTCTTCCGGTTCTTCCTTTACAATCGGATTTTTATTGATGTCTGTCTTTTGTGAACCTCTCAAGGTGATCACGTCTTTGATACCACTGTCCAAAGTGCACTTTTTCTTTTCTTCGAAAAGATTTTCGAAAGCAGGACTCTCGTCCTGTTCTCGGAAAGTGTCCCTTGCAGGCCAGCTTCCAGATAGTGACTTAAGAGCTGCTTCAGTTTCCCTTATTAGTGTTTCGTCGTCTTGTTCTTCCTGCTTCGCCGCTTTCCGCGCCGGACTCCGAGATGGGGATACCATCAATGTTCTCTTCTTCTGCGGTAGAGTTCTCTGAGAATCCTCCATTTCGGACTCCTCGTCTTTCTTCCTCCTCCGTTTCCCTGCTGAATCCTCTTCCTCCTTCCGATTTAGTTTCTTGTTCAGGAGATCGGCTATCTTGGGCTTCCCCTCTTTCCGGTTTCCGCCCACCATCCCCCCGCCGACCCTGAAACACAGAACAAGCTTCCTTTAGTAGGCAGTCTATGTAAGTAGCTCTCAATTAATTCTGTCATTCACATGAATATCTTAGACATCAAATATGAAATAATCAAAAGTATTTGGCAGGAAGATTAATTATGGCCTTTTCTATACAGTTTTTGCTTCTTTTCGAACTGTAGAAATTTCGTAAAACAAAAGTAAACTATCTATTACAAGGAAGAACTCATTACTTTAGGCTGCTAGAAAAAGAAAACACTGTTGATAAAACAATTGGAGAAAAATAATTCTGCCAATAAAAATTAAAATATCATAAAATTGTTATAGTTTTTTCTCTTAAAACTGATCTAGTTTTAATTATTATCTCATAATCGGGCAGTCAATACCAAATAATTGAGTGGAGGAGTTTCCAGCAAAGTTATGACACATTTTCCCACATGAGAATTTATACATAAAGTTTAAAGACATTTAAATTAAACTGCTGAATGGCTGTTTTTGTTTTCGATTTATTTGGTGGATAAAAAGGGCCCAAGTTAAATCTCCTTTGTTCTCTGATATTTCATGTTTCTTTATTCATATTATAACAAAAATGAATGAGTTAAGTTACTTATAAAATAACAGAATATCGAATGCAACTTCACAGAATAACATCACAATTTTTTGTATATTTCTAAAGTTTGAAAATAGAAAAGAACCAGAAAAGACACGCCCTGGCTAGTGGGATTAATGAGATCCCGTAAGAAAAGAAAAACGAAGACAGTTGCCTTGAGTGCGTGGCTTTAATCTTGCGGGTAGGAGAGGGGGAAGGACACCTCACAAATTATGGTACAATAAAAGGTAAGATTATGTCTGGGGGTAGTAACAGTGTTACAAGTTGGCCATCATCCGTCTTCAGCTGAAAAAGTCCGCTTCCATCCCCGCTAATGTTCAGCTATCAGTCAGCTCCCCGAGCACTGCTGAATTTTTTACAGCAACCGAATTGTCTCATTTCCCATGGCGTAACTTAAGTGGGTTGTGTTTGTGAGAAATATTTCTATATATGTTAGCGAGGAGAAACTATAAACATTTATGAAATGGTTTATAGAAGTAATACTTTGTTTAGGAACTAAGATAATTTCGAAAGTATCAAAGTTGTATAAGCTACCAA
Source organism: Rhaphigaster nebulosa (assembly GCA_948150685.1). NCBI lineage: Eukaryota > Metazoa > Arthropoda > Insecta > Hemiptera > Pentatomidae > Rhaphigaster > Rhaphigaster nebulosa. Next base: position 79,553,856 of record OX411309.1, on the reverse strand, counting down.
TTTGTTGTAGAATGAAATTATATTTGTTCAAATTTTATTTTATTTATTTTCTCTATCCAACAAACATAAGGCACAGGTATTTTCTGTAAGATAAACGATTAAAAAAAGACATTTGTACAATTAAAATAATTTAGCTGGATAATATCAATCATAAAAAAAATTTAAATCGATATGAACTATGATGAAATTATTTTTTTTTAAGTATAGAAAAAAAAATCCTACATGTTTGAGGGTTTTCTCTTACCACAAACATTGCCTTAAAACTCGTTTTAATTTCCTTTTTTTACATGACAATAAAAATGCATTCCGCGTAAAACCAATTTTTTATAAAAAAAAAAAAGGAAAAAAATCATATTTAATAGACATATCTCTATTGGTCAGCGCGTCGCCAAATGGCTCAACTGCCAAGGGCGGGCGTTGGCTAGGAGCAGCATATCTAATAGACGTACACCAGAAAACGCATAAATAAGAGAGTTTATATTTTTATTACTCCAACTTTTGAGATCATTATTTTATAGATTTTTTTTAGTATTTTGGTTAATTTTATTTCATTAGAAATTACATTGTTCTTGAGAATTTAAATAAGTTATTTAGCAAATGAATTAAACAAAAAATTAAATCAAAATAAATGATTTTAAGTTGAGGAAACACATAAACAATACTTCTTTATACATCCAACTTCTTTATTTATAGCTCTAATGAAGTGAAATTAATAATTAAAAAAAATATGAGCAGCAGAGCTATGTTACTAAGGTCCTATTTTAAATTATCTTCAATAGTAACTAAAATTCAAAATTGAAAATATCAAAATGGTGGGGGCACAATAAAAAAGTTGAGAACACACTTTTCCAACATCAACTCAAGTCACTTACAAAATTGTCAACCCTCTAACTCAATTTGGAGGGAATTTAGAAGAGCGCAAAGATTTAAAAACTACGAAAAAACACTTGGACGTGCTGGAATATTGACTGAAATTTATCTCTCCTCTCCCCTCAGTATTATTATTCTGCCTAGGAAATGTACTGAATATTAGCTCATTTGACCCAAAGGGGTTCGCTGGGAGTGTTCAAATGCAGAATGTAAAAGGATTATGAAACCGATTTAAAATGCACCCTCATCCTTCTCCCAATGACCTTCAGTGCAAAGTCTATTTCGGAAAAAAAAATTAAATCAGAAAATTCTTCGGCTGACAGAAGGCATTTTTCTTCCCTACCAAGAAGCTGCGTCTTTCTTAAATGGTTCGTTCGGTATGTTTCGTTTCGTAAATGTTATCATAATGGTTTAGAGAATTGATCGGCGCCCACTAACGTAACAGGAAATACACTTGTCGGTTCGGTCCTGCGAGAGGAAATGAAAGAATCAGATAGGGGTGCGTTAGGAAAATCAAGGAAAAGTTTCCATGACAAGAAACAATGAGAGGAAGTTATTCACATTTCCTGGTGCTCCTAGGAGCAGTCCCACATCCCCGGAGCCGGTGCCTGGCACCGAACCTCTCGTGCGCTTCAACTCGTTAAGTCTTGTTTTAATTAGTAGCCTTGGTGTGAGCCACGTCAGTCCCGTCCGCCCTCCCTCTATCCAATGGCTTTTCTTTTAGCAGAGCTTTTTGTAATTGGTTAATCAGTCGGGGAAAAAGAGGAGCTGCCCCCCAAATAACAAATAAACCTGGTTCCATTTACTCTTAGGAAGCCCAAGGAAGTATTTTAAAGAATTCGGGACAAGGATACTTATTGCAAGAATGATAATATGAAACTGGACAAGTCCAAAAAAGGAACTACCGAATCATAGAAGGGTTGACATTTGAAATCGTACCTTCATGATTTTCCCAAAACGCAATAAATCAGGCAATACAAGGCTGCCACAATAATAAACCAGTTATTTCAAAATCTGGAATTGCTGATGCACCAGATTGCCCCCTCTCGAACAATGAAGAGATGATTGGAGAACAGCTCTACGAATGTTCACCACTTTCTCGTTTTAAAGATTACGACAGCATAAAGTAAGTTAGGAAAGATAAATTATATTGGGATGCTAGGGAGAGAATGGCTCGATAAGTCAACGTAAAACTGGCGTGAAAATAAATAAATAAATATAAAAACTAAATTAAATTGTTTTGTTTTTTGTGAAGAAACTTCCCTTCAGATATCTTCATTATTTTTATAGCATTAACATTTTTTACCCAAAACAAATCACGTTTCGAAATTTTCTTTCATCCTCTGTATTTTCTTTCTTTCTTTCGTAATTATGCTGTTTGAAGGTCGCCCTCCACGTCCTGGATCCAACGTATCCTTCTTTATTTATTATTATATTCATTCTGATAATTATTTATAAAATTTATTTTTATTTTTTCTGGTTAGTTTTTCCCTTACAATGCTTCTCTTTTTCTTTTCCAATCACTTGATTTTTAATAGCTATAAAACTATAAGCATAGTTAAAAACTGAAAAATGAATAAAAGTCATAAATTAAAATATCCACAAATTCACTAACGAATTAAAATATTAATAACTTAATAAAATTAGGCTTAGTATAGAATTTGAAAAATAAGACAATTTACAACTTTTAGTTTGAAATAGAAACTATAATTTGTGCATTAATTTACTTTCCATTCTATAATTTATTCCGTATTCATTACATTTTCCGTGTTATCGATATTCTCAGCGACCCAATAATTTCAAACCCCCTCCAAGGTACCAACAGACATAATTGCCCACGAAAGAAAGGCTCCGATAGCACCTGCTATAGCACCCCTACACTCAGCGCTAAGCAGCAGCGACATAAAGAAAGGACTTTATGTAGGACTTGGATAAGCACCGCGGAGCAGACACGCATACACATCCCCTACTCTACTAGCCATCTTAGCATCTGTCCTGAATATTTAACGGGGGCCGTTAAGCCTCAATTCCCCTTTAACGTTAGCGTATAGGAAACAGTTAACATAAAACAAATAATCTACCGTCATCGGCAAGAACAGATTAGAACGACCTCTTGTTTTTCCTACAGGCTGAAGGGGTGGGAGGTTCGATAAATTATTTAAGCAGGTTTGTTAGGAGGGCAAAAACCACTCCCTTTCACGGGTCACGTTCGACCAGATATTAGTCCGGGATTAATTCTACTTATTCGGGAAACTGATTTGTTACCTTTAAAATGGTTTCTTCTCGAAGAAAGATAAAAAAATTAGCAATTCACAACTGTTATACAATAAAACACATAAATATGCTAATCTAATCTAAGCTAGAATCGTCCACATTAATTCCAATATTTTTCTTTCTTTTTATTTTTATTTAAATTTAATTAATGTACAGTAGGAGTTCATTAAGACGGCAAAACTTTGATAATTATAATATATTTTTAAGACTTCCAGCACTGGTCAAAGCCAGAATGACGACTGAGAACCGTCAGTATTTGGTGCTTACGTCATCAATAGTCGATTTTTAGACCATTTTCAATTTTTTTTTTCGACATATCGTGAGCGGTGAATGCTTAGAATAATGGAACCTGGTTTTATCTTTTCTTTACAGCATATATCACGTTATCTTGTATTAGATCCCGTGTATAATCCCGACTAGCAACAATATCCAAATGTTCGGGTCTTGTGCCATTCAAATCCTTGTTCCAGAATCACTCGCTGTACAATCATCCCAGATTGGACAAGGGCCTTCTAAATCGCTGTAGATTAAACAGAGAATCTGTTCCTACATATCACGTTTATAAAGAATTAATAGGTCTCCAAGTAAGGACAGATAGAATTTAAAAAAATATCCAAATATGTATGATGTAAATACTATGGGACACGACTGTTAGGTACCGAACATTCATATACATTACTACTAGTGCTATGATTCGTATCTTCATTTATAAGGCTCTTCTGAAAAATTCCATCTATTTTCTAATGCATTTCTATAATGTTGCTATTTAAAGGATTTTTGTATTTATTGTTAGAGGAGTTTAGTGAAAAGAATCGTTCGGACACAGCTGATCACGTATCGGATGGACCACTCATGAAAAGAAGTTGAAACACCTAACGCCTGCTACTGCTAGATACCGAGAGGAGTTCAGGAGTTTTTTTTTTAAAGTTAGCAGCTAGGGATCGGAGGGGAGGGCTTTATCTAATTCCAGGCTGATAGTTCCCGTCTTCATTAACTGAGGGAGCTGTCCGCGGCAGGCCGTCCCGCCCAGGCCCGACCCGAACTCCAGAGAGTTTGCTCCCGATGAGGAAAAAAAACTCCTTTTATGACTTCATTATAACAACCTCCCACCTGCTCCTACGAGATGACATTCCCAAGAGTTTTATAGCGCCGGTAAGTATGACGGGAGAGGGGGGAGGGTTTGATAGTCAATTAGCTCTTGATATTGTGTCCTGAGAATATGTAATGACCGAGTTGGGGGTAATAGCGCATTGTTTTATGAGCAATTGACACAGCGAAGCAGCTAATTTGAAAAACATATTAAAATAGGGCATGATAAAGGGAAGCCTATTAAAAATTTCTAACACACATCTAAAAAAATATAGGAGGCGAAAAAAAGTGTTCTGCAACTCGATACGCCGGTTGTAAACAAAACTTAATCTGGTTTTAAATTGACCATTGATATCAAGATATCTTTAAAGAAACAAAACAGAAGATACATAGCAAATATATAGTAAATCATTTTTTAAAACATCATTGATCAATATCTGTTGTAACATCAATATAATAACCAACAATAAACCTGACTTTCAGATGCACAAAGACATAGCTAAAAGTCCCGTATATTCATATTTTTCCGTGATATATTTAAAATTCCTCTTAAATACTTTCTCGGAAGAAGGTTCGTGTTGAAATTCTTATCGTTTGCTAGACCTGAACTACTGCTCTAAATTGAACGGTTTAACTCAGCGGCTCTCTGAGTAGGTGCCGCAAGTACGTCCCAAGGTGCCGCGAATTTTTTTAACAATTAAATTGAAATGTAAGAATTAAATAAAATAAACAATTAAAACAATAATAAAAATTAACATTGGTTACTATTAGAATTCTGTTTTCAGATCCTTTAATTCTATGATTTATTATTTCATTTACCAAAAATATCTGGTACGATTTCCTCGACCATTTTGGTTGCCATGCCCTCTACAATAATTCACAGAGAAAGATTCCTTTTATATTCTGTATTTCTATTGAGATTCTCATGCGTATTTAAGACTTACTAGTACCCTTGGAATATTTTATGAACATTTTACAGATGACTGTAAAAACGTCCCATTATCGGTTAAAAGCACGGTTGGTGCAGCCTCCATACAGGGTTAGAAAAAACAATCGCTAAACCTAGATGATAGAGGTAACTTTAATCATGAATGCACAATCATAGTGGAGTGGGTTGTTTCAACGAATTTGACAATTCGTTTTATATGCATGATACCAAGGCCGATCATATGAATATTGCGTTACAAGTTAGCATATTTTTTTTTTTTTTTTACGGATTTTTTAAAATTAAAATAATAGATGTTCTAAAATAGGTTACTAAAAGGGAAGTTTTCGAAAATTTACTTACATTATGCCCTTAAGGATATCCTAAAGAAAGTATTTTGAACAAATGTTGTTGTTAGTAAAGTGCACAACAGTACGTAAAAAAAAAAAAAAATCAATTGTATTATTCGGTTTCTTATAATTTCTTAAAATTGCGGTTTGGATTGTGACTAAGTTAATAAAAATAGTATTACTAATAAATTTTTCACGAACATCACAATGAATTACTTATTTTGAATTAGAAGAAAATTTATATTTGGCTTATTGATAGACTGAATAAATTAATCCCCACGTATAATTGGTCATTAAATCTTTAAAAAAAACCTTAATTGCAAACATTTTAATGAATAACAATTAACTGCAATAAATAAAGAATAAAAATCAATTGTGTGCTGATTAGAATGAGAAACTTCTAGTTCAGAACTTCCGACTTAGTTCTGAAGAATTAATAAAAAGTAGAAACTTTCAAGTTCAAGAAAGTTAGTTCAAGGAAGTTGCATAATCTTTCTTGCGGAACCGTTTAAAAACTTCTTTCTTTTTTTTCTTACAGTTTACTTTTTGATGGCCACAAATCTATGATAGTCAGGAAATATTGAACTTCTTTACGCCTGAAATTATATCAGGCAGCTAGAAATTTATTTGATAATCCACTAATTACATAATAGAGATAAAAGGAAAATTTAATAACTATTTAAATTATATTTATAGTCTTTCGACTAAAAATGGAAGTTCTTCCGTTACGTTTACATTTTCCGGTTACATTCCGTTTACACCACAGCCAGTCCCGGATTCATGATTGTAAAAAAATAAAAAAATAAAAAGTCTAACGTACAAAATAACTATAACCTCAAGATGCAGCTAAAAAGTGAATTTGAAACGACAGGATATAGAGAGTGACATGATAAAATAATTTTACTTACTTTTTTTATTTTAAATATTGTAAACACATTCGACACATAAAATTTTTAAGCAGAAGATATTTCCATGCATTACTATTTTATAAATTTCGGTGAGTATATACATATTCATTTTTTTTTTTCCGCTTGGGCTATAGGGAGGGAGATCTTTGGCCGCGAGATGTGATCTTCTTACAGGCACTTATTTCTTGCGGGGTGTGTGTATATATATATTTTTTATTTTTATTTTTTGTAACCCTATGAAAAAAATAATCATAACTTATAATTGAAAATGAGAATTTCCTTATGAACCATTAGTAAAAAATTAATCTGCACTCGTTTCAAGTTGAAATGATTTCCCATAGGATTTATTGGGTTTTCGCTACGACAACTAGATTGCCAGAGATACAATCAAAAAAGAAAATTTGAAATTCTCTCAAGTCAATAAAAAAAGAAAGGATTTATGTTTTACTAAAAGTAAGGGATATACTTCGTAAATCATCAGATTTCGTTCTGAATCGTTTTTATAATAACTCATTTAGTGAAACCTTTTCCGCTGATTATATTTGTTTTTTTAAATACATATTTCTTGGTTTGAAGACTGAATTTTGTATTTGTAGTTTTAATTGATAGATAAATAAACCAAATGTCACAGAACAGGCTACAGTTAATTTTGGATTTATAGTTAAATAAAATTAATCTGTTAAATGGTGAAAAATGAAATCATAGTTTTCGAAATTACATTAATAGAATATGTGTGAATAGAATAAACAATTATTACATATTAAATTAGTAATAAAGTATTAATTAAAAATAGGAGCACATCTTTAACTTTGTAGGGATAGCACGGGCCAACTAAAAAGCGATTATTGATTATCCGTTCCAAATCTTCTACTAAAAAAAAAAATAAAACTTCAGCGAGCACCAGATAAATAAGTACTCAAGTTTACAAAAAATAAATGCCTTCTGGCATTTCCGTTCGAAATATACATCCGGTGGTTAATATACTAATAAGAACTATCGGTACAGAACAGTTAACATTGTTATAACAAATTACAAAGATAAATGCAATACAATGTTAAAAAACAAAAACTAAAACTAAAATATTTATGGAAACTAACCTTCTGGCCATTCCATTCCCATAACTATATCGGATCATGGCATCCAAAATGATAACAGAAATATAATTCCTCAGCTAATAATGACTGCTTTCAAGAAGGCTTGGAGGACGATCTACACTCGGCGAGGCTGCTAAGAGGGGGCCTCCCTAACGTGTGTGAGTTATCGCCGCTATTAGCGCACTCTGTCAGCCAACCCCGGACTTAGGCTAAGCCCTCATTAGAGCTGAGCACTCCGTCAGCTGCGAGCGTGAGAGGGTCTTCTCGCCAGAGCGGTACACGTATGATGGAAGGGGACTGAGGACAGTGCCTTGAGGTACACCTTGCCTAATACCAAGAAAGCTTTCGTTTGATTTTGTATTACTTTAGATTTTTAAAATAATTCATAAATCAACATTCTCTTCAATTGAATTTCATAAGTACATAGATGAACTACGTATGATGAGGACACATTAATTGAGGACACATTATTTACAAAATTGTAAATATTGAAAGTTAAACCTAATAAACCAGATTTTCCGTATGTCTTCATCCAGAAAATTCTTAGTTTACTTCAGTTAAGTTCCAACAACTGCTGATTAAGCTGCATTGGAAATTCTTCATCAAAAAATAGAAAAATTATACCCTTTCTGTGATGAATATTTCCGAGTTTACAGAACATAGAAGAAACTAAAATGAATGGCTATATCATTGTGTGGAAAAAAATAAATGATTAAAAGAGAAAAGAAATTACTTCCTTAAAACTAAATGATATTCTACTATTTTATCGTACTGAATGTCAAATATTTTATAGGTTTTTATTTCCTGTTATCATTTGTGAAAAGATTAATAGAAAATCTTGATTATTTATCAACGTAACCACAAAAAGCTCGAAATTAATCTAGTTAAAGATAATATAAAATAATTCAACTATCGATTTCTATTTAATTCTTCACTATTTAATTGTTTATATTATATGCTATGTAGTGTTAGCTTCACACTTACAGAAGGGAGAATTCAATGTACACATAATATTATAAAAATTAGTGTTAATTATAAGTAAGCCAAAAAATATTAATCTTTTTTTAAATTTGGAACTAGATGTTTCGCATTGGTATGAAGCTCGGTCTGAAAGGAAATCTATTCCCAAATAATTCTTCAACATATGAAAAATTACCATCTTCATAGATTTTGGATGGTAGTATGGGTTGGATACACAAGCAATGAAACGATTTTAAGACTGAATACCGTCCAAAATATCAAATCCAAGATGGCGGATCTCTTCTCCAAAGATAACAGGAATATTAACAATGATATCCAGAAGGATAGGTAGTTGAATGTTTTAAGGATTTGATTATGGAAATATATTTTAATTAAAGTATAACGTGTTTGTGCCCGTGATCGTAAGAATAACAGAGAGAAAAAGTAGATGAAAGCACTTCCGGGAGAAAGCAATCTTAATACCTAATTGAATTGAAGCATTGCTTGCTTGAAATTACTCTTTCAAAAATACCTTTGTTTAGGACTTTACATATAAATGGTCTAACCCAGAAACTTTTTAAAAGACAATAGTGTGTCAATAATCAGAGCATTGTTGGATCCACAGAAAGGCTGTTAACAATATCAATAAAGGTCTCAAAGCTCCAGGGCATGAGAGGTGTGAAAAAAAGCGCCCCCAGATCATATGTCCTTGTCCGGCTCGGTCCTGACGGAGGAAATACAAATTAAAAGGCAGAGGGCTGAGGATGAATGGATGATCCTTGAAAGACCCCTAAAAATTAATGCATTAATTACCATTTGGGCCGTGGCCCGGAGGGTCCTGGAAATTGGAATGTCGTGTACGGGCTGGAGGGGGTCGAGATTTTATTTTTAATTGTCTAACTCCACCCCTGGGGACCACTACCCTCCATCCACTAAGTCTTCCTTTATAGCCTTTTTTTCTCCTCTTACTGCTTCCTGATCTTAGATCCTTCTTTCTTTTTTTTGTTTGTTTCTTTTCTTCTCTAAAGTAATATCGAATTTTTTTCTTTGTTTTTTTTATTAATTTTATCTCTTTATAACCTCACGCCTTGGAGATGTGTCGCCGACCCCTTCGGAGTAGCTAGAGGGTAGAGAAAATTTTATGACACCAATACATCACCAATTTATTAGAATATATCATCTGAAATTCCCTGATTCCTCACTTTCTTCAGCTCTTGATTTGATACAGACTCCTAATTAATTTTCTTAAGATTCATATTTTTCACAGGTTATGGATTTTCGTTATTTTTATTTAAGAAGTGCTCCAACAGCAATATACAAATTAAAAAATATATACTTATATTTAAAAAAAAAATCCACTATAATTATTCATACAGAGCTATAGAACAATTATTGAAAAATTAAGAAATTGAAGAATGGCTTTTAAAAAAACTCGATCATGCATCCGTCTACTTCTCCTGTATTTCCTGCTAAATATTTTATTATAATTATTATTTAAAAAAATAAAAATATAAATTAGGATTATAAATGAGGATTTAGAAGCCACGAGGTACAAGTGTTTTTTTAAGGTTATGTTTTTTTAAGTACAAGATAGAGTTAGGTGTGGTTATGAATAGTTAATGTATATAAAATATTTTTCAAAAGCAATATTGCTCAATATTCAAAGGATATACAGTAGAGCCTTAATATAAGTATGATATAAACTTAAATGTTTTAGGCTTTATAAAAATGCTTTAAGCTTAAAATGCATTATCACAAAATTATTAAATTGTAACTTGTACGTGGCTTCTCACCCTCTTTAAGTGAGAACGCGTTTTAACAATAGAGCTTTATACGAATGCTACTTATACGAATGCTTTAATAGTGATCATTTTTTCACTGATACTTAAAAATAAGGTATAATATCGTTTATATTTACAGAACCTTCATAAATATAAATTATTACGACGATATGCTGAACATTTTATATAGCATCTTTATAATAAGAGTAGAATTATATGAATGAGGCCAAATTTGATATCATGTAAAAAAAAAATAAAAATAAAAATCAAATCTAATAAAAATATTACTTTTAAAAAATAATTAAAAATCTCATTTGAATATTTTCAACTTTAAAAAGCAGATTTCAAAATCGTTAAAAAATTCATTCACAATGACAGTTGCATAAATATATCTATTTTAAATTAAATTAAATTACTTAATCTATTATCAATCGCGTATTATTACAGTTGGTAGACTCTGTTATTGAAAAGAAACTGTAGAGTGAATTTCATAATGCGTGTCCTATTTGCTTGAAACATTCGCTGCCTCATCTTCCCATCAACTTCTTGTTTTTATTTGAAAGCAATAAGGATTAAAACAGTATGTACTTCTCTCCGACTTCGGGCTCATATATATTTTAAGTGTCTCTTATTTTATTTATTTAACATAGTATAACTTTAGTATTAGTACTAGCAGCACAAATATAACTTAATACGAACCAATCTATAATGAATTGAATGCATTCATATCAAAGCTTATACAAGTAGGCAGGCAAGTGCAAATTGAATACTTAGGATGGACATTATGTGAATATACGCCTAAAAGTTTTCTTCAAATAAGTCACTAAATAATAAGTCCAATAGCTGAGGCGAAATTTAGTGACTTATTTAAAGAAAACTTTTAGTCATATATCCATATAATGTCCATCCTAAGTATTCAATTTGCACTTGTCTGCCTACTCAAAGTCGTCGGGTTTCAAAATGGCGGCTAAATAGTGGTTAAGCAGCATGATCGAAAACCACGGTTATATAACGGCGATTTTGCCAAACACAGAAACAGAGTACTATAATATAGTACTCTATACTATAATATAGTACTCATATATTATATGAGTCTGTAGCTTGGAAATGAGTACCCAAAGAGAAAAACTCACATAATAAATTGAATACTCAGGATGGACATTATATGGATATATGACTAAACGATTTCTAAAAAGTGGCCAAATTTCGTCTCAACCTTTAGACTTAGCGTCGTAAGCATTATTCGTAAAAATATGAAGTGAGTCGATATTCTTTACTTTTTTTTTTCATTTTCTGTGATTTAATAAGTTATTTTCGAAATACGCAAACTTATTTCGAGGGCGCAGATCTGGGACTACATGCTCGTTGAGGAAGCGACGGAAACTTTACTTATACAGGAGGAGATCCGAATCTTGATTTAGTGGCCAAGTTCTCTATATCTGTGAGCTGGTTGCTTAGGTTCGTTCTAGAGACTATATGTATCACTATTATTATATGTTGTATGCTAGCAACAATTAACCTTGTTATTAACAATACATGAACGAACAATTTTAAACGAAAATTTATAAACTAATTTAGCAATGGCTTATCTAGTTTTCGATTAACAAATTGTGAACAATGATAAGCTAAATTATAAAAATAATATATTCATTGTAGTTAATAATTTTTAAATTGAAAATTTCAAACATGATTATTGAGTAAATCGTACAAGATGATACAGATATTAGTGATATTTTATATTAATATAAATATGTTATATTATATAATATGTTGCCAGTATATATATATATATATATATATATATATATATATATATATATGCCAGTATATATAAATAATCACCTTGAGATAACCGATGATTATATTGACATATATTTTTTGTTTTCTTCCTAATATTAAATCTTATCTACCATGATAGGAGTTGCCAAAAAAACAATATATATATATATATATATATATATATATATATATATATATTGTTTTTTTGGCAACTCCTATCATGGTAGATAAGATTTAACATTAGGAAGAAAACAAAAAATATATCTCAATACAATCATCGGTTATCTCAAGGTGATTATTTTACTTTATTATTTAAGTAACATACAATATATGTTACCTACATAAACTTTTGTTTTAGTTAAAATAGAATTTATGGAACATTTGAAACTAGGTTTATAAAGTTTATATATATTGATCTAAATAGATTATTTTAATTACCATTTTTCTTTTTATTAAAATTACAATGTTTCATTTTACTAACTAAATTATATGAATCAATTTTTGTTACTTTATAGTCAAAAATAGAATTTGAAAATTGTATTAATGCTAATCAAAATCGAAAGAATTGCCTCATTGTCCAATCAAAGTTTTCTTGCTATTTATGATATCGCACATAGGGTTTGATAAAAAGGACCACATGGTGCACTTGCCGGACTAGTTCCTCCCACCGATACCAGTACCAGTACCAGTATCTATAAAATAAGTCTTGATTTCAACGTGAGGGAACGTTTTTCTTTAAATTTTATTATATATATTTACTATCTGTTCTCGAAATTCCGCTACAATGGAGTTATAAAATTCTTTAAAAAATAAAAAATTCCTAGAAATGAACTAAAAAAATAATTAATAACGAAAGTATTATAACATATGATAACTTAAAATAATGCATTCAAATAATATATTTTAAAATTTGTAAGGATATTAAATGTCAATCAACAACAGGATGTGAAAAATTCTCGTTCTTCTTTATTATAGTTTTATTAAAAACTCATACAATATCATAACCAACGTTTGGGGGTTTTGTTCCATTCTACAGTATAATGTTGTAGAAATCAAATCCTAATGATGGGGCCAAACCTCGAAACGTTTGTGTGATTTTACAGAGTTTTGAATAAAACAACAACCAAATTATAGATTGAGGCAATGCATTTAAATCTATTGAGAAATAGATAGAAACTATACTATAAATAAACAAATGGAAATTAAATTCTTAAAAAAAAAAAAATCATTCATCATTCCCAAAATCACGAAATTCAAAACATAAATATAAATAATTGTAAGGAGAAGTTATAACTTACAAAAAATAAACCAAAATTATAATGATAATAAACTGTTATGCAACACCACAAAGCTTAAAATAATAAAACTTCAATTTATTCTGAAACTAAATGAATATAATAAATTGTAAAAATCAAAACAGTGACTAATATTATACTTTACATGATTATTAAGATTTCCACAGTAATTTTTATTTTTATTTTAAAAACTCTATATAAAATATGTAAATTAGATCCCATTCTTAGAATATTTATTTTCTAAGTAGAAAAAACAAAACAAAAAAAACAAACCCAAGAGCTGATAGTTGGTAGGACCCCAGAGGTGAGGATCTGATTCTTGCTACTTTACATACAAAAGAGATCGTTCGTTTTAATTATCAGATCTCCCTTTGGGTTTATTTCCTCCTGAGGAGAGTTACGAGTGGGCGAAAGAGGGAGGAAAGAGGAGGGAGGAGGGAGCGAGAGAGGGTGAGGGAGTGAGGGAGAGAGAAAGATGACAGAGGCGACGGGTGCCCAGAGGACCAGCACACGCTATTTATTGCTGTTTATAATTGAATTTTTGGCCAGCATTGAGTAAAGAAGTGCTCCCGGTTCCAGCTCCAGCTCCAGCTCTCCGATATATATCGAATAGGAACCGCCAAGATTTATCGACTAGCCTCTCGACTCTCTAATCGACCCTATGACGGATTTATTTCTCAGGGGGGAGACTTTCCGATAAGCAGAAGCTTACACCTAGCCTTCCCGGAGACCTTTGGAAAATGTTCCTTGAAAGGAAAATTTATTGTTTGCAAGGCTATGGAGATATCCAGCCAGGACGTTTTTATCATGGGCTTCCTTCCACTGTATATAATTTATGAAATATTTTGAGAACAGAGAGGGAAACATTAAAAGTAACTTATAACCAAATTATTAATACAATTAAATTAACTATCATCATGGGTTGAAGTTTTCCACTGAGATGCTGCAGGCGCCAATTTCCGTTAACTACCGAGCATGGGATTTTATCAGGCCTTGCAGGCAAAAAATTGGGAAAATCTTTAAAACCTTTTTCAATACCAACAAATTTATAACAGCATAAACCAAAACTTGCGACTTGCGTGTTATTAATTGGGCCTAACTCGGTTACATAAGAAAAAAATATAGACGCAACACATGAAATTCAACCAACCTCCCTCTCAATGCTGATGTAAATTCTTCTGAATGTGAGCATAGATTCATTTTTTAAGCCTTTTTTTTTTCTAACCTTCAGGACTACTAATTTCTGTCCTTCATTCTTGAAGTTCTGAAGATTAACCATAGTAACACTCGATTTTGAGTATATAAGAAAAAATCAAATATCCAAGTTACAAAATGTCAAATTAAGTTTACGACTCAAAGGCAGACCTCTAAGAAATAAAGTCCAAGTGAGTTAATCCCGCGCTGAGCCACGCAACGAAGCCCTTCATAAAAATGTAAAACGACTTTCATTCAGATTTCGAAGAGATAATATCTTCCAGACTTCTGCGCAGCCAAACTAATCTGCGCTTTGTTTGGATCAAGCTTTCACCTTCTTCAAAGTGCTCAAATAATTTATTTATTTATGATTACTGAGAATTTTGATTTCCTAAAAACATCGATTTAAGAAGATATGAAAACATAAATTAAGAGATGTAAAAATAGAAATGTGTTTAAATAAATCATATTTTAAACTAGATATGTATATCATAGACATGTATGTCATATGTGTATTCTTAGATAATAGCAAAAACATATACACATAGAATTTTAAAAATGAAAAACTTCAAAAATGCAATTATTGAAACCACTAATGTAGCCAGGGACATCTTAGAGGAATAGGAGAAGGGCGTCCCTCCCTACCCTCTCCTCCCCAATAATGTGAAAACCCCAAACTTGGAAATTTGTTATTTGAAGACCTAATTCAAACTACGAAAATCAAAATCCCAGAAGTATAACATTGTACTTAAACAGTAACTAAAATTTAAAACCAATACCAATACCTTTTAAGTTAAAAAAAAATAGGATTTTATCGAAACAATGTTGTGGTTGAATAGGAAAAAAAATGTTAACAATTGCCAACATTCGCAAAAGGTAAGTGAAAAGTTCAAATCCAAAAGAGTTGGGAAAATTAAAATATTTATTACAGTTTGTAAATTCGGTAAAAAATTGTCGAGTAAAACCTCCCCTCCCAATAAATTGTAACAATGTATCCGAAGGTATATTGATGTGAACGTAATAAGGAAATAAGTTATGACAATACATGATGGTGTGCACATTCTCATCCGTACCAAAAATGCTGCAGAAACCATTTCTTTTTCGTTAATTCTGAGCTCTAAAACTTATTCGAAGATCTGAAACGAAACGATCTCTATATTGTATCATCATTTCCAATCACTTGTATTTTATATATCTTAAAATAATGTTTTGGACGGTTATTTAAAAAAAATAATAATAATATGTGTGTAATGATATGTTTATAATATAATATGTGTAATTATTAGCACAATAAATGAAAAATCGAATTACTGGACACATAAAAACTAGGACAAAGCAAACAACATTTAAATTTAATATGTGTTACAGACCATATTTTACTTGTAGTTCAAATCACATATCGATCCTATTATGTCCAATTATCGATTATGATATCGATTCATTTCGTCACTTTAAATCGTTCTAGTTGAGGCACGCATCATAGCAATGCGTGAATTATTACTTACTACTAAAGGGTTGACGCCTTGTGTCTTGTGGAGGTTGGAAATTCAAGACTTCGCCACAATGCGTGAATCAACCAGCGCGTTTTGAAGTGAAGAATACGATAATCCCATTTTTGCATATTAGATAGTTATAAAAAGTGGGAACGATATGACTAATTAGTTTATTTCAGATTCAAATCAATGATTAACATGATTTGTTTTGAGGGTCTCATTTCACAAAATATGAATTGATTGGAAGGTTTATGATAAAACTTGAGAGACTTGTAGCTATTGATTTTCGTCTCGATTCTGTGTTTAGCTTCATTTTTACGTACTATAAATGCGATTAATTTATAATATGAATGAAAAAAAAAACGCTGTAAATTATTACAATATGGTTTAGTAGTTTTTTTTTTTATGCTTTGGTATAATAATTCCAAAACATTTTATATTTTTCCTCAACCTTCATAAATGGCCGAGATATGGACTCATAGAACATTTTATCGGCCGTCATTTTGAAACAAACGGATGGATATTAATGTCGATTTCCGAGGATCAAAATCCCAGGAACGCTCAGCAGTCTCGGAGATAAGCTGGAGACAGCGGTTT
Source organism: Rhaphigaster nebulosa (assembly GCA_948150685.1). Taxonomy (NCBI): domain Eukaryota; kingdom Metazoa; phylum Arthropoda; class Insecta; order Hemiptera; family Pentatomidae; genus Rhaphigaster; species Rhaphigaster nebulosa. Next base: position 79,537,247 of record OX411309.1, on the reverse strand, counting down.
TTTTTTATTCAATTTTTGGATTCTACGAAACTTGAAACGTAATATCACAAATTTTGTGAAAGAGAGAGGTTTAAATTGTTTATATTTTTGTCGATTACAATGGTTCATTATTGAAAAAAATAAACCAAAAATTGTATCATTATAGTGAATGAGGGGTTTTGGGTTCAGCAACTGATAAGGAAGCTTGATCGATTGTTATGGCAAGGTGTTCTGATGAGAATTCTTGGTTTCCAGTCGATCCATTGCCCAAAAATAAAAATAATAATATTTTTAATAACAGCCGGACTCGAATAAGGGCCCCAGAGATGCTAGTCCACTGCCTTACCCACTGAGCTGCTACACTCCAATTTATAATTAATTTTTTGCGTCATATTCCCGATTTATGACTTATGAAATTATTTTTCAAATTGTTCTTTGATGTAATTTTTTGTAAATAACTTTATAAACAGAACATAACAATACAAAACCAAAATATATATTCATTTAAGTTCATAGCTCATGAACCATGATGATACCATGGTATAGATGATACGATGTTGTCTAGTCGAATTCTGCATCTTGTCGCCCTTGATGCAGCTATATTAACTTGTCAACCATTCAATACACCGCCAAGAATAAATCTTCAAACTGAAGGCAAAAATACTCGTATAAGCCTTGTATTAATCAGATTTCTGAAGTACCCACTGGGATCGAAGCAAAAAGTGTCTACCCTTTTGATTTATCGACGACCCGAGAGCACAAATCCTATATAAATTAGTGGCAGCCCTAGCAAAAATATCGGCTAGGGGCCCCATACCTCCCACCATTCTCCCCTCCCCTCCCCCCCAACAGCTCAACCTGTTTGTGCTACCAGGCCTTTATCACTTAACCTCCTTATCCGTATCTCCTTTCTGTGCTTTTACTGATCGATTCTTATCCTGAGTATCGATACTGAAATGTATTAAACTAAACTACCTCATCAATTTGCTTTCAAAGTAAAAAATATAAACGGTGCAAAATAGAAAATATAAACATTCTTTATTTTGTAATGGGTAAATTTGGAATAAATATAAACTGAATATAATCATACGAAAATGCAACATACATCTAATTAGTACTATTTCATTTTTTGTGTATTTAATTTCACAGAAATGACTCACCCCTGATCTTCCGTCTTAATTCGAGTATTCTGACTACCACTCTTTGCCTGAAAAAAACAAATAAATTGTTGTCAATCATATATTAATTTATAAATATTTATTATAAATATTTATATGTATAAATACATATACACATGCATAAATTTTAATAAGACGCTCCAACAGGATTCCAGTAAATATTTTTGCTATACTGTTAAGAAGCGATATTCCCCTGTAGTTACTGACATCATTGATATCTCATTTTTTGAAAATTGGAAATATGATTGCCTCCTTAAAGCTCTTTGGAAGCTTTTTTTTGACCCAAATATTATTAAAAAATGTAAATAATTTGTCATAGAAATTTAGAGGTGCCATTTTAAAGAATTCATATGATATCCGATCTATACCTAGTTGTTTGGCGTGTTTACATTTACTGAGGACTGTTTTTATTTCATTAATTGTTATTTGTTTATCTAATTCTTCAATTTCTGCATACTACATACTACGTAACAATGAAATGTAAAAACATCTAAAATACTAACTTTTAGGAATTATTTTTGAACGTTGAGCAAAACTAGACTAACTGTTTTTCACATTTCTATTATCACATATTGTATTATATATTATCAAAATTATATTTATACATTAAGCCAATATCTTAAATTAAACCTCATGATTCGATATCGACAGAACCAATAAATTCTGCGTGCATCCCTCCCTCAACAGAACGCAGTCAAGACTACATAAAAAGACATAACACAATTCTCCCACCTACGTCTTGGCCTGCCTCTCGTTATACATCGGCTATAACCTTTTTAGTGATTATTTGGTTAACAATTAACTTTAAACGTCCGTTTTTAGTTGCAGCGGTGATATTACTTAAATTATATTTACTTCGTATAATAGGGCACGCAATACCGAATTGTCTTAGATCTCCAGTCAACTTCTCCTTTTTTTGGGTCCAATATTTATTTTCAAAATCCTTTGCTGCACTGAAGCTCTCTTGTCGTAAACAGTATTATTCCACCCATAAATAACCGTATGAAGTGTAAGCGTTTAGTGAATTCTTTTAAATAACTTGAACAAATATTTAAGTCATGAGAAAATCAGGTATAGTATTTATTTTTTATTTTTTTACTGACACAAGTATAAATAACTTGATTAGCGTTTAATTTTAATTTTAATGTAAAGAAAACTTCGAACAACTCATAACCTTTGTATTGGTAGGACTGTTACACAACATAAAACATAACACCACTGCTACGGACACCTTACCGGTTTTTGCGCAGATCCTATTGTGCCCTTAGAAAAGGGATGCATTACAAGAACACAAAGATTCGCTGGCCATTGGGCCCGTACAAAGCCCTATACGACCACTAGGACTGACAGTAATAGCAGATACTCAGCTCGGTCCAATCTATACACAGCACTTCTTCAGTGGCTATTGAGTATCACTGACCGGGCCCTCTATAGTCCTCCAATGTACTGATGTACCATAAATGCCCTTATATAGATAACCCTTATATCTCCTCTGCTATTGGTTTAATCAATGTAATAAAGCCTTTCCTTAGATTTTTTTTATGAACGGGCTATAAATTCATGATCTTGCAGATCAATGAGTAATTACTTGAATAAAGAAGTAACATCTAGAAACTAAATAAAAGAAGGGTGCGAGGAATCATATAGAGCAGACAAAGATATAAATCTACGATATGACGAAAACAGTGAAAGGTCAAGACATAATTTTTACAATTTACAATAGTTAATCTGCTATGTTTCGGTTTATAAAGAAAATTTAATACGACCCCAGATGTTTTCCAAATTTTTCTAAAAATAAATTAATATTATTTCTTATTACACGAACTTGTCACACGATTAGAACACATTTAAAATGAGTAACTAATATACTTTATAAATAACACTTTATTCCAACACGTATCAAGAATATGAATAAATTATAAAAATGAAGTAAATTAATAATTCGTTGTTCTTCTCGCTAAAGAGAAGATACCTACTTTCTTATTTGTTATCTCAAATAAATCCATTTTTGTCTGTTTAAATATGGTATGTATTTAAGATAGGAATTCGAGTTGATAATTAATATTTTTTTTAGTTCTTAATAAATCAATATGATTTACAACAATTTGTGATTTAATAATGTGAATTTGTTTTATGATTATGATCATCATATTAAATTAAATATCAAATATTACATAACATTATATAATTTAATTATATTATGATGATTTGAATATGTAGAATTAAAAAAGGGATAATATTCGGCCTAGTGGGGTATTGAGCTCACAAAATTATGTCTACTTGAAGAGCTAAGTGTAAGAACATATTATGTTATAAAACTTTAAATGAGAGAAAGATGTTATTTAATGACTTTTTATTGTTAGTTTCCTACTTTTTATCACCGGATTTCCAACTTCTGAAAACTACCATTTAATTTAAGGTTTAGAAAAATTAAGCAATGTAGAAAGAAGTGTTTAAAATATTTTTCGCAAAAAAAAAACCCTATTTTTTGAAATGTTATATAACACGTTCTTGCGATTAACTGTTCAATATGACAATATGGCTACTTGAAAGTTAAGGAAATTACTATAATTTACAGCTATAATGTGACTTGATGACAATTTTTTTTAAGTAGATACGTAATAAAGATTAAAATTAAATGAAATGCTCCTTTTATTATTTTTTATTTGTTTATGCAATATATAAAAACGGATTTATCAAGAAAAATAAATATTATAGTTTTGTTTCATGAAATTTTTGCTTTAGAAGGAAAGGCATATTTTATTTAGCTGGCAGCCTGTAAAACGATAAATTGCAGACGGAGCAAGTTGCTACAAATATTTTGACAGGACCAATATAATATTTAGATTTGCTGGGGAAGGTTGCGGAGAAGGCAGGAGAGTATAACTTGCTGGGGAGCCCTTGGTAAAAAAATAAATATCCGAATATAAGGGCACGATGTTTACTGGCGGCGGAGCGGGGTTTGACGTATGCGGCCGCCTGGGGCTAGAACAGATCGCCTGGAAACTGTGATTTATCTGCCAACTTGTCCCTCGGGTATCCTGGATCGGTGTCTTCGGCGAGAGGATCGGCTCTGCCCTCCGGAACCACGCTAGTACCTTGCGGATTAGTACCGCTCAGCTGGGTGCCGTCGAGGTCCAGTCAGAACTTGGCAAGAGAATTGCAAGCGGGGATGTAGGATTTATGTCATTTATAGAATAGAGCTTCTGGAATAGGTGGCGAGAAAGGGGTTGGGAGAGGTAGATCAGATTTTTAAGAATTATTGTCAACCCGGCACTAAAATATGAACTGTAAATAACCACCATAGCAAGCATGAGACACAGAAGTAACAGTTGCAATATCCCAGGTTACTGTTTCATATATTAGGAATATTTATACAATAGGAAGATAGGGTTTCATCAGAAAAACTCTAAGTTGGAAAAATAAATAAATTAAACGGTTTTCTTAAAGGAATAAATATTATAAAAATTAAATTAATAAGCGGTCAAAACATATATTTCTTAATTACATGACTATGTAAAATAAATGCCTAAGGATCAAATATTTGAAATTTAAGATAATTTTCGCAAACATGTAAAAACGCTATTGCTTTCAATAATTCAATGATTCCCACACAGTAGTTTTTAGAATACGCTTTGCCTTGGAGTACCTTCGAGTACCTTGGAGTACCTACCTAATGTAAGGATTTGAGATATAACATCGTATACATATTGTTCATTTATGTATGTAAAAGAGATTTTTAAATAGCCGAAGGATAAGAAAAAAAAAGTTTTTAGAATGGGTCGTTATAATTTCTTATTATGAAGACACTCAATTATTAGTACCAATCTGGAATAGCATTGTTCCAGATGTAGCTACAGAAAACATATCCAGCTGCACCGAAAACCAAACGCTAACGCATTCAAACTTCGCTGTACCGAAAAATGAACTATATATACAATTAAAAAAGAGGTAATGCCATTAAGGGGAATTTTTATAGCATTTTATATGTGAATGAGAATGATTCTAATTTCTCCAGACATTTCTAAAGAAAGCTCAGCTGCAATTAGGTTTGAACTAAGGGGCAAGTTTTTTGGAAATTTCCGTTTCTGTTTGTAAAATCTGTGGGCGTAGTGAGGAATTTCTACCAGTGGCTATCATTAGAAGAACCAACAATGTGGTACAGAAAATACAGCATACTTAAAGAATCGTATTTTAAATATTGATAAAAATACAAATGATTTTGTATTGAATAGGAGTGGAATCTAAATTTATAAAGGCATCTAACACGAGTAATTAACGGACTATTATAATGGTTCTTTTTTGTCCCTGATGCAATCGCCTGAAAGATAAAAGTGCAGTAATTTATAGAGGTAATATTCTTCCGGCGACTTGTTAAACCTTAAGAAGACACATCCTTAGGAAGATAGCATTGTTTGTATATTAAAGTCGGCTATTGTCTTCGGCGGCTCTTCCTTCCTCTGAAAGAATGCCGACGAAGACTCCCTCTAAGGACAAAAGAAGTAGCTGGAGCGTGAAGGAGCGGGGGCTGAGGAGGGATTAGCAATTAGCCCTCTGTTCCGTTAAATAAAAACACCGGAGGGAAGGGTCTTTGTATTTAAATCCGTGGTGGAGGTGTCGCGGAGTCAGTCGTCAGGAAAAAAAAAAGACAGACCCTAGAGGGGCAAGTATTTTTGATTGTAGCTTTGTACTCTCGACGTGGATTGCGATAATAATACTTTGGGTTTCTTCTTCGTTATTTAAGAAATTTCAAATCGCTCACAAAATGCGACATGCAAAATGAAAAATTGGAACAAAATAATTTTATTGAAATAATGGCGGAGCAGTTTATTCCATGATATTGTTTTCTGAATTATTTTGGAAGAATGATAATTTAATTAATTACATTAAATCAAAAAGACAATTTTACAATGGACTATATTGTTAGTGCTGATAAAGAAGAATCTTAATATTAATGGATAAAATGTTTCAATGAAATATATTTAATCAAATGAGGAAAAAAAAAAAAAGAAGAAGAAGAAATACCATGGAATTAACTGTCCCAAAAGCAAAAAGAGTAATATTTCAGAAAATAAAACTTTATTACGCAGTTCATTATGCACCAAAGGAAGATATGAAAAATTTCATGAAGTTAGTAAAAGTAATATATGTAAAGTGATTCCCTTACTCTTGCATATTTAACAGATGCAAGGAGTTGGACTGATGTGTAGCTTTTGACTATACTTGATGCAAACACAAAACCTTCTTTAGACATAGTTTGAGGTATTTAGCGTATGCAACCTACAGATACGGTAAAATTAGCATTTTATTGGCACTAAAGTTACCATTATTTATTTAATTGGATATTTTTATGTTCAGTTAACAATTGAAGAACTACGTAGAAGAACATATATGTTACAAAAATGTGAATCTGAGAAAAAGTTAATTTTTCTAATTATTTTTTATACTGGATCACCGAATTTTCTACTTCTGAAAACTATCACAATATAAAATTTAGAAAAACTAAATCAAGGTGATATGCAGAAAGGAATATTTCTTCCAAACAAAAATCTCTATTTTTCGTTACATTCCACTTAACATGTCTCCCATTTAGCTTTTTAAGTATTGTTAAAAGGAATTGTTAAAAAGTTTACATATTGATAATTAGCAACCCATATCAATCCTTGATTACACAGGGTATACACAGATCATGGAAGGCGACTTTACTAGGCGAAACAAAAAATAAAAATAATTTAGAAATCTCATTTTTGAAATAGTTGGTAAGTTTTGAAGGAATAAAGCCCACTTTTGTATGATGGATTATGATTGGAACGTTCCCAACGACTACGTTACCAAGTTTCCATTATTCCATTAAAGCCAGGATAAGAAAATTATGGTTTATATAGTTTGAAGAAAACAACACCGCGCAATAACGGTAATCCTTGTATGCTTCCTAAAAAGGAGCTGTAGGGGGCTAATCAGCTATGCAAAATCTTCCATTCATATTCAAAATTTTAAATCCCCCCTCAGAGTTAATTTATTCCCGCTCCGTTGTCTCGACCTAAATTGAATCCGTCCTGCCACCTAGTTCCCTCCTTGTATAATTTTTCATTTATTTTTCAATCGGTCTCCTTCCGTTCCCCGTACGGGGTGCAGATGATACCTATTTCCGCCTGATCGCTGGCTCATTAATCTCCCACAAGGCAGATAAAAGCGGCGCTGACTTCCGCCTCAATGTCTTCCCCACCCTGATTTATATAGCATCCGCCATTCCATTGATAAAAAGTGTAACTGTTCAAGACATCGGTTATCCTTAAAATAAAATTATTAGACATATCACAAATATCGTTCAAATTAAGCATTAATCTTGTAATTACAACATTCATGCAATATGAAAAAAATTAAATGTCTCCATTAGAGACGCTTTCAGAAAGTATTTATCAAACAATAACAGAGGGACGTTATATAGAAAATCTGAAACATCCAAAATTAATAACAGATCTAAAATAAATAGGGTCCATAGTTTTTCCAAAAGTTTGACACAAGGTGAAACTATTAGGGAATCGAACTTCATCGAAGAATGGCTGAGGAATGAATAATTAGTTTAAAAAAACGGCCAGGAATCGGTTTAATTTCCGGTCGGTATCGAATGAATGAATATTAGTTAATTATGAAAAATTTATTCTTGTTAACAATTTATAATCAAAATGAAAAAAAAAAAAAAATCAGAACGCTTCTTTTGATAAAATTTTGATGTTATACGGATCCAGGAACATTACAATTATAAAAGACATGTCCAGGACACAAAAGCCAAAAAACATTTAAAAAACAAAGTGATCTTTTTAAAAACTCACTATTCCAGTGATTTCAAACAAAACCTTAATTCATTTAAGTAGCATTTGACAACTAACTGGTCAATTATGAAGAATTGTGAAGAAATAAACCTCCCTTTTTTATTGTTATAATTTGACTCTTGTGCTATCTGCGTAAGAGTATTCTGTATTATTGCAATTTTCTGTTTAATAATACTGATGTTGCCTAAAGTTTGCCTAAAATAAACCTCAAAGGCAGGCTGAGAAATCTTCTAATAATAGTTTCCGGATCATAGTTAAATAAACATTGTAAAGAGAAAAATTTGAATTAAAAACTTACCGAAGCCAGTGCCTACCAGGTGAGGGTGTTATGTTACAAATTAAAAGCTTTGATAATATGATAACTTAAGTTTTTTTTTTTACGTACTTTTTTTAAACGGCATGATCTAATCAATCCACTAAGAAATGCGATTAATCAAGTATATTATGTTATTAATATTACAAGGTATAGATAAGTAGATAGCATTTCCATTTTTAAGAAAAATCAATATTCGAAAATTTGTTACATAGCACCTTCATCAAACCATGTCTTCAATTTATAATCATATTAAACCGACACCACTTTATATATATATATATATATATATATATATATATATATATATATATATATATATATATATATAAATATTAGAACGATATATATAAATATATATATATATATAAATATATAAATATATATATTATATATATATAAATATTAGAACGAGTACTTTAACATAAATTTATTAATCGATTAGTTTAATATATATATATATATATATATATATATATATATATTAAACTAATCGATTAATAAATTTATGTTAAAGTACTCGTTCTAATATTAATTTTAAAAAAAATTAGGTTTTTTTTTATAATACCCTACATTTATATTATTATTATTTTTTTTTTTTTTTACGAAATTACCCTCGTTTCGGGTAATTACCGTAAAACGGAAACTGCAGAACTGAGGTAGCACATTACACTTTAACTGTCTAAAAAATACTAACCAAATGGCTATTTTTGACAGATAAAGTATACCATTCCAAAAAGGTAAGTATATACTTGATTTCGGAATCATACAACATTAACGTAATAATATATATATATATATATATATATATATATATATATATATATATATATATATATTTTTGAGTTTTCAATTTTATTAATCTATGTCAGGGGTTACCAGTACTTTATGTCACTGCGAACCACTTCCACTTTTCAAATAACTGGACGTAGCACGACCTAAGCTTATGAAATATCATAAACTTAGGTCGTGCTAATTCTAATCAGTATTGGAGTTCGTCTTCATAAAAAATAAGAGGAAATTTACAAAAGTTTATTAAACAAAATAAAACAATATTTATTACAGTAAATTGATAAATTTAATAATAATTTAAAAAAAAATGTTATCTCCCATTGAACGTGTTAAAAAGTTGGTTTTATTCATGGCTTTTGTTTGTTTTTCTGCCTATCATCTGGAACCCCCTTACGTATCACCAGTGGTACGCGAACCATGGTCTGGGAATTCCTGATATATGCAATAAAAATCTTGTGTAGGTGTCCGTAGATGTCTTCAGACCCCTTCAGTATTGCGGGTACTGTTTACCCTACCCCGTGTCAGGGTAGAACGTGCAGCTTAACGTCTGGAAACAATTATTTTGATCTTGAAAATAGGGGGCATAAATAAATAAGGATAAATAAACAATAAACTAATAAATAATTTAAGGATAAATTAACAAACATATTGTCTTCTTATTTTTTTTTCCAGTCATTCAAATCGTCCTTGGGACAGGCTCTCCAACTCGTTATTCAAGAAACAGAGTTTATACTCCAAGAAAAAATGAATTTCCTACGCCTAAGCCTTACCTTCCAGCAGTATGTTTTCTTAAATGGAATAATCGAATTCTTATTTCTGGGACTGAATTTTCTACGTAATGATTATTTTGAAGAACATATAGTTAAAATGTTAGTCCATTTTTGGAATAAAATTAGTCTCCATTTAATTTGGGAATTTATAAAACGTTCCTAAGTATCACAAAATACTTTCTTTTTTTACAGTTTGTCGCTATGATGATCATCGTTTTTTATATTAGTTGAGTATTATGTATTATAGATATTTCATTCAAACTTTTATTGTTTAAAATTGCCTGTAAATATTCATTAGGAGAAAAATTAGTCGGGTATTAGGTAGTAATTAGGTAGTATATATATATAAATATTATTAATACTTAAGGTTTCTCTGCTAATTTGAACCAATGACTGAGGGCTAACGAGGATATTTTGGCCGTAGAAAGTTTTTATCAAAGGTGGCTAGGCGGTTTGCATTTCTTCATAGGAGGGGAACTTTAAGAAGGACCCACCCTTCCTTAGCTCACCTTCCTTATTAAGGGCTCGTTAAGGGTTCTCTTCTTAAACAGGGCCTAAGGGCCTCCATGGCAGACTTCAAGGGATTCCTCACCTAATACCAAGTCCCATGAATAAATTACAATAAGGGATTTTCTCTTAGCCTGAATACCAAATGCCACTATGAAAAACATTAGCTTAAGGTAAGGATCATATAATGAAGAAATATCGGCGATAGACTTCTGGAGGCTGGAATCTTTCAGTTTTGAGTTTTGTTTGCCCGTGGTCGTAAACCTTAGACATCCCGTAATATAGGTAGAATCCTTTAATAATATTCCGTTTATTCGACTAAATCGGATCCACGGGGTACCTAAGACTTCGTCTGGACAAGTGTCTAACTAAGAATCTTTATATATGTGTAACAAGAATCTGCAAATCGTTTCTGATTACTTCAACATTCCATAGAGGCACATTATAAACTTACAAACTTTCGTTTTTTGAGTCCCTTCTTTCAGAACTTAGCTTACTTGAGCTAACACGCCGCAAAGAATGTTTAAGAAATGATTTTCGCACTATCACTTCTTATCTCGTTCTTCGAAGCGAGTAGTACTCCCTCCTATGGTTTAAAGATGACTGACAATTCATCATTGTGCCCTCCACCTGATATCTACCCTAACACATAACCTCATGAGATTTTTCAAATCATGGATTTTATGTTTTTAATATTCCTTCAATAAAGCGGCTGTCACATTAGTTTAGTTTCTCAATTAATCTACGTAATAGGCCAAGAAAAAAAAAATTTAACTCCCTCTCAAAATTTGAAGTTTTACGTTCTAAGATAAGTGTAAAGCAAAAATCAAATTAAAAAAAAAAATCGTCCGTCAGCTGTCCGCGGCATTTTCAAGACTATTACACCATTTTTTTTAGGTTATTATTTATTAGGCACCAAAGTCACAAATCACTCCAGGATGATCTTTGGAACTCAACATTACCACCAGCCATTTCATTTCAAAATGGCGACCGATCACAGATTTCATGCATCCATAAACATTTAATTTTTTATACATAACAGTAAACCGTAGTGCAATAATTTTCAGTGTTTTTAAAAATATTCTGTGATTATTTAAATATATGCATATATATATTTTTATTCAATTTTCCTCGTACATTTTTTACATAATCATTTTCTATCATTTTGTATATATTTCACTTAACTATGTTGCAGCCCTAAAGATGAACATGATTAGGCAAAAACGTCAGTATAAATGAGCCGAAATATGTAATAAGTAACCAACCGATATCGATAATGTTCATTTCGCAAATCCAAGACGGAGCTTACCTATGCCATTTAACTGTGGATTGGATTTTTGCAGCGAAATTAACATTCTTTAGAAATCCCGCTTTGTTTCTTATTGCATATCTGAGTTCAAGTATGAAACTAACACTTATTGTTTCGTTTTATATACCAAATTTACTGATCCCAGACGAGTATATAATTCTCATATGGTATTAATGAAACTTCAGCTTTTGCAAAAAGAAGTAGAGGTTTCATAAACGTACCAAGGCTAACACACTACTATCTCTGCTGAGCAATAAAGTTATTAATTTTAATCTTATTCCTTACTTATGGTCCCTAAGTGATCCATGCTGACCTTAGAAGCGGACTCTACAGATGAATTGGCCCCTTACCACTCATTAATTGTATTATAATGTGAAGTGATATTAATTTAAGTGTGTATAACCTCGTTAGCCGGACCTCCTGGTAAAATTCCCTGGGCAGCTAATTCGCCGTAAGTGAGGGTCCGTGCGTGAGGGGGTTCCCTTCAAATTTGATTTGGTATCGAGGGGGCTCCCATGAGGGTCTTTTGTCTTCCCTCCCCCCGCGCCCTGGGGACGAGGGGCCCGCCGGAACTCTTATCAGGAGCAGCGGCTTTAGATCAGAAGATAAGGAGTTGCTAGGCCCTGTCAGGTAACAGCAATATTTCCGCTGCCATTGGCTTTAATAGCCAATCCCAGTATTGTCGGCTTCTCCAGCTTCCCTCCAAGGAGAAGTTTTATGTATATATTGCTTATATCATATGTTTTATATCGTTCCAGGTTTTTTCATCAGATCAAAACTACTTAATTCAAAGAAAGAAAATAGTACAATTTCAGTGAATTTGTTTCTTTCCTCAGGACTTCGAAATCATCCCCACCTACACACTAATAATATTTCTTAGAAAAAGTATCAGTAGTTGAGTAGAACTAGAGGTCGTTAAAAATATAGAGGTTTATTTTAATATAGAACTACGTTCCTCTAGTTGGGGTATTAGATGGAAGCATTTTCAAACGCTTTTGGTGTCATGTTTAAACACTCTTACCTTCGTATCCATAAATGCTAGAAAGCGAGAATTGGTATCATTTAACAGAGAAAATGTGTCATTAGAGATTGTATGGGACTCAGGAGGTATAAAAACGAGTACACTAAGTAAGGTTTCGACAAAACGTTTATTGAATAACTACCACACTTGAGAATAAAAAGATTCGCAAAACTAATTAATCAGTCAGTTGTTGCACAGGACTGATTTATAACAGAAAATTTTATTGGAAACCAAGAATATGTACAAATCATAACTAATCTCATATTTAATCAGGTAAATGGAGTAAAAAGAAATAAAACATCCAAGATTGTTGGTAGCAAGCATTAGGCCTGAAAATGCGTGAAGATAAAAAAAAAATAGTACCTAATTTCCATGAATTTCATCTTGAAAGACACGACTTTTAAAAAAGAAACGTTCGAAAATTACTTACCTAATTGTTCATCCCAATGTGCAGTTTTTTTTTGTTTTGTTTTTCTAGTGGTATAAGACAATGGACTCCTAATCCAGGCTCGAGTCTAGCTTTTTGTCGAAAATTTATTTTCTTCTATACGATCTGGATCCTCCTGGGGCGCACCCAGCCTCTATAAATTGGATACTTGACCCTGGTAATCCGTTTGGGAGAACAAATTGGCGGTTGAATATTGATACTGAGCATATCATCTCCTTGTGCGGATTATCGTTTGTCAATAAGCAGTACTTTCCTACCTAGCACTGATCATAAGATCTTTCTTGGGTTGAATCTAAGACTTTTATAGTTTTTTTTTCTTTTTTAGTTTTACCATATTTTTCCGTAAAAAAGTATTATTTTTTAAGGAGACTATAGGTTTATTAATTTATAAAAAGAATATTCTACAAACTTATTTTTCCATAAATAAAGATTTGACTTCCACAGAAAAAAAATAAATTCATTTTTCAGATCCATTCTCCGTCTAAAAAAAGAAAATTTTACTTTCCCGACCAACAATTTCCAGTTGCAGTTATCCTTACCCTCTGTATATCCAGGAAGAGACCTTTTAAAATTCATTTAATTATGATTTAGATAGCTGGAGGAGGAGACGCTGTGAACATGGCAGCCAATTTATTCCCCAACAGAGGCCGGAAGGGAGAATCAGAAAAAGCCAACGGGATTTATCTGCCCAAGATTGATAAAACATTCCCTTCGCGGAGGTTTGGGCCTCAGACCGCTCGGGACCCCACTTCGAGGAAGTAATTAGGAGAACAACCCCTGTTTAAAATTTTATACCGCATATCTTTTGGGAAATCTTGCAGGGTTTTTTTTTTTTCATCCCGACCGCCAGGAAACCGGCAATTCATTATGATAAAACGGAAAATCCCATTATAAACATCCATAAGACATCGCCTGGACTTAATTTGATAAAGATTTTTTTTTTGTGGTAGCATATCATTAGTTCTCCAGACTAAGCCGTATAACGGTGTAACTACAGTTTATTCGGGTTCAGTAATGGGAAACAATTAATTTTTCGGTCGTATATAAGAAAATGTTTCAATCCCTTCAAGAATAAAAGCGACAGATCTGATAATTTCTCAGCTTACAACTGACGTTGGCCAGTAATTATGCTTCTTATTTTTTATAATAATATGGCAAAGCATATTCTTTGACCATAAATTAAATAAGGATAATTATTATTAACAAGATTCTTCTATATCGAGAAAACTGCATTCATTTCCCTTGAATGAATTGAAAAGAGTAATTTTCTTTTTTTATTTATGTTGTACATTTTATAGAATTTATTTAATGCATTGCCTTGGTTTTGAGCATTTACTCCTACATTTTTATTAAAATGTTACCTAAAAAAATAAATATTATAGTAACGCTTCAGCCCTTTACTTTGGATTTTCACAGTAAAACATGTCCTTTTGGGAAAAAATTAAATCTTATAAGAATTATCTTAAATTTTGTCATGTATAGTTAAAATTTCCACATGATTATTGATATTATGGATTAATAATATATTTTGATATCTCACATTGATCTCATCATTCAATTTACATTTAATAGGTATCGAAGCGGTGGAAATAAAACGCATACCAAATTCATATTAAATGAAATCCTCACGATTCAACGTTGAACATTATAAAATTCAAGAAATAAAAAAGTTCATACACTAAACTTTTTTAGCATGCAAAACCTATTTTCCCATTACCGCTTTTTTAGCCCTTATAGTGTTTTAAAAAAATTAAAACTTCACAATTCTGTCAGTAAGAGAACAATCTATACATTTCGATCTGAAACTTCTTTTTGTTCTCCCGTTAAACTTTAAAAATGCCATTTGCGGCAATTTACTCCTGACGTACAGAATTATACTATTGAAAATGCCTTTATATTTTTTCTAATTGAGAAATTTTTCAATGGTTAAATAATAATAATAATAAATTCTTCATTTATTCCAGGACACGTGCCTTTAGAATAACATTAAAGGGAATATTATTATTGAGCTTCAGAGCCTTAGAGTAAAAAATAAATAAAAAATAACAATAAATAAAGAAGAAAAACATAAACAACAAATAATAAAATGAAAATATATAAAAGAATAATAAAAAAATAAGAAATTACAATAAATCATAATGATATAACTTTTAGACCTATAAACAAATACAAACTTCCAATATTAATAAATTAAAAATAAATATAGTTTAAGAAGAAATATCCTTTTTGGGAAAAGGGAATCAAAAAAACTGATGCTTTAAACAATCCAAGCTACAAATTGAGGCTCTATTGCTTAAGTAAAGCAGAGATTCGCTAGCAACTTTTTAAGTTTGACCTTTATATCAAAGAGCTGAAACTTGAAAGAGTTAAAGTGTTTATAATAATAATTCAGCTGCCACTTCGTTTAAACATTAACTTTTACTACTAACTTACATAGGAAGATGGACTAGAGGTTAAGCGGGTTAGCAGGCTATTATTGTTTAACTATTATTTCGTTTAGCTACTAACCTTTAAAAGTTAATAGACTTCTGTTTTTGTTGTTTACCTTTCTGCTGGCTTAGCAGCCCCGTATTTGAGATTTTAGGCACTAAGAAAACTGTTATAAAAAAATACAAGAAATTTACTCTTGTTTTTATCAATGATACTCTTTAAAGTTATCAGATTTAATTCGATTTTTCTTTAAGGTTTTAATTTTTTTTTTTGTGAAATAAATTAACTGAAATGATACGCATACCAATAATTTAATTATTTTTTATTTAAAAATAAAAATATAATATTTTAATATTTAAACTATTAGGAATTGACAAATTTCACAACGGAGATGTTCAAGGAAAATTTATAATAATGAATTCATAACATTATTAATAGACAAGGAAAGAAATAACTAAATTTGGCTTTTTTCAATTGTATTTTCAATGTTTTTATGTCAATTTTGAAATACATTAAGACAAATATTTACCATCTTCAGGCTTCTTAATATTCTATGTATAATGTTCATAAGTTTGATAATTGTTTGTGATTATTTTTAGTATAAAAACATTCCTTTTTTTATACTAAAAATAACGATAAAGAAGGTCTTGAAGATGGACATGGGTCCGAAACGTCGTGGGGTATGTTTAAGAAGTTTATAAGGGTTAGATAAACTCTAAGAAATAAATAACAATTCTTACTATTTCCATATTATATAAATTTTGTTTACATCGGATCTACCAATTTAGAAAATATTCACAGCTTTTCCACATTTTTTGGGATAGTAGGTAAAATAAAAGCACCCACTCGAAATTTTCACATGTAGTTGTTGAAAATGTTAGCTGGTGGACCAGTGTAACATGAAAGGTTGCCAATTCCTGCTGTAAAGAATTTTTCAATTGTATGAGCAATAATAATTTCTTTACCTCGATTGGCTTTGACACAATACCGAAGAGCTCCGACAAGCGTTGGGTGTCTCCTGGAGTCCGGATTTGAACTCCATTCATAAAGGAAGGAACCAGAGATAGGTGTGAAGCGTATGGATGAAGTATGAAAATGTTTAAATTTGTGTATATTACTAGAAAACAACTGGAAGATTCCAAAACATAAAACCTCAAGTCTCTAAAATACCGGGAAATAACTAAAAAGTCAACGTTTCGCCAATTCATGCATCATCAGGACATACACCATAAATTCATATCTCACATAAACCGTCCAGAAAGACGCATCAACCAGAGACAGCACATCAATCCAAGACATCCATTACACATACTCTTTGTGTATATTGTAGATTGGGAACATAACACAACTTAATTATGGCATATAATAATTACAACTCCACGAATGGAAAACGAGCAAAAGGATTGATATTGTATTTTACAAAAGGTTTTTACAAAAAATAGATTTTCATTCCAATTTAATACTTTAGGAACATTTTATACATACAGCAATTTATGATAAGAAAGCTCGGGAAAAAATATATAAAACATAAAAAAAAAAAAAAAAAGAAGGTAAATTTATATCGTGAGGGAGTGCGGCAAATTTCAATATTTGTGCATATTTCATTATGATTGGCGGTGCTGAATCTAAAATAACTTGGTAGACAATTAGGATGGACACACTGTTCATCCCTCTACCACTCTAGAGTTGGGGAGGAAGGAGTTTAAATTCTACCAGGAGTAAATCATACTCAACCATACCATGCCAGGGTTAAATATATGAAACGGCCCGATATGAACATACCAGATTATATGAAAGACTTCCTCAAAGATAGCAAAAATACCGTTGAAAAACTCATAAAGAGATTTGAATGGATAACACAATGACCCTCTAGGGTAGAGGTGTTAAACAAATAAAAAAATATATAATAATAATTACCGGAAAAATAGAGAAGGGAAATAATACCTGGAAAACTGGATGTTGTCATATAATACTCCTTCTAGCAGACGGTAACACCAAAGATAGGTGGTGTTAAACAGACAGAGCGGCTAATACCATGAGTAAGGATAAGGCACGGTAATATAAGGTTATTGCGAGAGCTCTACCCTAATACATATTAGGAGCCTGTATGCTAAATTATAAGACGCTTAGTACCCCGCGAGTATTATTTTAATCAAGACTCCGCCAACTGCGCGAGGTATTATGTTCCTCGCCTTCGGAATTACAGGACATGTGTGTCAAGGCTGGCATTATCAGTGTCTCCTAACCGGAGCTAATTATAGCCTGAGAGGAAGAGGAAGCTACTCATTTCGTTATGCATATCGTGGGGGGAGGTGAGTGGGGAGGAGGGCTTTTAGTGTTCTGCGTCCTGTCTTTCAACTTTCCTCTCCCAGAGAAGACTGATGTGTTTTCTGCCCCGAGTTCGAACAGGCCGTGAATTATTACCCCTAACTATGTACAGCTCGTTTTGGGGAGAGATCCTCTTTCGGCCCCGATTCTTTCCCGATCCCAACTTTGTCCTGATAGATTAAAGTGCCTGGATTAATATAGTTAATGAGCACTTTAAAAAATAGGTTACAAGAGTAATAGAAAATCAAGAAATTTTACAAAACAGATAATAACATAATAGAAATTTGACAAAATAGATAATATAGATAATATATGAAATATAGAGCTTCATAATAGCAAGTAGTTTGTAACTGAAAAACGTACACCAGTAATTCACTATGACGTAATCTTCAGAGCATCAGAAATGCGTATTGCTCCGCTTAATTTGTTAAATGATTTGTTTTAAAAGAGATTATTTTTTTTATTTATAAATTTGAAAATAAATCTGTTATTAATTATTCAATATTTCATATCATTAGAGGCAATTTTACGAATTTGGCTTTTCGGACACGCTCTCACGGTCATGAGATTTTGTCGGACAATTGTAGATTTTTAATTATTTTTAATGGATTTATTGGTGATAAAACTGACCAAAAGTAATTAATAATTATTAATTTTTAAATGTTCAGTAATTAAAATATCAGGTCCAATAACTTAAATATTCGGCTTCCGAGAATTTTTTTAGGGAAGTTAAATAGACTAAATTTCTCAATGTGTATGCTAGAATTTACTCATTGTTTATATGTTGTGTTTTAGCCTGCTAGGCCTGGAGCAAAATAGGCCGATACTTCGGCATATAATTTTTTTTTTCACTTCTATTTGTACATCAGCACCTGTTCACTATTAATTATGCCAACGTTTAGACCCACTTAGAAGGCCTTTATCAGGGCTACAATCAATACATATATGCTAGTAAGATAATATACAAAAATAACAAACAAGATATATTAAAAACTATATCAAGCTTCTTTTTTTTTCCATATGTCATATCTTGTTTAAAATACCATTAGATATATTTATTTTATTATTTTATTTACATTTTTACATACTATCCTTGTTATAATTAATTGTCTATAATATACGTTACATTTTATTTTATGATTACATTTTATTTTATATTACATTTGTGTGATTTCGTATTCATTACTTAGTGTCATAAGTATTTCATTTAATAACTGAATATTTATTTTAATCTGTAATTTTCTTGTTCGTATTTTATATGTAGCCCACGATGAAGGTATGCAAAGGAGGCCGTAACGTCGGCATACAATATTAAGAATTTTATATTTCCATTGAAACTTTGGTTTCCCATAGTATGTAAACAAGAAATATTAAATAAATGAAAGTTTTAATGTGTCATTCTTAAAATGTGCAAGTGCGACTATGAACTCTAGTTCTATATTTGATACCCACAAACCACAAATGTTACTGAAAGAATCAGAAAAATAAATGAAAGAAACGAAGAACAAATATTACAATAATTGCGGCTCGAGAGTTAATATTGAATCATTGTATAGCAATAAAGTTTTATTCTTTTTTTTATTTGTATTTGTTTTTATAAAAGCATGTTCACCAAAAGTGCATAGCGCTATAGCGTAAGGCATCATCAAAGTGACCCGTGAAACCATTTTGGTTGGCCAGACCTATCCTAGATTGTAACAACTTCCAAATAGTTACCTATAACTCAACGAGTAAATGGTTCGTAAAATAACTAAGTCTATCCCATGTACTATGTGCACCCATCTAGGATGTGCACACTAGATTTTACTAAGTTCGACTCTACATGACTGTAAAATTTTTATTTTTGAAGCTATATTTTTCCACTGTTTTTAAAAAAATGTTTCTAGGACGATTTTGTTTAAATGCTGCATTCAACTTTTCAACCACATCCATTTTGATGAGAATGATAATTCAATTTAATTGTACAAATTCTTAGCACGCTCTTGACCCTGCATTAAGGGGTAAGTGCGTACTAGGCAACTGAAAGACTCATTATTCAAGCGGAAGCGGTTAACAGGAAAGTGCGAAATAGTTCGTTTCCGGAGGATTATTTTACTGATGTAATCATCGAAAAAGTTAAAACTTGTCTGGGAAGCGCATTTTACAATCTTCAGTAGCAGTTATGAAAAGGTTTGTGAAATATAATGGAATAAATGCATTAAAAAAAAAAAAGGATTATTACCCAAGTTGCTTCGGCAAAAGAAGATAGCAGGAGCAAGTTTACACCACATGATCCACAACAGAGCTCTGCACTTACTCCTTCCGTCGTGCTTTGCCGAGGCAATACTCGCTAGCGCTTAAAAACTAAGAAACTGTCAATCACAAAGTATTTTGACGAACAGTTTCTGAAGGTTCTACTTAACGCAATTTTGTTTTTTTAAATAAGACCTAGTTGTGGATAAACACCGATACAGCTATACAGCAGAAGTTGAAAGATCCAACTTAATCAACAACTTGATGTCTTTACTACACGTCAGACTACATCTTAGCGAACTCTTGTGACTGATATGTGATAAATCAGGGTTTAGATTTCATGCTCCCAAAATTGTTTTGTTATTGTTATTTCATAGATGAATGAATCGTTAGAGATTCACTTAGGTTATTTACTTAGGTAGATGAAGTGATAAAACTACCACATTAGCAAGCCTTAATCCTGACAAAAATCCCAGGAGAGAGCACAAGCTGAGCACTAACCCCACATCGCGGCCACCCCATCCCTCAGCCTCCGGTAGAACGGCCTAATAAAATGTCGGGCGAGACGGATAGAGGAGCGTACACAGGTAAACGGCCCTCCTACAACACTGTTCCATTCCGGGCACCAGGGGAGCAGCCAGTCTTCATAGCCCGCCCTGTTAGTGCTAAATAGACGCATGAGCCCTCAGGGAATCCTCTCTCTGTACTCTTCATTTGTCTTATGTCACTTCCTTGTAATTAGGGCTTTTTCTATTATCACTCTGTGTCTTCATTAGTCCCCCGTAACTGGGAGATATGGTCTCCAGAGTGGATATGAACAGGGGAGTTGATTGTAATTACTATTAGGTTTAATAATCTGGTGCTGGATTAAAAATATCAAAAGTTAGGGAGTAAAATGGAATAAGAAGAAGAATATATTTCATAACTGGCAAATGGTATTTGTAGAAATTTCACAAATAAATAAATTAATACATTTTAATAATAATAAATTAAAATGCCTAATGAACCTGGAGGTTCGATGCCAGTAACACCAACAATTGTCATCTCTCTCTCTGTATATATATATATATATATATATATATATATATATATATATATATATATATATATATATATATATATATATAGTCATATAACTTTTCTCCCATAAACACCGTCAAATTCTCCCTCCTGAAAATTCTCCCACCAACGTCTAATCTCATTCCATACCGCGTACGATTACCCGTCGGTTCATTGATGATTACTATTTCAGAGATTCCTTTATTACCAAGCCAATGAATAAATTAATAACATTTACCTAATTAATCAAAATAAATTATAACTTTACATACCCTTTTTAGCCGTTGCGATTTATGACTTCAAATTTAAAATTTGAGTAAATGCTTAGAAAGATTACTGGTTTCCTTATATAATGTTTTATAAAAACTTATTCATACATTTTTTTTTAAGCAACTCATTAAGATGATTCTAAGTCGTTACTTATAATATTCAAAAACAGATAAGTCCTATTCCTATAACCTGGCAATTCTGCTTATCTGCTTGTTCAAGCAAAACAGCAATGAGTTACTTATTTACATTTAAGATATTATTATAAAACTAATTTCATTTTTAACAATTTTTTATTTTTTGAAAGTTTTTATTAACAGCTTTATACTTCATTATTCTGCATTTATTTCATGAATTTTCGGCCCACTAAAAGTTATTATTAAATATCTAAAAGTACATATGATTTTAATGTAATGGACAACGTGCATTCCGAAACGTCACGAAATAAGTGCAGAATAATAAAGTATGAAGGTATTAATAAAAACTTTCAGGAAAAAAACATTGATAAAAACTTTTAAAGCCTTCAAGAAAAAATAGTTAATGACAAAAAACCATTGAATTTCCCAAATCAATTAAAAACAAAACAAAAAACATCCATTGGTATTTTAATCGAAACATTTAGCTATACTTAATCATAGGCGTTTTTAATGAAAAGTTGAACTAACACATACACTTCATTGAATTAAGATTATAAAAATAAATTAATAATCAAATAAAAACGCTTTCCCTACATCTATTATGGACTATCTGTATTTCAAAAACCACTTGATACAAATAATACGTGCCATTTATAACTTCATTTTGGCAAAACAGCCTAAGTATTAAATAAGATTGGATAGTACTGAATTTAAACTATTTGTTAATAAAATAAAGCCATCTCTAGACAAACCAGGACTGACAGAGTGAAGGAAGGATGAGCTAGTAGATACAACAGGGAACAGCTATCTACCCTTGTGGGACCCCAGGGTGTAATAGGGGCATAGTAACCACCCACTTTATATACACACTATCCCTTCTTCAGTCTTGTCCGTTTCCTTCTTATGCTCCACTTCTTATTGCGAAGATCGTGTGCTAGCTATATATATTGTAGCTATATAGTATTGTTTTTCATAAGACCAGATTCGTATGAACGAAATTTACAGCAGTCGTAAAAACATAGAGGCTTAGAGTTGTCAATTATATTACGTGTAAATTTACAAACATTTTAAGTTCGTCAAATACACAAACTCTACCAACTGTTCTATTTCAGTAGTTCTAATAAATAGCTGGTTAGGTAGAATATTCTTATTTATAATGAAAGCATTAATGAATGTTGGATTAACTGTGGCCGGTGACCGATAAATCAAAAATATTTAATATGAACAATTAATACTTTATCAATTTTGCAAAATACTAAACCATTAGTACTATGTACCAGATGGGTTCCTTATAAAGCTGATGTAAATGATATTAGCAATTTTTTAGTAATTTTTTAATAATCTTGAAACTCGCGAAAACGAATAAATAAGAGGGTTAGAAGACAAGAGGTCAATTATTAAAATGTAAATATTGAGTAATTTTGATTTAAAGTGAAATTACTTAAAAAAAAAATCTCATTTAAAAACAATCTCAAATAGAAAACTACTTATTTTACGGTAAAATCTTTGTTTTTGAGTAAAAATACTTGATGAAATATTTCAATATTTGCATTTTATTACTTGGACCTCTTGGCTTTTGACACACCTCAATTATTTAGATTTGATACCATAAATACTAAAAAGTTTAATATTTTATTTATCCTCATTTAAAAATATTTTGATATTTACATAAACAAATGCAATCATGCTCGTGTTTTTCGTTTGATTTTGCTATATTCTCCGAGGATTTGAAAATATCTATGAGTAGTAACTAAAACGATTTTATTTTTTAAACTAAAATGTTAACATTGCTTCAATGCAATGACTGCAGGAGGATACCAATGCATCTATTTTTAGATGTATCCTAATTTTAAAAAATAAACCTACTATCGGCGATTAAGAAAACTAATTGTTTGACTGTTCTAATAATAACAAAAATATTTGTTAGATATTCTTAGAATTGTAATGTGAGGAAACTATTTTGAACACCGTAATGTTCGGTTGTTTTTAAGTGATTTAAAAAATCTTGGACATTAAATATAAGTTATTGGCTAAAAATCAATTTATTGAAGATGAGATGTTCATACACGAGCACTTTCACCGTGTAAGACAAGAAACTTAGAGGCAATTTCGAAGCAGATGATGATTCTGCAGCGATCGCTGAAGAAGCTTATTGTAATATTATAATTAGTTAACTCACCTTGCTCACAAGCCGGGAACCAATCGGCTCTGTTAAATCTGTAACAAGAGTTATATTATTAGACAAAGAGGATTAAATCTTCAGCATAATTAAAACATATTTTAAGAAAAGTCAAAAATAATTTGTGTGATTAGAAATTAAACAATAAAAATACCGGTAGTCCCGGTAGACACTCCGATGAAACGGGCAGTTATTTTTAAAAATTTAAACTATTGAAAAAATTGGTAAAATAATAAGAATAACGGAAAAGATATACAAGCCTGAAATTACGTATTTCAGGGAGCTTACAATTCCTATATTTCTAGGATGTTACGACAACTCTTTCTTCAATCGACAAATCTAAAGTGCTGTTTTCTATCATAGTTTTTACAAATTACGGCCCTAACGATTTTGATGAAAATTGCCTAGTCTTTTTAAAAAGGCCTAAGGTTCTTGCCTTAAAATCCTTTAACTGTCCATTCATGTAGTACACCACCGAGAAAACAAAGTGAAAAAAGTAATGAAAAAAATGTATTTGCGCATAACTCGAAAAGTAAACGTTTTATTGTGAATTATGTCTAAGATCATATTGAAGGTAATCAAATTCTCTCTCTCTTCATTTGATTTATGAAATTATTAGGAACATATGATCAAGCGAAGGATTTTGAATTTTGGATTGGAGATGGATTAGATTAGATGGAATGGTTTTATGTGTAGTTAAAATACACCATTAATAATAAGGGTTCATAGCGTTAACCTACGGAAGTAGTAAAAGGTCTTGAATGACACTTGGATTAAAAAACAAAATATGTTCGAAGTTGAAATTTCAAAAGTCCAACAAAATATCATTATTACCAGAGTGGAAGAGTGGTATTGTAGCGCAGAGTCGAGGGGAGTGGGAAGCACTTACATGCCATCCCGCACAAAGATATAAAATACCAACAAAGGCAGAGGATGAAGACGTTCATAAAGTGAGCGAGGGAGGGGGGAGGTTTCCAGATTACAGCCACCACAGATTGAGAGGCCTCCTTAATTAAGACATACCCTATCGACCTCTCGGGATTTGCATATTAGCCCAGCGATATCTCCTCAGCTTCCCCTAATCGTCTTCTCAGAGCTGGGTATCTCATCCGATGATTCGCCAAATAGTCGATAGCTGGGTGTCGAGGATCTGCAGGATGATAATGAAGAAGTCCGAGAAGGGAGGTTGGAAAATATTTCTTGTGTGGGTGGGTATCCCACAGACAGATAGCGACTAGTTTTTATAGTACAAATAATAAAATTTTTATTGTAGTACAAAGTTTCCTAAATATCATTGATTTGGATGTTTTAAACCTAATCTTTAGAAAGTTTTCAACCGTTCCGATAAATATCGGATTCGACTCCGATTCAGTTTACACAGGAAAATTTCCACATTTCCTTTAGTTTGAGGCCAACTCGGTCCGAGATCCGATTTATCGGACCGTGTGAAAACGCCCTCTCTCCTAGTCCAGGCGCCGGTGAGCACAAAGTCGAATTACGAGTATTAATATCGAGCCAAAACATTTTCTAGAGCCTCATATGCCAAGCAAAAATAATCATGGATAAAATCATCTTTTTAACTTGTTTAATGAGAGATAAAATGTTCTAAAAATTATTATTGAATGCATCGATTATAATTCAAGATGGTTACCGTATCTTTACAGGCGAAAGCAGTCAGCGTTGAAGAGGACTTGAGAATCAAGTTGAGCTCCTAACATGCCTGGCATTAATGCTCTGACTGTAAATAAACAAAAACATGCATCCAACTGAAAAATATCGATGCTTTTCTTAACAATAACCAAGTCGCGAATCAGTTAGTAATTTGTTGTGAAGACGAAACTTTGACACTAATATTATAAGATCTGTGGAACGCCAAGTTATCTGAACAGTGGAAATGGTACGCAGTAACATCAAGTTTGGGAGCCCTTGATATGGCTGAAAAACGTGCCCCAGAAATAAGTAGTAATTCATTATGACGCCATCTTAAAATCGAAAAACATCTTCCTCAGCATATTTATTTTAAATAATGATTATCCTAAAAAGAGCTTTAATTCTCTTCGTGAACGCCAAAGATTGGCGCTATATTAATTATGCAATAATTATTTATAATGTATTTTAAACAAATGATACAGTTTGAAAAAATTTAAAACTGTTTTGACCTTGATTAGTAATCCAGGATTTAACCAGTGAACCTTATAAATAAGTTTAGAGTTTTCACCAGGTTTAAAAATAATAAAACGAAAGCAGTTCCACTCTATTTTTTTTATATAAATTAATAAAAAAATATAATTACAATACACAATTATATAATTACATTTAAAATTTTAGGTGAAAATTATACTTGACAAATGTTTAGCAACATTTAAAAGACCACTCTTTGATTACAAGTTTTTTAGAATCTTTCTACTAATTTTTAAGGATCAAAGATGATTGATTATCTCCATTTCGAACTATTTCGATAAGCATAGGCAAGGTATCTAATCAATTTCCTTGATTCGTCTATAGCCATCGATTTCTCACAAGGTGAAAGAAGTTTAATTACCCTCCTACCTAATGAATCATAATTAATCATAATTAATCATAGTTACTGACGAGCATTGGTTCTGATAGAAATACTTTAAAATCAGCCGTTTTTTTTTGTTTAATCAATTGGGAATTTCCCCTTTCCTCCTGCTGATCAATCTCTGGGTAGAATTGAAGAACTGACCTTGAAGATTTGAGTTTTGATGGGATTCAATAGAGGAAGATCTGCTGGCAAAGACTGTTAGTTAGTGATATCGTCATCGAACCTTTGTGTTCGTTAGGCATGTTATTTATTTATATTTAATTGTGTGACATATAAGAATGCGTCGTAAAGTTTCAGCTCTCAAAAAAAAAAGTTACATGGTTTCGGTTACCTCAGGTAGAGTTCACTTGTGATTCACCAAGACTTAGCATACCCATCCTTAGCGACCTATGAAGGAAAGTTGCCAGACTATTGGATATTGAAGTGAAATCTTTAGCATCGAAACAAACCCTTTAAAAAATAAAAATCTAGGACGGATAAATAAATAAAAGAAGCCGCTACCGAAGATGCTTCGAATACAAAAAAAGGGATCCTGTACAGATGACTAGCTCCAATTGCTGCCCCCTTGTAAGTAAATAATCAAGTAGAAAGTTTAATACTGCCATTGTAAAATATTCAAATGAATTCAGGCAATCAGAAAAAAATTCAGTTTTCCTTCTTGAGACTTGTTAAAGAAATGCACCCCTTCATTGCTTGAGTCATAATGAAAATGTTAATGCAGCTCTGAATAAAAATATCAAACTGCTGTCTGTCCGACGTCCTCAGATATTCACTGCTAATATCATCCGACTGGTATTCATTAATTTTTTTCCTAAATATATTTACATATTTTGGAATTTATGGCTGTATTGTACGGGATGTAAAAAACGTATTTTATAATAAGATGGCAGTGAATTTATTTCTGTTTATTAAAGGTGAGACTTCTTTAGAAATACTGAAATATTCAATTAAGAATCGTATATAAAAACCTTACACAATTGTAATATTAACGATTTGGAAAATTCCAAATGATGGCATTGATAACTAAAATTAAGTATTTTTTTTTTTATTATTATAAACCTGAACGCTATCAATACTCGAGCCTCACTTAAATCAAATTATTTCCAAGCATTACTTTGATTATAACCCTTGATTATAATTTTATTTTATACTTTAGTTATAATTGACGAATAGAAAAATGAAAATGTTATTTAAGATATACGTTAAAGAATTATTATATTAGAATTTTACTATATTTATTTCCCCGGAGCACTTCAATGTTTATAATCTTTCATGATAACACAAAAACATGCATATTAATAATTAATATTTAATTAAATTATTAATACTAAATAAATATTAATTTCTATAATCTATTAAAAATAGATATAATTTTAAATATTTTTACAAATCTATGTTAGAATAGAATGTTTAAAATTTGTAGATCAGTTACATTGACAGTATGATTTTATTCCTTGTTAATTGAATTAAATCATTACTAGTAGTATTTAATCATTTATTTAGTATGTATTCAGTATTGGTATTATTATACTAAGAAAAGTATTACCTATGTTATTTGCATTATTATTTTACTATTAGTCTTGTCCTCTCTTATCATTGCTCTAAGTTGATGACTAGTAATGTATAAATTGCTGTTTTTATTGCAATTATAACTGTAACAAATTATGTTATAAAATTTTATTAGTCTTTATGCACAATTACTTGTGGTTTTGTAATAGTTAAAATTAAAAAAAAAAAAATATTTGTTTTATTTTATTATTTAATGTTTGTTATGAAGATTATTATTGTAGATAAACGTTTGTATTTTGAATGTATGATAAATGGATGTAAAATACTTAATTTTATGAGACGTACAGGAAATAAACAACCTTCTCACATGGTTACTGATAGGAGGTAATAAATGCAAAAAAAAATCAAGAAGATAATGGTAGTGGCAACGGTGAAAAATAAAATTCACAGCAATGAAAAATATTTTTTATTTTAAAAACCTTAAACTTTCTTTATATTTGTTTACATATTTTTTTACCGTACCTAGGTAATCCTAATATAATTATTCTTTATAATAATTCTTCTCATTTCTGCTATTCATGAATCTTGTTTTTCTTTGCCGTGAAGAAGGTTTTCAACTTTGGCCGAAACGGCGGAGCATTTTTTTAAGTCTATTTCGTTACTGTGTGCTTGATTTATGAACGATCACCAACCATCATCTCCTGAATTTCATGTACGATCAACCATATCTTCATTATTAAAAAATAGATAAACACAAACACATACGAGTATCTATATATAAATGTATATGTATATAAATGTATCTATATATATATATATATATATATATATATATATATATATATATATATACACACATATTTACATAACATTTTTTGTATATTGGCATAGTCCATTGCATCATATATGAACTATATATACTATCATGATTTTAATTTGATAATTTAAGGTAAAAATCTTATAGTTAAATCAATCGTTAGAAAATTATTGGAATTGCTTAGTTTCACATATATAAAAAAAACTAGGCGTTATTTTCCATCAGCACTTAAGAGATGGTGCAACAAAGACCACTAAGGATTAGCCTAATAAAGGCTGATGGGGAACAGAAAAAAAAGACCATTTTAATTACAAGAGATCCCCAAGAATGAATTTAATACACCAGCTATAATAAAAATGTTAATCGGAAAAAATTCATGAGGATTATGATGGGGATGATGACCAGTGTATTAAGCCAACGGGCCTAATAACGTTTAAGTTCCTCTGTTAACAGGGCCCCGGTGTTTGTGCCCTGTAAGCGGCAATAATTAAAAAGAGGAAAAAAAAAACTGCCACGAAGGGGTTGTTTCTGAGGAGATAGGTCCTTAATCTTTAAGGACCCCGAGGTTAATTTGACAAATACCCTCCCACTTCCTGAGGTTCTCTTTACAATGGCCCTCTAATCTGGTTTTTTTTTTACCCCCTCCTTTCTTCTAGAAGGGCGCTAAGTGAGAAGGGTCGCCCCGCCAAGTGCCTGTAGCAAAATAAAATTATTTAGATTACAAAGAAAAAAAAAAAGAAAAGAAAAAATGAAGTCATATTCTCCTCTAGATTGGAATCCTGAGGGATGGCCTCTGGTGGAGATGAGCCAGTATTTATGCACTTATTTCGGAGATAATCTTCTTCTTGGCATCTTCACTTCACAGCATCCCCACTTCCTCCCCTTCTTCAGTTATTCTCAACGGCTGTAAGAAAAAAAAATTACTACAATCGGAAGACCTTTACCATGATTTCCTATCCTTTTTCACGTAACAATAATATCCTAATTTTATCAATGAAAAAGAAATAACAATAGATTACCAGACATTTTTGAGTCGATTAATAGATCACAAGTATTGTCGGGTATAGTAAATAATTTAAAACTGCAGTAAGTACACATAATGACTTTTAGCAAAGTAAAATTTATTGTTTAAAATATAGAAATCTGCAGAATTACACATTAATTGTAAAAAAAAAAAATCTTGCATAAAAATATAAGGCTATATTTTTTAATAAATTCAAAATTAAATTGTAATACAAAATTTTTAAAGTATATATTTATTAAAGTAAGCTTTATTTAATTAAGGTATATATTAAGTGAGGTTTATTTTCTAGACCAATTCGGTTACATTTATCGGACTTTTTAACTTATCAGGACAGTATAAAGCTAAATTATACAGGGTTAATAAAATGTAGTACTTGGTCGGCTTATGACAAAATGTACAATTCGGATTTGAGAATCTATCTGAACAATACTTGTACGGTATTAACGCTTTCATCTTTAATGGTCAAGCATTATTACCTTTTGAAATTTAATCTGTGCGAAAGCAGCAGTGGACTGTATGAAAAAAAAGTGTTTAAGGCTAAAGATACCACGAATTAATATATTTTCTGAATTACGCACGCGGAATTATAATTATTAGGGTTAGTTAAATTTTTATTACTGGGTCTATTGATAATAATGTTGAACTGCCGGATGATTTTGTTGAAGGTAGGTGGGTGATTTGTAGAGAAGGAACATGCAGAAAAGAAAAAGAAGATGACTTACTCCTGTCGTGTTGCTTCTTGATTTAACTTATATTCAGATTTTTGCCTGTAGGCTTCTCCTCATCTCTCTCTATCCCATTTTTCTTCTCCCCTATGCCAGGGGAACAGCTTCTTGACGCAACTCGGTCATTGTTGAATTGTTAATAAGTCGCCAGTGAAATGCCGGCTTCTGGACTTTATCTGACTTGATTCTTAGACTTTAAAGCCCTCTGTTTTCCCTTAATTCCTACAGAGAGTGTGTATAACGGCCCAGCTGTCTCGACTACCGCAAGATGGTGCCAGGTTCACCTTTCATTTTTCGGAAAAAGAAACAATACTTAAGATTGAATTCCTGTTTGATAATGAAAATGTTTACTTAACTTCTTACACTGCGAGCTCAACGCATCATCAAAAATGAAAACAACTAGGAAATACTGCACAAAAACAATTTCAAGTGTAAATAAATAAAATTCGAGTAATCGAATAAATTTCATCATAATTTTAGTCATAAACCTATTTTACAAAACAAAACAATTAATACAACAAAATTCATAATTATTGGAACAAAATGAATCCTGGCGATACCTTAACCTTGTCACTTAATCCTCTACCTCGAAGGCGAGTTGCGAACCGGTAAACTTATATAAGAAGCCGACTGTAAATCGTTTGAATTTCAAACTCGGAGTTGTTTGGACCTAATACTAATACTTCACTTAGCGGCAGGTAGAGGAACCCGGTAAGGTGAGACAGAACACAACCAGTACGTGTTTGAAAGAGAGGGACTGATGAACAAAGTTGGAGGAAGGAAGCCTTTTTTGCCTTTCATTGTAGTAGGGATGGTAAGTGGAACAACTACACCAACTTTTTCTCAATATTTTGTACACTTGCTGCTTAGAACTGATGGAAAAATAGAATTATTATACTAAAAACTAAGAATTTCAGGCAACTGACTGTTTTTCAAGCATAAGTCCCGATTTATTGCCGACCCGGTAAATTCAAGCAGAATTCTCGGTCTTCAAGGAACTCAAAACTGCTGGACACCCTGTTACATTTTTGGTACATTGATAGCTACACGAGTCTTTGCCTAGTATAATCAATTAAAAATTTATTAATATCAATATAAATAGTATGAATAACCATTGAACACAAAAGAATATATCCAAGATAGCTGTTAAGACACGAGAGAGAGAGAGTGAGAGAGAGAGAGAGAGAGAGAGAGAGAGAGAGTGAGAGAGAAGAGTGATATAGGGGGCGGTTAGGACTCTAATAGTGAGTAATGAGACCTATTCCAATAGAGACCTACTGCAACAGGTACTACCGTTTTTACCTCCCTCTCATTTGTCAACGCTACAGGTAACAGTAACTGAGGATTTAACAGTTACGTCAAGTGGCTAGTAAAACCTAAGATTACTCTGACAGAGACAGATTCTCTACAGAACATAAAAATCGCATTTATTCTTCATGGCATTGTCCATAGTTTCCAAATAAAAAAGCACAAAGATATTTTGCAAAATATTTAGTAGACTTATACAATTTCAAAATTCCCATTTAAACTTTAAACCAGAGCTCGTTTTCCTGGCAGTTGTTTGGATATATGTGACATAAATTGTTTTTCCGTTGTTTGTTGTAAGTAAATGGCTATCACAATTAATCACCTAATTCACTGCTCCTACTGACATACAAATGATTATACAGTATGAAGATAAGCTCTACTTTTGTATTACATATCTGTTTTTTAAAGGCTTTGAGCACAGCAACTTATTTACTTGCTTAATAAAATAATGCGT
Organism: Rhaphigaster nebulosa; assembly: GCA_948150685.1. NCBI lineage: Eukaryota > Metazoa > Arthropoda > Insecta > Hemiptera > Pentatomidae > Rhaphigaster > Rhaphigaster nebulosa. Next base: position 79,505,062 of record OX411309.1, on the reverse strand, counting down.
TCGAGGTAATGGCGGTCACCAGGCCTATGTTTTTCTGTTTCTGATAGAAAATATATAGCGAAGACAGACCAAGCTAAATGGACCGCAGAAGATTAGAAAAAAAGCAAAACAAGCTAATACTGAAGATATATCGATGAGAAAGGCTGCTGAAAAATGTAAAATACTACTTAGCATGCATTTAAAATCATATTAAAGAGTGGAAATGATTCTGACCCGGGCTTAGGAAGGAAATTTAACTTTCCTCCTACACCCGAAGAAGCTCTAGCTGACCGTTATAGAGCAATATCAAATATATTCTATGATATCACAGCAATAAAGTTTGGGAAAATGGCATTTGAATATGCAGAAAAAACGGTTTGAAACTTAGATTCAATCATGAAACTAAAATGTCTGGCTTGAATAAACATATTCCTTGTAGTATATTGAGTAAATAATCACTGCCATTTACCACCTATACCTACACCTTACATCACCAACTTCCATTACCCCAGTAATGCCGCTGATATTTTCCTTTTTTGGCATTAAAAAGAAATACTCAGTTTTAATTCAATATTAAGTGATCAGCGAATTAGTGCCTCTCTTAAAAGTACCGGGATGAATGACCTGCTTACGGAGCGCAATATTCAATTTGGATATAGAAACATATCCTTAACAAGTCAAGCTAAGCAAGCCAAATCAGAGCATCTGAGAGAATAAAAAAAGTGAAATTTTAAATAGCTATAATTTAAAAAAATAAATATATTCACTGCGCATTTACTTATGGATTTACTCACTGATGCAGGGATATGAAATAATACATAAAACCAAATAAGATATCCTTAGCATCATTGAAATGAATAGGAAATATGGAACGAACCCCCAGGAAGACGGGATATTCCATAAGGTACCCAGATATTGAAACTGAAAAAACAAAATAAAAAAAAAACCTCCTTCCGATATCTTAATTAAGTTGCCGTTTTTCGGTTTGATCCTCTCAGACCCCCTCGGCGAAAATGACACCGCCAAGACCGCAGCCCCGCGACATCCCCCATCCTGCCTAATATCTCAAGTATATATCATTTCCTATGGAGCTGGAGGGAGTTAACTTATGCTTCCTAAATTGGCAAAAACAATATCCTGAGGTCTTAGGGAGGCGGTGGAAATGAAGGAGGTGGGTGTGACAGGCGGTGGGGAGGAGGGGAGGGAGCTGGTAAAAACGTCAGACCCACTCAGCCTTCCTCTAAATATCTTATACCGCAGGTAACACACTCCCCTCCTCGGTTCTACTGATTGCTTCTTCTGCCACTGTGTCTCTTCTACTGTAATTGCGTCCTGCCAAGTTAATGGGCTCGAGGACTTGGCTGCAATTGACAATAGGTTCGATTCCTGGATTAGTTATAAAGCTAGTTCGAATTCGTATGGTACCCCCAAAAAATAGAGGCATATTTATAGTTTTCTCAACTTTAACCATCCTTCTTGATATAAGACTAAAATAATTAATTACAAAGTGGCGTTTAATTACTTGATTTGAAGTATCGACTTAAAATCGTTTCAGAATCTTTTTGGTTTTTAAATATTGTTTGTTTGTACTGTATTGAATCAGTAATGCATTTTTAGTAAATTGACATGTAATTTAAAATTACAACTAAACACTTATGATGTAAAGTTCTTTTACAGGATTTCAAAAACAGAGGTAGAAGGAATAGATGCAATAATCAATATCGGCACATCCAACAACGCTTTGTTCAGATGATGGTGAGTGTCTAAGGCTGAGAACACCTCTAAGCAAAACTATTAGAATTAATAGTTTTTAGAATAAATCCAAAAAGATTTTTTTTTGGAGGGAGGAAGGGAAGTGGAGACAAAAGATCTCCAACCTCTGAGACGCCGGTATCTGTCTCAAACTGAACAAAGGAATATTTACACATACATATGCATATGTATATATATATATATATATATATATATATTTACTTTTTTTTTTAATTTAACACATTGTGTGGAAAGTATTAATCACTCTTCTTGGAATCTTTGTAAAATCTTTTATAAAAAATGTAAACATGCCAGGATAAACATTAACATTATCGAATTCAGTAAGTAATAGTTACACTAAACGATATGAATAACCAAAACTAGACTTAAGCGTATGCAATAATAAATAAACATAAGCGTAGATAATACCAATAAGTAACAACTAAGCATACAAATATTATATGCTTATAATATGTATAATATTTTTATATTATACATGTATAATATTTTCTGTTTTATTATTAAAATAAGTGTTGTAAACAATTTAATTAAGTAAAAATAATCGAGAAATCTCCTTTAGTTTTAGAATTCAAAATTGGTTATTTCAGTGCATTTTAGCCAATATTTTATGAGCAAATATTATTTATTCCACTCTGGATCATTTGAAATGTCTCTTGCTTATTCTCCACACTCCAAAATACGTATTTACATATATAACATCCAGCTAATATATAAATTTTTCTTCTCCTTTTAAATTTCACATGGAACAGGTAAAACATTACAAATTATGTAATATATATATATATATATATATATATATATATATATATATATATATATATATATATATATATACATATATAAAACCGACGTCGTTTTTACTTTCTTGTACGAAGTAAAGGAAGTATTATAATCGCGAAAATTTTCGGTTTTCAGATTTCAATGGAGATATCCATTCTGACCATCCTTGAATCCATTTTGAATAGTTTCGTCGTGACATCTGTAAGTACTTTCGTACGTAAACTCAAAAATGGTTAGCCGTAGAAAGTTAAAATTTTGTATTTAGGATTGCTGAAAAATCTAGTTGTGAACCTCCCTTTTTGATCACTACATGATTATCGGAAGTGGTACTTTACTTGAAGTTCATTATTGATTTTCATCAAACATTATATTAAAATATACTGCAAAACTTCTCAAATTAGGTATATAAAATTAAAATCTTAACATAAATAATATAATAAATTTTTGTTAACATTGACAGACTGGAAGTGGTACTTTACAAGAAGGTCATATAAGTCTTTCATCAAACATCATATTAAAATATAATCTAAAACATCTCAAATTTGGTAAATAGGATTTTTATTTCAATATGAATGTATTTGCTCGATTATGGTTAAAGTTGGTGAGCCGAAAAGGGTACTTTACTTGAAGTTTATAATAAACTTACATAATAAATTATATTAAAATTAAATAAAGAAATCGTATGGTTTGGTAATAAAGGTTACAAACGCGATTTTGATTCTACTCCAATTAAACATTTTTATTACTTGTTCTAAGTGTTAAAATTGAGTGACCTTTGTGTGATTAATAACATATAAACCTTCTAAAGCCTTTTAAAGATAAAAACCTTTTAAAGATAAAAAACCTTCCCCATTTGTGAGGTTAATAAGTCTGCAGGAGATATCACTAGACAAAGTATTGGAAATCGACAGTTTCGACATGTTAAGAGGAAGAACCCACATAACTTATATCTTATTCTCCTGTAAATATATCTTGTAAATATATATATATATATGTATATATATATATATATATATATATATATATATATATATATATATATATAACCCACATAACTTATATCTTATTCTCCTGTAAATATATCTTGTAAATATATATATATATATATATATATATATATATATATATATATATATATATATATATATATATATATATATATTTACAAGATATATTTACAGGAGAATAAGATATAAGTTATGTGGGTTCTTCCTCTTAACATGTCGAAACTGTCGATTTCCAATACTTTATCTAGTGATATTGACAGTTCTACTGTTGTCACGGAACACGAAGAAATCTCATGGAAACTAGTTACCTACTGAAAGAAAACGACACATTATAACGGAAGTCATGTGTAGTCCACATCAGATATTAAATCTTCTTAAGAACCAAACATTCGAAATTTAACCTTCGGTTTATTATGAGACGTAAATACAATTTCTATCAATACTCGCTCAGGATATATTTAAAAAAAATAGAAATGGTCTAAAAATCGACTATTGATGACTTAAGTACCAAATATTGACGAATCTCCGTCGTCACTCTGGCCTTAACCAGTGCTAGAAGCCTTAAAATATATTCTAAGTATTAATGATTTGTCACCTTTATAAACTCCTAATCTACACAACAAAGAATAACAAAATAAATATATATATTGTTTTTTTGAGGGAGGGGGAGAGGGAGATAAACGTTTCGTGAGTTTCTTGTAAAATTGGCTGAATGGCGCTTACGCTTTTTTCAAAAACCGGCGTCGATATGATGAAGACAGAGTTCGAAATCAACATTAAAAAGTAATTTACAGTGTTATTTTAACATCGTGATATATTACTAGTTAAATAATTATGGTCCTATTATTTCCAACTGCCTGACTTTATACCTGACTCCGAGAACCCTTTGGCTAAATTACTAGTGACATTAGAGCGAGTAATGCATGTTAGTGTTGATGTTGAACACCCTTGCTCCGGAGAGGAGAGCGGGAGCCCTGGCGACGACAGGCAAGGGTTAGGGCAAAATTAACCCTAAGACAAGGGTAGCCCTCCCCTAGTTATCAGGATAGCCCGCAAGCCCTTTTTTACTACCCCTTGTTGGGAGGCGCAAGATAAGGCTTCCAGTAACTGAAGGATTACTCTTCATCTACTCCTTGTCTTACTGTTACAGGGTGTAAAGTTTTACTGGCACTTCAGAGCTTACTGCCGAGGTCCGTATGAATAGTAGCCGTCTCTGTGCTGTGATTTTTGGCTTGGAAGTATGACGAATAAGGTTGCGATATGATGATCCCTTGAAGTCTTCCTTGAGATTGTATCAGAAAGAGTTTGACAAGTTGATTCATAGGAGAGAAGTAAATACAATCTTAACTTTTTTTTTCTGTTCGCGCATATGTACTAAATTAAATATTTGCAGCCGGATGGATCCCTTAGATCCACTGCAATTGATCCCTCAAATTTTAAATTTTCTTTTTAAAAGACTATATTTTTATTACTTTAAACAAGCCCTCAAACAACTAATTAATGAAATAATTGAATTAACTAATAATGATAGTCTCTTGTGTAGTGAATAGTGAAATTTATACAAATAAGTAATATGACTGATAGCATGACCGATTTCAAAACAGTTCATTTTTAATATATTCATCGCACTCCTACCAAATCTATTTAACAAGTTTTATTAGTATTCTAAAAAAAAATAATAAGATAATCAACCTCTTAACCATCGAGTAGGCGCGTTGGTTACAGGCTTACCCCAGCAGTATAAGTCATCATGTGTTAATATTGGGAATCAGAAATTCCTAGTAGCTGCTTTCTATAATCTCATCTAGGATTTGATATTGTCAATTTCCGTTCCTACGACTTGCTATTTTCTCAAAGAACTCTCGAATCGGGTTCAATAGTCTACATCCCAGTTTTTTCCTGCAATGAAACTCTAATTCGCTTTTTTTTAAATAGATTTGTACACGGATAATTTTTATGAATATTTTAGAAATAATTCCTTCTTTTTATTCGATTTAGCACTGATGAAGGCTAAAAAATAAACATTAAATATTAAATAAAAATAAGAAGGAATAAAAAATAAGTTCCACAACATAGTACCCCGATCAACTTCTCCTTAAAAATATAATCAAATAAAGATATTAATTGAAATGTAGTATTTTAGTTAAACCGTTCAATCTTGTTAAACAATAATCGCATACGCGCGAAAAGAGCCAGAAATTTCGCGCTCCCCTCCAAATCAGTACAGCGAGCCATCAAACAGCTCGTTAAAAAAACCGACAGGCCCATTCACGCTCTGCCCTTAAGCACCATATAATTATAGAAAGCATGTTGCTCGCGTTCGGCTCGCATGGGGAGCGGATCGCTAGTGTGTATACCATGCCACCTAACAGACTATGCGAGAATTAAGCTACACAGAGCATGGTCTATAAGACTAGACGTTATTCTGGTATGTATTAGAAGGTATTTAACATGATTAGATATAGTTCAGTTATTTGTATCAGCTCAGCCTATGAATAAAAATGACAATGCTTATTCTACAATGTATTACTTTGATATAAATTTTACATAATTTATCATGGTGATGTTATGAGATGCATAGGCCGAATATGAAGAAGAGTCATTAACACAGAGTAAATATTTACAAGGAGTTTTATGAGACCGGGGTGTGGTGGTGTTTTTAAGGCAGAGCTATCTCCATATAAGCCCTTAAGGTGGGGCATTAGCATCCTTCTGCCCTTAGTTAGGACCCTAATGTATGCATATAGGATTACCTTACATCACCTCACCTTCTCCCTTAAGAGTAGGTAGGATGTAAAAAGTTTGTAACTAGTTAGCAAACTGAAAAGTTGGTGACCGAGCCCTGGGTGCAGTGACTCAGTGTCAGTCACCGCTACTGGGAGCAAGGTCCATTATTGGAGATTAACCCTTCGTTACAGAATAGCATTCATCACTGCCAGCCCTCTCCACTCCGGCAACTATTTCATTTATACTGAAGGGCTGACTCCTAACCCTTCGTCGCTGTTTTGCTAAGGAAGGGATAAGACCCGTTGAACTTAAACGGATAAATGAAGTTTACCAATTACAGTTTTATCGATAACTACTTGGAGGTCCATAAGAACCTAATCACACGTTTTACTGACATTTTCCACAAAAAAAAAAAAAATCATTATTATTGTATCTTCAGCTAAATCTTTAGTTCATTAACTCATTGTTAATGAGTGAACAGTGAGTTATGGAAGATAAACGAGTATAATAAAAATGGATATATTATTAAAAAATCCTCAATTAACATAAAAAGTTTTTCTTTTGTAAACCAGTTTCAGAATATGAAATAAGAAAATCAACTATTATTCAAAATATTTGTTTCCCTAACCTGGTATCAGGTTTATATTTTTTTTTTTTTAAATCACCGATTAGCCCTAAAAAATTTTTTTTTTTTAAAAAGTAAATCTGTAATTTTTTTTCTATATATAGAGTCTATTAAAACTATCAACAAAACATCCACAGAAATTCGTAACATATATAAATATGCCAGAAATCACACGGGAAAGTTGACCTTGCCAATGCGTCCCTTGAAATTATAAGGATATTTTATAGGTGTTTGCCTTAAAATTTAAGATGAATAGGGATTTAAAAATATTAATTTTACGCGAATCAGCTAGGTGAAAATATAATGAAAAACTTAACCAAGTGGTTTTTTGTTTATTATTTTCAGTAATGAAACTTTGTAATCGAAAATTTTTTTTTGCCATTAATATTAATTTTAATATTTAAATTTTTTTTAAAGTATGAGATTTTACATTTCAAGATATGTAGAATCAAAGAAAAAAAAAAACCTGTCTATCCGCCATTTGTGGCTTTTTTCGAGACTACTGAAGCCAAAAGCCACGCGAGGATGATCCACAGAGCCCGATATTACCATCCGCCATTTTGTTTCAAAATAGTGGTCGATTAGAGGTTTCATACACCCATAGCTCAGCGATTTATGAAGATAGAGAAAAATATAAAGTGTTTTAGAATCAATATAACAAAACATAAAAAAAAATTAAGTAATCTAAATTATTATTATTATTTTTTTAGTCTTGTTATAACGATTCCGAAACATTTTTAATAATGTTATTAATAAATATTTCAGATGTCCGTCAAAAGGTATATTGTGGGAGGGCTGTGTTAGATTTTGATGGGGTTCACTGTAGTGAGGAGTATGAGTGTAGGAATGCCTACTAATGTTCCTTACATCGATTCTTCGGGTTCGTTTGACTGACCACCAACAAATTATTACTTGGAATCACTATCTTCTTTAAGTATATGTCACTTCTAATTAAAAACACTGAGTTAAAAAATAAAAAATAAAAGTTAACAGTTAACAGTTACAGTCTATAATTCGTTTGGATTTCGCAGATTATTGTAATGAGAAACACTTTCAGGGATGAGGAACGAAAACATATAAATTCAATATCGTTTTCTATTTCTCTTAATGAAGATATGAACATCTGCTACAAAAAAACAAAAACAAAAAAACAGGCTCCAGTTCTTTAAGATCCGATAATAAATGGACTCTCCGAGGAACAAACTCTTGAGGACCGATGCGGAATTCTAAAAAGGCTAAAGAAAAGAAAGAAAAAACCCAGCCTGTTGAGGGAGGCTGCCGGATTTAATTCACGGCTCATCTGACTCCGAAGAGACCCTCTCATTGTTCTTGAGTTATTGTTTCTCCGAGGGGAGTCGAGGGAGTCAATCAACCCTCTCCCAGGAAGTTTGATTTTTATTTCTGTTCGATAATTAATAAGCCCCGAGGCCGGTCCGGTAATTAGTTATCGAGCCTCAACCCTCCTCCGATCTGCTGACTAAGGCTTGACGGGAGGTCATGCTCAGCTCACCAGAGCCATTTAGGGCGGTTCCTCGTATGGGGTAATACAGTGGAATCGAGTTGAAACATGTTTTGTTATAATGTCAAAGCAAGTTATTGATCTTGTAGTCGAAGGAGAGTTACGTTAGGCACTTCCATGCAAGCATTGTAATCACTGCACAAACATCGCTAGATAAACCTTCATTAATTCTCTTAGTTGGCTAATACTAAAGTCAAGCATAGGACATATAGGTCACCCTTTAGTTAGTGCAGTGCTAAGCAATTGGTGAGTAAACTAACAATGATAAATCAGCCCTTCTCGAATAGAGAAATAATGCTTAAATGTTTTGAAAATAAACATATTTTACCCTACCATTGAGATATAATATAACTCCAAAATGACATCTTGGAACCGTCCCTAATAAAAAAAAATCTTTAAAAAGTCTCTCTTCTTAGAGAACATGGTTTGGTATGTTTTACGCTGTTATAAGACAACGGTTCTATACTATTTCCAAAGGATTAAGCAAAATGTCATGTTAGCATTTAAGTTCTTTGAAAAACTAACCCTAATCATTCAGTAATGCTATCTGTTTAAAAATTATTTTATTTATTATTAAGTATTGAATTTGTAAATTATAAATATTAAGTTTTGGTGAAGTTTTGAGCCTCTGTAACAATAGCACCAACACTACTGGATTTCAATAACAATAACGCGATTTTTTTTATTATTTCCGTTTTACCAAAGACCGAGCCTCAATGCCGCAATAATTAAATAACAACCAGTGACCTAGATCCCTCTGAAAGATTCAGATGACGTACGGTTTCAGAGACTTAAGGCATGAGAATTAAGCGTTTCTTATTCAGATCATTAACTCAATAACTGTCTTACTTTTCCTAGAAAGCCAAAGCACAAGATGAATAAAAGTCTTTCTGGTAGGTTATAATATGAAAGCTCCTGTTTAGCAACTAGAACATTTTGTATTTATTTGTAAAACTGTAAATAAAATAGTACCGAATACATTAAAGCGTAACTCTACAAACTAGTAGTAGAAGAAAAAGAGTCAGGGAAGTTAAACGAAATATTCTTTGCAGAATCATTTAGGTCGTAAAATGATCTAATTTAGTTTTGTTTTGAGGTATAACAAAAAACAGAGGTCTTCAGGCTGATCATAAAATTTATGTTTGGTGAGCATAAAAACGTCAGGTATCTATATATCATTATTTATTACGAGTATGGATACTTCAGAATGATTTCATAAAAAGTTTTTCTCAACTTAGATCAACTAAATGTTATTCCTCTGTTGATTGCATATTAGTATTAAACTGTATTATGCAGTACAGGTTGAATGAACAGTTTATTTTGTTGACAATTTAATTTGATTAACAAGAAGTGCACTTCACTACTAAAAGCTATGCAAACAGATATTAAGCAGCCGATTGGAGAGTAAATGCAGAGGCCAGACTAAACTCCATTATCGGACGGCTTTCCTTTCATTATAATCAAATTATCGGAGGTTCCTCAGACCGATTTCCTTCGGCCCGGGGAAAATTCTCTCCCGGCCCCTCACAAATGACTAATTAAGAAATAGATTGAATTGAAATTCCTGAGGGCGGTCGCGAGGGGAAAGAAAGGGGTGGCAAATTTAAATGAACCCCTAATCCGTCAAGGGAAGGGGTAAGGCCGCAAATTAGAAATCGCCGACGAGGAGGGAAATCTTCGCTCAACAATAGCTGTCGGTGCAGTGGAATCTGTGCGCGCAAGATCAGCAAGGAGCGAGGAGATGCCTAGTTCTCGCCTTTCTTTTTGAGGATACTCTGTTCAAATTATTCATCACCTAATAGAAAGTGAAATATAGTACGAATTTACACAACAGGGTAACTATGACAAGATGTAGATGTAGATAAACTTGATAAAATGAAGTGTACCTACAAATCGCAAAGGCGAAGAATAAGTGAATGTAACTGTTTGTTGCATTGTTATGTTTACATAAACATATTTTTTTATATTAATACAAAAAAAAATTGATAAACAGTTAATGTTAATGAACTGCAAGTGTTCATAGACTCTATACATATTTGTTGAAGATCGAATATAAAGAATTACCCATGCAAGGGTAAGGGCAAGGTAACCTATGTAAAGACAAAATCATGCGAAAATGATTCAAAACAGCCTGGTGAAGTTTATTCCCATCCTAACATTTATAGTCGTATTTACTCCTAACAAAATAGACTATTGCACTGTATCGAAGGTCAGCGGAGACGGATGGGAGTGCATTTTCTATCCGTTTCATAATCCTTAGAACACGATTATGGAAGTTTTGGAGATCTCTGATATATATAAATATATATATAATTTTTTTTCCTCACTACATTTGAGGATCTCGAGCGGCTCCCTTTTGGTCCAATGTGCTCAAATTCGGTATGTTTTATTATTACGAGGAATTATACCATAGTTAGAATTATTAAATTTTAGTCCAAATTTCGGGATGATTATCTGAATTTTAGGTGTTTTAAAATATTTGCGCGCCTCTACAGTTCCACCAAATCAAGTTATAGGGTTGAAAATTTGTATGTAAATTAAGTTGGTGTTAGGGAAGTAACTTTTGGGAGTCTCAACTTCAATCTCTCATTCCTCCTCCTCCTTATTTATATATATTCTAAATATTATATTTTTCCCGCAACATTTTAGAAACCTCCAGCGGCTCCCTTTGGATCAAATGGGCTGAAATTCGGTACGTAGGGTTTCATTATTAGGAGTTTACCATAAAAGTAGGAGTAAATTTCAGTCAAAATCTTGGTATGTTAGGGAACCATGCCACCTGCGGGTTCGAGTCCGGCAGGTGGCATGAAATTTATTTTCTAATATATCAGACGTGGGTCGACTCTGGAGGCAGAAGACCCTCCTCGAGCACATGTAGGCTCAATAAGTAACTGGTACCTTAACTCTTTATTGGTTTGGAGGAAAATTAAACGGTTTAGCATGGACACAGACCACATCACCTTCTTGTATTACCTTTGGTTAAGAAACAGTGCGGCCATAACAAGATCCTAATACAAAACTCTTTATAAATTGTAATGGCACAGAATATTTGTATTTATTTTATTTTTTACCAAGAGTAACTAACTTCATCAAATGATGCTTTTTGTTTAAACTCATAAAAAAAAAAACTGCATAAAATAAATAAAAAAAGTGGATAAGCAAACAATCCATACACAGTCTTTGATTCATCTTAAAACACAGTTTCCAGAAAGGACGTGCATAGAAGGATCACGGCCAACGATTATAGTAACTAAACCTCAAACAGTCAACAAAAAGCAAATATAAAATACATTTGTTGGAGAAAAATAAAATAAAAGGTAGAGATGGAAAAAAGATTTACAAAGCGGAATAAGAAATCCAAGTCTCATTAAGATGAACAGTTTCGAGACAGGCTAATATAAAATTCAACTGAAAGGTTCCCGAGAGAGTTGACTTAAGAAATGTTAAAACCCTCAAGGATCGGAATGAAGGGTCGCGAAAATTATCATTCCGACCCTCGGTCTAATTTGTTCCGGCGGTAAGGAGGAGAGGAAGGAGAAAGAAACGCTGAAAGGCCGCCTGAATGAAACGTTGAATATAAAACAATAGGAGAGAATTAAGAGTGGGCAGGTTTCTTGTTGGACCCGTGTCACCGGCAGGCAGGAAAAATTAACAGCCCTCGCCCCGCTGCTTTGACAAATAGGAGGTCTCTGGCGAATCATTTCTCATCCGCCTTCCGTTCCATTTCTTACAGCATCTTCGGAATTAATGCTCTATTCCGCCCGATCGGTCCGTAGATTGCGCGGAGAAAGGGGGTCTCTGATTAATAAGGGTAAATAGAACAGCGGAACTGAGAGTATCGCACGCTCTTTCCTTCGAAGAATTAAAATCAGATATAAAACTGAAACAGCTATCTCATTCCAAAGTTTTAGGTATATTCAGCCTCTGGCATAAAACGAAGGTTTATTGAGACATGTAAGGTAAGGTGAAGAAAATAACGAAATTGAAGAGTCAAAAAATATTGGTTTACACTAATCTTGAGTGAGAGATTTTAAATACGAACAATGTCGAAACTCTGAAAAAAACAAACAAAAAAAAAGGTATACCCAGGCATGAAAAACATTTCGTAAATCTAGCCATAAGGCACAGACATTAGTAATGACGCATCTATGAGCATTATTATATATCAATAATTTTATTTTAAAACGTATGAGTGCCATGATGAGTGAAACGATTGCGTCTCTAACTACGAATATGAGTTTGATATCTTGGAATAGTAAAAGTTTTAAAAGGGATATAAATCTGGAATGAGAACCATACATTGTGAGAAATAATTGAGAATTTTCAGATAAATATAAAATTTGTAAAAGATAAAATTAGGAGATAGGAAATTAAAAAAAATATATATCTTAAAGCTTTTTCATGTTATTATATTGTAAAGTTTTACATGAACCTTCTAGAAACGGTGTAAGGCGATGGCGGATGGACGAATTTTTTTTTTTTGTAATCGATATTTATACTCCACGTATCTTGAAACGTGAAACCTCAAATTTTGTAAAAAAAAAAATTTCTTGGTCGATTACAACGATTCATTTTTGAAAATAATAAACTAAAATAAATTAATAAATAGTTGAATAATAAAAATAAAAAAATCTTACAATGTATATGAGCAAGACTAAGAACAGAATAATATTGAGCTGAGACGAGAGCCAAAGCCTGGAGACAGCCCCCTCAACGGAGTTAACGCTCCACCGAGTCCTGGTGATTGATCTCTTGCTAATTGTCTGATTGATGACTCGGAGGATGATAATTATGGAAATTGCTCGATCACACTCTCTCAATTTCATATGGCCCGACCCCCTCCCAAATTTCCAGGTAGACTTTTTAGCCCTCCCCAAAAGCGAGGAAAAAAAAAAAAAGAAAAAAGGAAATGGCTGGTGGAAAGAATGATTGATTGAGTTTCGGAGGGAAGCTGTAATTTGTGGTAATATATTTTTATACTAGCCCTTGGGTCATTAGAGTCCATTAATGTCTCTGATGTTAATTACTCAAAATTAAGTGAAAAATATAAACTTTATTGGTAATTGGTATAAAAAATAATGATATTTGTCAAAATTGTAGCGTGAAAAGTGATGAAACTGGTATATGCAATTCTAATGACGGAGAAAAACAACGTGATGTTTTAATTCAATAAGGTCGATTGTATTCTAATTACGAGATAGTTATAAAATAATGTAAATTAGTGCATTTCACACAGCTCAGTTTTAAAAAATTTATTAATTACTGTTTTGTTCAATATTTATTTTTTGATTATGCTAATCTCGATTTTTCTTTCTTTTTAAAACTTCCTGGAATTCAATTTACAACCTCATAACCTCATCTTGTTTTTTTATTTCCTGGATAATCAATAAATATTATCTATTAAAATTAATACAGTAATGAGGTTTTCTATTTCGTTTGGTCACTCCCAAGAACAGTGATTCTCAAACTTAAGTATCTCGCAGCACCCTGAAATTATTTTTTATTAAAGATACGTGGGGGAAAGGAAACTAAACAACTTTCTAACAATAAACTGTTTTTACGTTATGTATACTCAAATCTTCTGAAACTGCCTAATCGTAGTCAAGGAAAATTATATGGCACGTAATGAAAATATATAAGAGGAGATGTAGCATATGAGAAGTTTGTGAGCAGATGCTGCCAGTTGGCCATAATTTAAATTACAGAAATTTATTTTTGATAATCAGATAAAAAAACAGGAAAATGTGAATGATATAGAAATAATTTCAAGGCCCATCGCCCAAATAACCACCCATTATTTCCACATGGAGTAGCATCAAGTTAATTCGGGTTAAATGATGCTAACAGCCACCCACCAAAAAAAAAAAAAAAAATGTGTGCACCACCGACGAGCAATCAACAGGTGGATCACACATGGTATCAGCCAGAGCAGACGACATGTGAGCAAAAAACAAGGTTATCTCCCACTGCTTCCGTTGTCAACGCTCTTAACTGACTTTTCGAAAAAGTCCAATCTCCCATGGGCTTTTTTTTTTTTCCGCATCGTCAGCGTGGCTCTCCTCTCCTTTGTTTGCCTAGATCTCACGTCACTCAGCAACAACCCCCCTCCATCTCCCCTCCCGTTTTAAAGGGAGCTGGATAATTTTTTTTTTCACATTTCCTGATAATCTGATAACGTTTTAAAAAGCTGCCAACAGAGGGTTGATTTTACATTTTTGCGATATAACACGGGCTTCCTCAACACCAAGTTCCGATAACTGGTTTCAGTATTGCCTGACAAAAATAACAGTTTATAATTTTTTTAAAGCTGATACTGAGCACTTCCGTATCTACAAACCTACAATAAAGGGAATAAATTTAAAGCGTTTCGTTCAAAAAAATTAATAATGAATGGAATAATGATTACAGTGCAGCCAACGAGATTTCAAAACATTATGATTGAAACTGCTCTTTTGAAAATTCAGAGTTATCGAGACCTTCTCTCAAACAACAGTTATATATATATGTGTTTGTGTGTGTGTGTGTGTGTGTGTGTGTAAGTCGACTATTCATTTACTATTTGTGATATCAGGATAATCAATAATAATAATAAATCAGACAGGATAATCACAGTGTATTAACCGCTTGGAGGCAATATATCGGAATGAAACAGATTTTCCTTATTAGCATATAAATTACACTAAATAATAATTGTGCTTTAATCATGAAATAATCAAATCGAAAAAAAAAATCATCGATTCGTCAAAATGATAACGATAGCGGTGATACGGCAATAAGCTAATCGGACCATAAACAGGGTGTTTATACAGCGCTGAGTAATTACCGATGTTTGCTCTAGTCACAATCGCAACGCCGACAAACAGTGTCAGCCAACACCAATTAGTGACATATCAGTCAATGCTTGTTCCCACAGCCAATGATATCTTGCCTCCTTTGTTTGCATTACTAATTATCGTTAAATCGCTCATTATCTCTCAATTGTAAATTAATTGTATATTAAAATTGATCACAAGGTGAATAAATAAAAAAAATAACAAGTGTTCACATTAAATTTATAAGTCTAGCCCATTCTATTCTATTGGCTAAGTCACAACTCATTACACTAACATTACCAAGATACCAGCCCAGCTATATGCTTTGGCAATCAACAAAGTAACTTACTTAGAACTTGATGAGGTCAATGATAATTCAATATAGTTCATAGACTTTATTTGAGCAAAGGATTAAAATGATACGTATCGGGAATGTTTGAGCCATACTTAAGAAGTAATAACTTCATCTGATAATTAATAAATTCCAACTAATAATTAAAAATTTCATTCAATTTTAGAAAACTAATAATTTATAAATTTCATCAGAACCTTTCCGATCATCCAAATCCTTTCCGATCATCCAAATCCTTTCCTCAGCCACACTCATCACTGACATACTCTTAATAAGGTCGAAACGTCAAAGGCGTTCATAGTAAAAGATCTGATGTAAAAAAAAAAAAAAAAAAATCAGTAGGAATCCTGTCAATGACCAGATTCTCCTATCATGTTCGAGTGCTTGCGGCTTTAGCTCTGGCACAACTTATTCTCCGCAGGCTTTTAATACCATTAACGCGGCAAGAAAGAAGCGCTGGGATTTTCTAGAGCTTTACAATCACTTGTGAGCATTGCAAAAAATATGGATGTGATTTTAGTTTTTTTATTTTGTTATTATTCACAAGTTTTAGGTAATGAATATTGTATTACCTTTCATGCTAAACATCTTTAGGCGCGAATAAGGGGATATTAGATGCTATGGATGACGTAGGTGAAACGAAAGCGTAACACACACTGTTACTAGGGCAAGTCCAGTTCTTTCCTCTAAACGCAATTGGATTTATCCCTAAAATTTGATATTCCTCTCTAAAAATTAAATTACCTTTAAATAAGAAGTGCATAATTTTTTGCCGCCAACTCAATTCTCCCAACTTTACAAGAGATAAAAAAAACAGCCACGTTGTTTTGCTGATCACCTGATAATTTATAGCAGGTTTCAATCTCAAAAATCTTCCGGCTTCTGTAGCTCGTTGGCATCGGGCTCGATCGGGCGTGAAAAAAAACAAATCGAACTTATTTTTGCCCAAAGCTGTTAGGCAATTAAAGGAACATATATGACAAATTTTAATTTTCAGAGAAAGAATCGGTAGTAAAAAGAAGGATCTCAGAAGTAACCGAAGAAAGAAGATTAAGGTGGTACGGTCACTTAAAACGAAGGAACTCTTGTCAAGGTAACAAGAAACAGAGGGAGACCTCGAATAGAATGGAAAAATAAAATAGAGGAAAGCATGGTCGAACACGTTTAGAAGGAAGAGGAGACGATTGAGAGAGAAAAATGGAGTGATAGGAGCATTTTAGGAGTATTTTACTGAGAGAAACTTCATACGAAAAGAAATCCTAAATAAAAAAAAAAATGAAATAGTTGTAGATGTATCTTATTTATTATAATTTTTTTTTTTTTTTTTTTTTTGTCAAAAAGGTTTGAATATGCATGTTTACTGCTATTACTTATTCACCATAGATGTAACACATTTTTTTACAGTTTAAGTATCAAATATCAAGTATTGTTGCAAGAAACTCTAGCTTTCAACTTTTTAGCTAAGCATTATTTCTTAGAATCATACAATGAACGCTACTTGCCAATCGGTAAGCTTGTAAAGAAATCTCACATACCAAGGACTAATTATTAAATGAAGGAACTTAGTTCTACAAAGTTATCGTAAACTCCTTTTTTTTCTTTTTCTTTTTTTGGCATGTTCTTATTAAGGACACGGTAAGGCATATTGGAGGCTGGTGAGATATTAAACAAAGAAGGGACACGTGGCGGCTGCTGATTGGACGAGGGGGCCGACAGATTAGCGAGGGAAATTCAAATTATGTTTTCTAATTAGCGGGAGAATGGGAGTCGACTAATCCAATCCCAGCCTACGTCGGCTATAACTCTGTTAGCCTAGTGTCGCCACTTCTGGTCAGCCAAAGGAGGTTTTCTCTTTTTATCAGTGAAAATGTTTGCAATTCTGGAGTGTTTTTTTTTTTTTTTTTTTTCTGATTATTCCTACAGAATAAAACAAAATTAAATAAAAATAAGACCAACAAGAATGTCTATATTATTATGTAAATTATAACTATCGATATCAGTTACTACTGACATTCAGATGTCACAAATATAGGAAATATCAACTAAACTATAACGAATTTCAGCACATCACATCTAAACTCCGACAGAAGTCCAGTCAGCACATCAATTCATCAAATAGACAGTATACACTAATACTTGATGAAAGGATGACCAGGGGTCCACTACACAAGAACCAAACAGTGACTGAATACATAATTAATTTACTAGAACCAATTTAGGTAATGCAATAGTAGACAATTTTCCACAGACTTCCCATAAAGATTCACACATACCAACAGTTGAAGAAATATGGGCTATTCATCAAAAACGTTATCAAATCTAAGAACTACAAGAACATTGGGAAAGTACAAGTCGCCTAAATATATATAAATATAGCAGCTACTGTCATGTCAGAGAATTCAAGAAGGAAAAGAAACAAGATGCGAGTTCTGCAATGACCGATGGAAACAAGAAGCGTTTACAGATTACGTAATAACATTATCTAACATCTTTGAATCGTTTTTTTTTTTTTTTTTTAATTACAACTCTGCTCTTCTCTTAGATAAATAATCATTATTATTGCTCTTCTCTTTGAATAAACAGCTGTTATTAGTGAATCACAAAGATCTCCGCCGTTTTATATACCATTTTTTTATTCACCAAAACTTCGGGACAAAGATTTTGGTGAATAAAAATCTCAATCTAACCCCCAATCCCTCGTTCAAAGTTAGGTCCTATTTCGCTCAATGATTTGATTTCATTTTTGTTTTTTAATTCGGTCAGATTTTTACAGAATGCAGAATACCATATTGTAATGCTGACACCAAATAATTTTGGACAGAGAAGCTTTCAGGTTTGACGAGTCATACATAAATATGCATTAACATCTTCAGAGAGATTTGACTCCATCGAATACTGTCTCAGGTGACAAAAAAAAAAAAAAAAAAAAAGGCACCCCTAGCAGACAACTCCTGAGATCAGTACAAGAGAGGGATCCCTCCAAGAAGTGGAGGGACATTTACATAGAGACAGAGGTGATAAGACTCGGGTTAAGAGGTGAGCTAACAGGTCTTGGAACTCCCCAGGGTGTCACCCGCGGTCCAGGATCAGGCCAGCCAATTTGCATTTATATTATGTGTCCCCTATAGCGTACGCCCTGATTACCCCCAGTCTCCACTTCATAAATATTTACTTCCTAGTCTCTGTCGAAACTCCACTCTTTTATTCCCACGGCATCTTATTAATTTGTCGGGATATATCGCTTCTCAACAGGGTGGAAGGTCCAAGGAACTGGAACCGATCGCTGTAATGGATTGTTATGAAAATCCATTCTTCACAGCTAGGGAGAAAAAAAAAGAAAAGAAAACCCCAGTGGATTTCTAAAAACAAATTGTAACATAATAGGAATCCACTGGTAACATTGTTAGATTATAGAAAAAATAAAGCAAGATTGACCATACCGTAATAAAGTACTTTAAAAGGTCCTCAAACCTGACACCAATTTCTAAACGAAAATATTTAAATCCGAAAAATCGACTTGGAGGATTATAATGAAGTAGATATGTGGAGAAAAAAAATGTATCATTTTTTTTTTGGGCTATGAAGTAGGTAGACTACACCAATTTCATGATTTATATCAGATTAGGGCATTATTCGTATTAAAATTTATTCAACAACGAATAATTAGTTATTTGTTATTAATTTCGCTGGCTTGGAAGAAGAATGGCAAAACACGAAAAAGCGGAATTTTACACAAGCTTTTGAAGGTTGCCTATTTAGATTTATTGCTGTCCCTAATTCACTTTCAAACATTTTCTTAATCAAAATTACTTATATTTTTTGTTTAAAAAAAAAGTTAATCTTCATTTTTTGATAATTTAAATATGAAACGTGTACTTAATGTGACAACTTTTCATAAAAAAACTAAAACAAATTGTAATTGCGTTAAATATTGACACTAAAAACATACTGACATTTTTTCTCAAAGAAATATACATGAATGGCAGCATTGAAAGAAAAAAAAAAAAAAGGAATAACAAAGCATTTCGTATTGTGGAATTCTTCTTCAAAGCCAACCAAATATTTATTTTTCGTTAATAAACATATTTATTTTTCCATACATATATGACTGAATATCTCCGGCAGGGGTATAAGTTATACCATACCGCATAACAAACTGTCCGAGCTCAGCTTTGTACCAGGCAGGCTGGGTCATTATTCCAACACAAACGATTCAATAATAAATAAGGATTTACTTTTTTATTTTGTTTTCGTTCATTTGTTCTTTGGTATCTATATGATTAAATTATTGTCCATATTGATATTATTTTATTTTGAATAACGAATAATGTGTTATTTATTGCGTGATGCAATTATGGATTAAGAAGTAAGTAAATTGATTACCATCAGATATTTGAATATTCAATTCAATAATACGTTAAATACTAAATTAAAACTAAGAAATATATAAGGTTTTGCCCATTTGGGAATAACAGATTAACAATTTATTCGAATTTTTTTTTTTAATATATTTTATTTGCGAATACAATTGTATTTAGAAATAATTTATAATTCGCAAATAAAATGTTTCGAATTAGTTCATCATTCCTTATTCCTCAATAATAAAAAATAACAACTCATTTACATTATTTAAGAAATAAATAACAACCTGATACATTTAAAATTCTTTATTCACGAATAACGAATATTGCTGAATTAATTGTTATTTGAATATAAAATAAAATAATGATAATATCACTAAACACTTTACGAGTATGGGTAGAATGGGTTTGAATTTTATGGTACGACTTCACCTCGTCTGAATACCGTATATCCAAAGTGATATGATAATTGTGGCCTGGATGAGATTTCAAAAATTATATTGTTAAGAAAGTGTCATGATGGATAAAGAACAGTTTTTATTCGTTATTATATGAAGTGAACGTCCTGACGAAAATGATAAAACAAGATTTCGGAAGAAGAAAACGTACTTTTCTTGGATTTTATTCAAATTTGAAAGGTCAAAATGCAATTTATATTTACATTTCCCCCAAGTATTAACCAGCATTGAAGGGATGAGTACATCTAGAGAATCTGTGAAGCTTCAATTAATACCCCGACCGCAAGGCCCGACGAACTGCAAGGTTCTCTTAATGAACACTTAAAACTGCCTCTACCTGCCCCTAATGAAGGCAACAGGCAACCGCATTGTGGGAACAAGAACGAAATATTTTAATAACTTGAATAAACCACTGCCAGAAATAAATAATGTAAGAGGACTTTTTTTAAATGCATTGTATAATTTTTAATTTTATAAGCACCTAATATATTATGCTTTCTTGTCTTCAATTGTGCCCATAATTATGAAAGTGGTCTAAGTCAAAATTAAAAAAAAAATGAATTTATCACTTATTTCACACATGATTTTAAACTAAATTTATTCAATGTAACTTTTACGATATCGTCAAAAATGAACCTTTAGATAATAGTTGTAATTACAACGTTATACGGAATTCATTTAGTGTTAATTATGAAAGTGGTCTAAGTCAACAATTTAAAGAAATTATATAAACATAATTCAAACTATTATATAAACTAAAAGAGGAAGACCAAAAATATACGAAAATATTCAATTACTTCCATTATACAACACCACTAGACCAGTAACGGAAGAAAAACATAAAGATCTTATGTGTTTACTACCATACATCCCTCCATTTTTCAGGAACATTTTAAAAATCTTAAAAACTCGAAATTATGATAAAAATGGATTACTTGTTAAAAATTATTAATAAATGTTTATGAATTATTTCGTTAAAGTTGTTGTTTCAAATAAAAATCACAATTTTGTATTACTTTAATTCAATTATAGGACATTCAGTTAATTTTGAAAATGGTCTAAGTCAATTCAAGCTTTAAAAACAACATTTTCCTATGAAATTCACACAAAATTTCATATAAATAATAAATTTCCATTAATCAAGACTAATAAAATTATAAATTGAAATGTGGTATAATATAAAAATATTTTTTAATTTATTCAAATGCGATTCATTAAATATCTCGAAACAAGAAATATATGACTTAGACCACTTTCATAATTATGGGCACAAATATGGATTCGAACCTGTAAACAGTTTGTTGACAATTAGCAAATGGGCAGAAAATCATACAAAATAATGAAATGTTAGGCATGGGAAAGGGTAATAACCACCAGCACCTCATTTCTGGCTTGATTCAGTTACTTAGGCTAGTTAACTAAGTAGATCTCTCATCCAGTGCCTTTTCAGTTCTTTCCTCGTATTCATGGCCATGCCACCTATAGTCAGTCATATCTATCAGTCTGTTGGTATGTCTGTGTAAATTAGTATGAAATCGTTGGTATAGAGGCCTTCTGCGTTGGTCGTAACAACGTCCTAAAAACGTTTCAGAAAACACAAGAAAGCGAATGAATCATATAAAGGACCTTTCGTGCAAAAATAAAATAAAATAAAGATAATAATCAATTTCTTCTGATCATCACATTGAATGATTGTCCGAGACATTTTAACAATATGAGTACATAATCACAGTATAAATAGATCTATATTCATTTTACTTCGATCCCCAATAATTCCAATACCCTTTCCACTAAATTCGCCAATTCAATCACCTATCCACCCAGTTTCCTTAGAACTGTTAATAGACTTTTTCCAGTCGTAGTCCTAATGATAAGCACTTGGGGATGTACCAAAGTCCACCTTTTATTAGCTGTATAGTTATTTTAAAAATAAGTTATATATAAAAAACTTTAACTTTTAGCTTTTTAAAGCGTTTGGCAGTAACTTTATTTTCATTTTAAGTTTATTGAGGGCTAGAACGCAAATAAAATCTGTGAAATGAGTTTTAGTTTCAATCTGTATCAACAGGCATCAAACTTCTGTATCAATTTAAAAATATCAAACTTTTAAAATCAGCGTTTCGCAATTATCAATTTTGAATAAATTTATAAAAAGAAAAGAAATAATTTAAAAAAATGGCTTTGTGATCGGTAACCTTTAAAATCGGATCCCTGAAAATAGGTAAAACAGGAACAAGCTAGACAAAATGCTATTATCCTCCATTTTATTCTAGCTATTGTTATTAGAAGTTCTTATTATTCTGCCATTTAGGGTTTTTGGAAAGCTTTTAGGTGTAATTTTCTGCAACAGCGTCTCGATAAATTCCGAGTCCGAGCTTTCAACGGAAATACACGCTTAAAGGCCCCCTGAGTCCAAATAAGTAAGTCTCACAAAATGGTCTGTATGTGTATGCATGTGGTAAATTTAGCTCAAAAACGAAAAGTTGTAGGGAACTGAAAATACGTATTTAAGGTAGGTATATGTCTGGGATGTCACAGCAACGTTTTCAATAAAATCGACTTATCGGAAGGATGATGCATGATATACATTATATAATCGATTTTACACTTCATCACCGTTTTCTCGAAAACGACTAACGGTTATGATAAAACTCGTTAAATCAGTGTATTATTTAATGGTCCATTAATATAACGAATCTTATTATCATTGATTTTTATCATCTTCTCTAAGATTCTTTTAAGTTTGTTTATTTGGATTATTTATTATTATTTATCCAACGTTGTTAGCAGAACTAAAAAATGGCTAAATATAAACTATGAAAGAATTTGATAATTAACTTTTAATATTTTCTCAGGTTGAAAACAAATTTATGGAAATCTGAGTAGTAATATATATCTATAATATACCGTTGGAAAGCTGAAGATTTTAGAAAAATTAATATCTATCATCTAAAGACGTAGAAGATAATGGAGAGTGACGAAAAAAACATATACCTAAGTGATTGCAGTAGTTAATAATATCTACTTTCATATTATTTAATGGAAATTAGATGTTTCTATAGAAGCTATGAAAACTAAATTAAAACATTCATTTCAAGTTACGTGGGAAGTGAAAGTTGTGTGACGCGCGTACTAAATTACGTTAAATTATGTTATATCACAGATTACTAAAATTTTATTTTATTTTTTGTAATATATCTTAGTCTCAAGAATAATTACAGAACATTGAACGGGCGTAAAGGTGAGCTGACCAAGAGATTAGAGAAGCAATTGGTGACTAAATGGTTGATCCGGCTAGTTAGCCCAGGCTCCATCAATTACATGGTTGTTAGGATCCTGGCTGCTTTGTATCGCTCACCTGTGGCGTCAGTCAACGGGAAATCTCTCCCTTACCTCCCATATCCCCCTCTCTCTCCTCTTCATCGCTCTTTGAATCCAGTTTATAAAATAACATTAGCGCCAAAAATTAATGCATATATGCATAGAAATGATCTATGTCGTAAATCGCCCAGATTTGTTATTGCTAACCATTGTACACGATCTTTGAGAGCACCTTTATAAATTATAAAAGTATCACCATGGATATGGTTTTAGAATAATATCAATGTAAAATAATAAAAGTAAAAAAAAAAATATTTAAAATATCGAAGTATTCATCAATCAGCCTAAAAAAAAATTAATAAGTGAATTTAATATTTATAGACAACACATTAGTAAAAATCTTTGAAAGAGAGGTTTTAATCATCAACACGGGAATTTTCATTCAGGTGACTGCAAAAACTAAAACTTATATATTTTTCGAAGGTTTTCCAAGAAAAAATAAGTACAACGACACACAAAGAAAACAAGACCGACTGTTGTATTTTTGTTGGTCATGGACCGGTAGAGAACTGAGTGCGACTGTATTGATTATCGGAGGGCCAAAGTAAAGTTTGTACGGGCTGTGGGGGGAGGGGGGAAAGTTTATAATGACTTTGTATGACGTCAGGGGGAGCACATTGATCCAGAGTTGGTCAGCCTCTCTCTCTCTCACTCCGTCGCTCGCTCCTTATAGATCTCTCCTGCTCCCGGGAGCCAACATGACGTCACCGTTTGTCACCCTCCTGTCAGCGGGCCCCTCTTCTAGTTCGGCTACGTCATAGTGCCTACGTAACCGAACTCGGTCAATGGGTCAGGATGTCACGTCATGGGTATCGATCGAGAAGGCCGTTTTTTGTTCTGAGGGGTCTATGGAAAACAATGATGGAATGAAAAGTACTACATCTAGGGAAAACAACAAGACGACTAAGAAGATTCGCATTTATGATTCCAAGATTAGTTCCTATCCATAGTCTATTGTTCCTATTGCAACAAAGCTTAAGGCGGAGGTGATGAGATGGTATGGGATAAACCCAGACGGTCGAACAGCCCACGATATTATCGAGGGAACGTTTAGGTAATAACTGAAAACTCTCCTTTCAAATGCTTTAGCCTTAGTGAAAAATGAAGAAATTTAAAACTTCCCTTGCAATCAATTTCTTCCAGACCTACATCCAATGGAATACATGTCGGATGATCACTAAAGACCAACGAAATCTTGATCTGATCTTCATTTAAAACATCAGTTCGTAATTCGTAAATATTCATATAATTTTAACTATTTGTGAATTAAATAAGTAGGTATATAAAAAAATAGCATACACAAGAGTAGGTGCATCCAATTGGTGAGCTTCCAGTTGATCAAAATTAAAACTGTAAATACATAAAAGGCTCTGTCCGGGTAAGAGGTTTATCCCGGAGCAATAAACGCCTGGCGCCTATAACATATGTTCATCCTCATAAGAAATTACTATTACCAAAGTACAGATTTCTACTGCCCTACTGTGCCCTATAATTAGCCTAAGTGTCTTGAAACGCTGAAATTTTTTCAACATTTGTTCTTTCTTTTTTTTTATAAGCACTTATTATTTTTTATTTTTAGCAGTTACCACTGTTTATTTTTTATAAACGTCAGAAATATTTCTCAATTTTACAATCAGCCAAGGATCTCATGAACTATTAACAGGGATTTTCGGGTCACGTTCCACCATTTAGTGCATTGCATTTTGTTGCTATTTTCTCGGAGAAACTCAAAAAAGTTTATGAAAATTTGGAGAAAAATGACTGAAACTCTACAGGTTCTAGAGCTGGTCAAACCAAAGCCAATGGGTGCTTTTACCTAAGCGAAATTAACACCTTAAATTTTGTTCAGATATTTAGGGGTCGTGCTACTGATTGAAATTTTTGAAAGAAATTTTGCATTTCTTGAAGTTTAACACAATTAAACGAATGAAATGCGTTAAAGTTCAATTATGAGGTAAAACTGAGATATATTTCTGAATCATAGTACTTAAAAAAGAGAAAAGAAAAAAATAGTGAAAAAAATTGAAGCGTTTCAATATATTTGGGTTAATTATATCATTAGAGATCTGAAACTTTAGCAATAGCGATTTCTTGTGAAGGTATACACATTTACTTGCTTTACCCGCAAGTCTCTTATAAATCAATTTTATTATAAGTTCATATAAAAGAAATGATAACCGCATATTAGGTTAGAAATTTTTGACGGAATGATTCGTAAAAAAAAATAACTTCACGATTGCAAAAAATAACCTTGAGCCTCTCAAATAACAGAAAATAACTAACCAGCCAACGTTTCGACAATTCAGGCATCAGGATGGAAAAACATAATACCACTTAAATGCTGAGATATTTACATCCAACATCAACAATTTAAACAAGATCCCAAATTAAATATGATACATTGGACTGTACAATGTACCAGGAAGATTCAACATCCACTCAACAAAATGGGAGGAAATAATAGTTTTAATTTAGATTTTTACCACCCTTACCTTACCTACGCGGCATTTTGTGATAGTGAATTTGAAGTAGAATATAGCTTACTAAGAAACAAAGAATACTGATGAAGCGAAAAAAAATTTTTTCTATGAAAAAGTTACGAATTTCTGATCTTATTTTTGCGAAAATCACTGATTTCGTTGACAATTTGGATTAATAATAATAAGTCTATCATCATTTTTTTATTTCTCATTGTACCTTGGGAACATAGAGCGAGCGCGATGACGAAGGACAATTAATAAATAAAGGTGGGCCGTGTATTAATTAATGCAGAGTGGCAAATAAAGCTGAAGGGGGTGACTTAACAGGCCGTTACAAAACTGTGCAAAATTGATGGGGAGACATTCAAATTTCAGCGGGCCCCTTTTGGCGGGGGCGGGACAAAGAGTGTTTATGAATGTGTAAACAGCAGGGAGGGAGAGGTGGGGGCAGTGCTGCCACCGTCGATATAAAAACAGGGTCAGTTAAGTGGGCAGCCTGCAATTAATAGTCGGCCCATGATTGCCAATATCGAGGAGGCCATGTATATCCGCTCTGGGGAGGGTTTTATTTACATCGGGTCAAGTCTATATTTCTGTGTAGCTTGTCAAACACAAGGCAATAACTCAAACATATACTCCTCTCTTTACTTTTTCATACTTTTTAATTTTTTTTTCTCCGTTTTCGACTTATATATTTTTATTTTTATTTTTTGTATTGACTTAGGTATTTTATTTGTAGATTACTTAAGAAAAATAAGAAAACCTGAAACTAATAGTAAAACGATTTTTCAAATTCTTATTCCAACGATCACTTATTCTTCATCACTTGTCATTCTATTTTTTTTTTTTATTTCTTACTCTCCCCAAATACTAAAATAATGAAACAAAAGTTATAATATTATCATGAATTATTATAAATAAAAATCATGAAATGATTCACGGGTACGAATTTATAAAATTAAAATTATTGATAAAAAATAATTCGTCATTAATTTTTATTAGTATACAATATATATTTTTTTTTTGGCAATATTTTTTTTTATATTCATAGCTATCAATGAGACAACCAGTGAATTTGCTGGCAATAAATATGTTAACGTGGCATGAAAGGCATGATAAAGAGTAGTACCCAGCAGCACATCTTCCTGTCGTGATTATCGTATATAATTAGGCTAGGAGATCCTTCATCCAGCTCCTCTTCAGCCTTCTGCGAGTGTTGTCAGAAATCGTTTGTAGTGGGTCCGTATGTGTTCGTTAAAAACAGGCATATTGAGGTCTGTATGTAAGGTAATGTTGCTGATGCTTAGGGGCTTTGGTGATAGTTATAAAAGTTTTTGATTGAAAAAGTTGAAGTTTTTCTATGTGTCATTTTGGCTGTCCCGTGTATCTGTGAAAGGTAGGTCGAGATGGTCTTGAGTAAGTGTAAGTGTTCAATTTCTAAGTTTTAATTTTGAACGTCTTGAAAGAAGGGAGTATAATAGTTTTAGTCTTTGGTTTAGTGTTTTTTGTTTGTTGTTGATGTGTGCGGCCCTTGTCATTCTTCTGTCAAATGTCAGGCGATGGTATCGAAATTTGTCTGTCTGCATGCCGCAGTTGTAATGCCTACTACAATGTCAAGATATATTAGAGGGCAGGTCTCTTGTCGAAGAGTATATGTGATATGTTGGAATTTGTCTAGTGTTAGTCGAATTTTTCAAATTTTGCTACAATCATGAAATTTTGTTAGATGATGTTGTAAGATCTGTACTGGATTTTGGTGCTTTGTTAAAATTGTTTAACGCTTTTAAAAAATCGTCTTTGAAAAACAAAAATTATATAAATTTTTCATATTTACGGTTGAATTAAGCGATAGAATACGCTTTCCGAAAATATCATTAAACGCTTCCATAAACACAAATACTTTTAAAAATAGTTTAAATTCAATTCAATCAAAGGAAAGACTTTAATTTCTTAATTTTCAATGTGATGATAGATGGCTGACTGTCATATCATCATATCTGGATTATAGATTTTCAAAAAAAAAAAATCAACTTGTTTTTTACAAGTCAAAGTTCCGGTGAAAACAATACGCTACCCACGCAGGCAGTTGATGGCCCACATGTTAGGGCCGAAATGTCGTTTTTTTAAATTCACTTTGGCAGATTCCTTATGTATACCAGCTGTCGATTTTAACTTATATACTCGCACATGAGTTATAGCTGACATAAAAACATTTTTCTCGTTTGCTGAGTAAATAGAACGGAAATATGCTACCAGAAATCATAAAAGTGAGCACAGGCTCAGAATCAAACGGTAACTTAGAAGGAGAACAACAGACAATAAAGAAGAATAAGCGGGAAGGAGAAAAAAAAATTAAAACAAATAAATAACGGAAACAAGAAAGAAACAAGGAGGGACAGGTTTAGTAAGGGATGCTGTAAAAATACCTGAGCTGATTTCTGTAATTCTTCCTTTGAAGGCTTAGGCCCCCCGAACCTTTCCCACACTCCCAAGAGTCTTGTTATTAAAAATCATAAAAGCTCTAAGGTAGAGAAGGAGAGTTTTAATTTCCTTTGTGTTGGAGAAGGGTGGAAAACATCCTCGGGGAGAGTTAAAAACCTTAATGAAATTATCGGTCTGCCGGGCCCTCTTTCTCAGGGGCGCTCTTTGATTCCAGGCCCTCTGATGCCAAACATGATCAAAGTCTGTTCATGATCGGAGTAATTACCGTCAATATTTGTCTGAATTAATACCACCACAGGCGACCCTCTTTTTTTTTTTTTTTTTTCGTCCTTTTTCAATATTTTTTTTTCCTCCTTTGCTCCTGATTAAATTAGCTCGGAAAATCAAACGGACGGAATGATTTCGAAACCATTGCGGTTTTTAATTTGTCCTTTTTATTCCGGCCGGCTGCTCACATTTAACTCTTAAACGGCTGATTAAACGGTCAATCATTATATTTCGACTTTTCTAACTTTTTGTTTTGCTTTTCTTTATAATTGCAAAGAGACTTCAGTTATAGAAGAAGATGTGAACGTATTAGTGTTTGTAAGTAATAACCAGGTATCATATAAAACACCGGTTAAAAATTAGCAGTGACTTACAAAACAAAATTTGTATTAAAAAAAAGAAAATGATATAAATTTTAATATTAAGTTATAATAAGAAAATACCTTTTCGAAATATGAGACTTTCGGTATACATTAGATAAAAAAAATATCTACAAGCCAACAAGCAAGTTCTCCAGGTCAAATAAAATAAGTAAATTGTCAAACATATTATTCCTCTCGTTTATTATTCTTGATCATTTTAAAAAATGATTTAAGAAAACATAAATTATAAATACAACAATTAATTTTAAATACAACAATTTTAATAACTATCCATCTGGGGTGTTAGAGCAGAAACATTTAAAGACGCTTTAGGGTTCATTTTTAAATGATTATTCCTGGCTACGCTTCTATAAACGCTTGAAAGCAAGAAATTAGTATAATTTAATAGAGAAGATTTGCCATTAGATAGCAAAACAAATTTTTGGAGATGAGGCAGAAGTACAGTAAGCGAGGTAAGTTGCCCAATTTTTCGTGTCGAATGTCGATGAGGTCACAGCTTCTTGTTCGCTTAAATTAATTATCCTATTTTGAGTTGATATTAATTAATTAATTAACTCGCTTAGGGTACTTTAAATTCACCTTTCAATAAATCAAATTTATTTTAACAGTAATATAATTGTTGTAATTGTTTTTTTTAATGTTTTTTTTATTATTTTATATTGATTTTTTATGTTTAAAGCATTGAATTTTCATTTATTAGTTATTGTGAACAAATATCAGCACTATTACATATACCTATTTAATTGTATATGTACTGGCTTTCAAAACGATTTAAATGTACTCAAATTTCGTAAAGAAGATCAAGTGAAGATGCAAAAAGGGAAACGTCTTAAAACCAGTAACAAAATGAGTCCAAAAAAGTTAGATTAAAAGGAAAACTGAAATTAATATTAAATGCCACAATGAGTAGACTAGGCTTATTATTTTCTAACTCATACAAATTATCACATATTATACTGGATACTTAAAGATATTGCTTTAGATAAATATATGAAACATAAAAATAGATTAAATTTTCTTTAAAATGTAATGTAAATTTTCTAGACATTGAACCAGCTGAGAGGGCTCGAGTTGGCTTAAACTAAGTGATGCTAAGCTGTTGAAAGCCAGCTCAGCACACATGCCCATGTTCCCACCACATCGTCTTCTTTATATGTTCTTAATAGTTTACAAAATTTTAAAAATAAATGAAAAGTTATCTGTGAGGTTACATGTAAAAATGGCTCAAGAGAAAGTACTATTGCAACTTGAAAACTTTAAATTAATATTCTGAAAAAGTAACATGAATTATAAATTAATAGAACAAAACTTATTTATAAACTGAACAATAGTTCAGCTACAAAGATAGCTATAATACTAAATTTCTTGTTGAGCAAACAAGACATTTTAAGGGTCATCCCGTCAGCAGTTTAGGACATTCTCCGAAGACGAGAGAGAAGCATCATCATTGAGGTTTATTCTTACGCTACATTTGCTCGGCAGAGTGTGTAAACAGCGCCAACCGACGCGGAATCATTGATGATGTCATCAAGCTAATTACGCCAAAGGGTGGGAGAGGATTGTACGTGCGGGGGCGTGTGGTGGTTGCGGCTCCCGAGGAACCCTCTCCTGGCAAATTGGAGCAATTAGGTTTTCTCAGAGTTTAATGAAGAGGTGGCGCTGAAGTCCGAAATCTCCAGGACCAGGTCGATAAACCGAAGAGAAAAGAAAAGGCAACTAGAGAGAGAAAATAGAGTTCGATAAAAGGATCGTAATAGTAAGATGTCAGATTCAGACAAAATATGTTTGCACGTCTTGCTTTCTATAATTTCAGCAACAAAATTTTTTAAGGATCGTTTTTGAAACTAAACTCTCAAAAAAAAATAAAAAGAAGAGTAGAGAGACGTGTGAAAAAAACTCTTTGCACGTTAACCATAGGTATGTGGAAAAAGTGCTTAATGAAGTGGAGGAAAAAAAAATTAAAGAATTCGGGATGGAAACTAGTGAGTTAGTATATCAAAATACGATTGAATTAATAGAGAATGAAACATATCAAACTTATATAACTTGCAGACATTTTTTATTCTGTAAATTTTTAAAAAATTATTTTATCGAAATTATCGGTTTTCTATATTCAAATTTTAATATCGATATTACGATACACTGAATAAAACTATCGGACAAAAATAGCGATATTTTCCAACATTGAAAATTTTCAGAGGATAATACATAGTAGATAAAAAATATAAAAAATAGTTCATTTAATGTATGACCTAAGAAAAAACATTTTAACAAAAACGTTAAACCAAACATCTAGAGCAATTCCTTCTACTTCTACCAGCTCTTAAAATCAACTTCTTTAAATATCTTTATACTCTTTGTAAAAGTAGTGATTATAAAAGCATAACAAATTATTTTCATGTGAATTATATAATATAGTTGTGTTAGTATATCTAAACAGAGTTCACCTAATAAAACTAGCGCTCATTATATACAAATATAACTAAATGAAGCGGCCAAAGTAGATATAGTTCACAATTTTGATGAAAAAAGACAATACAACAAGTTTGAGGCGTTCTTAAATTTTCTCCTAACAAATAGTCAAACTGTAAAACTATGTGAGAAAATGTACATGGCATGAAAAAAATAAATACAATTTTTTCCAGTTTTATCCGATCGTGTGTTGCAGATAAAAGAGCTGCTCGTTCGGATGTAAAAAAAAAAATAAAATAATTTTTTGAGATTTCTTAATGTATGGGATTTGTTCCTCTTTCTATTTTTATTTTTTTTTTTTTTCAATCCTTTCAGGTCCCAACACTGTCAATTTACTAATTGTTCATCAACCATCAATGCAGGTAAAAGTAGAACGTTATTTTGATGAGTACCTATTGTTAGTGTGAATCCTATATTCGAGTTATTAATGCTACAGCCTGAATATTTTATTTTAATAAAAACCATCCATTCTGAAGGATCAAATCGGTTTATAATTGATTCCACAAAATATTCGTGTTTCCCTCCAAATTTTACATTTTATATAGATATCTCACATTTAGTACGTATATATATATATATATATATATATATATATATATATATATATATATATATATATATATATATATATATATATATATATATATATATATATATAAACACACTCCAGGTAAACATAGCTGGCCTAATATTTATGCCCCATTTGAGAAATATTTTTCCCAATTATTAATTTATACAGATTAGGAATTTATACAGAATAGGAATTTATACATATTCCTAAATATATGGGATTTGTTTCTGTTTCATTTTGTTTTCTTTTTTTCTATCCTTTCAGGTCCCAACATTGTTAATTTGCTCGTTGTTCATTAACTATCAATGCAGGTAAAAGTAGAATTTAATTTTGATGAGTACCTATTTTGTTTGTATAAATTCTCAATTATTTGAGTTGTTAATGCTACGGTCTGAATAATTTATGATTATAAAAAAAAACATTCATTCTAAAGGATCAAATCAGTTTATGATTGATACAACAAAAGATTCAGGTTTCTCTCCACATTTTATATAGATATTCCACATTTAATACTATATATATCATATCTATCTAAATTTAATACTACATGCATATATCACACTATTATTTACCATTACAAAATGACTTCAGTTTTAAAAACTGATGAAATCCTTCCCAACCTGAGAATCGCTCCAGGTAAACATAACTGACCTAATATTTATGCCCCGTTTGGGAAAAATGATTTTTCATTTTATTTGTCGAGGGCTAAAAACATGGCCCGGTGAGGGCCAAATGAAAACTGGTGCACACAATGGGAATTGGCATCATCTCGCTCCCGGGGTCAGGAGGGGAAAAAAAATGCCATCCATTTTTTATTCCCTACCGGACGGAATGCCGCCAGAAGGGAAAACAGAAATATTAATTAGACAGATTAGAGGTGCCCCCGACTGTAAATCTTATTTCCCAATATCCCAGGCCGTTGGAGAGGGACTTTTCTTTTTAATTATCGTAGAGGGTGGCAACTCTGGGTAGTGGACTTACGGCTCCCCTCGATATCTTTATGGAGCTCTTTAGTATTTTTATTTGGCACCTAGTGCAATTCCAGAGATCGTATACCACCGCCCCGGTCCCAGGGGGAGTACTCTCTGCTGTGTCCGAGGGCATATGTCCAGGTTAAGTCAGTTACTACTGGAGTTATTGGAGTATACAAGTAAAAGCTACTTGTTACGATTAGTTTACATCACATGTTATTTTTATATAGTTATTTAACCATTTTATTTCATGTTAAAACCATTTATTTTAGATAACGATTGCTAACAAGCAATCTGTTATTTCCTTTTTCACTACCCCAGGGGTTCACATAGTCTCTATCGAGTAGGCATCTCTTCATTGGATTGGAAGGGAAATCTGGCGGCTGAGAACGGATACCACACAAAATCCTTGAGAAATCATTGGTTAAGAAAAAGTACGTCCTTGTCTTAACCAAGAGACTTTCATAAGTCGTAGATTTTTTGATTATAACAATTATTAATAGATATTATAAGGAAACAACGGTTATAAAAAATAGCAGGGCTCCAGGATTCCAGAATGGTAATTTTAAATGTTAAAAGATAAGTGATTAATTTACGGATCATTTACAACGATTTTGTTGCTAACTTTGACTGATAACAGGTCAACCCGAGAGAATTTTATGTTGGTTAAAAATCTGTTTTTCGACGGTTATCGACGTTTAGCAGTAGCTATATCAAAGTCTAGTTTTCCTTTTAATCAAATTTTAAATTTATTATTTTATCAAACTCCAATTAATTATTCCTACTAAAAAAGCCCAGAAAAGAAAACATTTTGGCATTATTCTTATTTTGTATATAATTTATTTAATGTCCTATTCACTTATGTATTTTACTGTTTTTGATTTTATTTTGCTTCGGCGTTTTTTTTTTTTTTTTTTTACAATTTATTTTATTCGTTTTCATATTATTTTATTTAATACTTCATTAACGTTTATTTCTTTTTATAAATTCTTATTGACTGATACTTATATCTACATTGAAATTCTCCTATAGGGCTACCGCTATAAAAAATATAACATTTATGCTTTTGATGATATTTTAAAAATGGTTGAGGACACATGTTTTCGTACTATTTTCATTTTTTGGTACTTCGTAAAATTATCTCAAGACTAAATGTTTTGCAATAAAATAGAACGCATATAATCATTTAAAATAAATTGTTTAATAAAAAATGTAGCAAATAAAAAATTATTCTGTTGATTAGCTCATAGTAAAAAACATAATAATGTTCTAAATTTTATTAAGGTTGAAATTTTATAAGGAAATAATAATAATAATGATAATAATATATGATAATAATATAAAATATTATTAATAATAATAATAAATAATGATAAATAATAGTAAATAATAATAATAATGATAATAATAATAATAATAATAATAATAATGATAATTTTATAAGGAAATTTTATTAAATTTTATGATTTAAGAGCCATACAAACCGATTCCTAATGCATACCATCTTTCTTCCAATAGACTTGTAACTAGAAGTCTGAAAAGTATACGGATTAGACACTTACTTATGAATTCCTTAAAATTGACTAAAGGTATAAAAAATAAGTTAAGAGTTATTCCAAGATTTATATTCCTGACATAAAATTTAATATTAAATTCGCTTCAAAATAGAGCATTCGGATAAAGAAAGAAATAGTATGATTTTCCATTGGTTTAGATGACACGTAGAATTATATCGTCACTTCCGGAAACAATGGTACATAAAATAAAAATTTGAACATAAATTTACAATACCTCAAGCTGGCTTAATAGGCCCGCATAAAACTAAAACAATGGCTCCTTGAGATAAGACTTAAGATTATGGAATCTGATGCCTGCGGAAAATAGATTAAGGATGTAAAATATTTTATGGTACAGTTTGGTCTTAAGGGTATCATTAAACAGGCAAATAGATCATTTATGAAAATGCTATGGTGCAATCTTAGTTTATATCTCTATAATAAAAAGCTACGTACGTATCTGTAATTGTTTAGGCAACTTTATACCCGCAGAAGCTCACCACACAAACTTTATGGTAAGTGTGAATTATTATGTGAAAACGTGAAAAAAAAAATATATATATATACATACATATGAATATATGATATTATATACTTTGTATATGGTACATATGTGTGTATATACGTATGTTGTATTACCAAAAATACAATAAAAGTAAAAACGGGAAACCTATTGTCGTTTGGACAAATCTATTGTCGTTTTAGCAAAACTGAAAAACATTTTATTAATCATTATTTTAAAGATTCAATTTTATTATTGTTTGCTAGAGTCTGTTTCCCGTTTTTTTAATTGAAATGAAGTGGAATAAATAAAAGAATACTATGTTTTAATTTTTTTTCCCCTGATTGAAGCCGTCCTTGAGATATTACATTAATTTATTGCGTGAATTGAAAACGTATTATTAGCCAGTGTAACGCAGTAAATCAAAGAGGCTATCGGAAATTGATTAAACTGAGAAAAAAGATTTTAAAAAAGTAAAAAATTAGGCAAGATACAGAGTTTTTTGAACGATTTGAACTGTTGAATGGTAGTAAAAAAAAAAAAAAAATTATATTTTGATAACGTTATTTAATATATTATAGAAATCCCATTGGGACTAGAATTATAATGTTGATTTCAATAGCATAGCCGAGAGCCGATTCAAAGCTGAAACGGTTCTCATTGCCTGAAGCACAATCACAGAAGCTTCAACAGGACAACGGTAACACTGGAAGCGACCGGGTGATTTAAAGGCTTCCGTGGAAGTAGTTAGTATATCTGTGAGCCAGTATTTCCTCTAGGAAGTAATTAGCGAGCCTGCTAGATAGCAGTTACTGCTTCCTCAAAGCACCCTTCGTTTGCCACTCCTGTCGGTCCATTTGTTCGCTTATCCGTTGTGTAAAACATGTACGAGCAGCAATTAGATAAAGCTTAATAACAATAGCCTTCACGAAAAAGGGTGAAAATGAAAGATAAATTAGTAGAATTATTAATTCCAGAAAAGATAAACAACTGATAACTGAGAGAAACACTCAAAGTAAAGTAAATGGAAATACTCCAGTTAGTTTTCAATTAAGTATTCGGTACTCAAATGGTATAGCTTAAGAGTAAAATACTTTGTACTCGTTACTTAGAATACATTTTTCCCTTCACTACTGAGAACATACCTCTCTAATCCCGAGGATAGGATTCCGCAAACTAATGACTGGATAAGATTTCCTTCTGGTGTAAGGATAATACATATGGTAAGATTGAATTTCAGGAGAAATGTC
This sequence comes from Rhaphigaster nebulosa, assembly GCA_948150685.1. NCBI lineage: Eukaryota > Metazoa > Arthropoda > Insecta > Hemiptera > Pentatomidae > Rhaphigaster > Rhaphigaster nebulosa. The sequence goes on along the minus strand of OX411309.1, from coordinate 79,468,394 downwards.
GTTTTAAGAATATTTAAAAGTTGCTAATTCCAAGAGGATCACTTTAATTTAAGACGAAAAAAGAAAAAAAAAAAGGAGGGAGAAAATAATCGGGAGGCGGAGAGTGAAAGAGGATTCTTTCAATCCGTTTATAAGAAGGGACCAGGAGGGCGAGTGATTAAAACTTCATCATATCAATGACAGACACTTCAGCTTTTGTTTTTTGACCTCGGCTGGAGCTCTCTTTTTTTTCTTCACCAGCCCTGAGGATAATGATGTCTTTAGAGGATCTTCACCACCCCCGTCTGGGGGGATTAAAATGGAAATACCTCCCTTCCGGAGGGCCACCTCTGGAGAAAAACCTGATGAAGAAGCCGTTTACAGCTTGTAGGTACGGCGGTCTCCCGCGCTGAAAACCCCATCCCAAACAGAAGGAAAGCATAATGGGAAAAAAAAAGTTTAAATTGGCCTTCATTCCAGGAATGAAATTACCAGGAAATCAAGAAGGAGAATTAAAGGAGCCATGAGGGAATGTTTTTTTTTATTTTTTATTCCTACGGTCAAGACTGTACTTTAAAACAAAATGAACAAGTTTTTCTTATTGCACTCCCTCCCTTCTTCCTCTAAAAAAACAAAAAAAAAACAACAACATGAAATGGCCATTACGTTAATTTATATAATGCCAGTAATACTTTTTTTTTTTTTTAAAATCTTGAATCGAAAAAGTCATCTCATATTTTCTCAAACTATTGAACAGTTATTAAGTAAAATTTAGCCAAATATAGTAGTTGGTTCACAATCGTGATAGGAACGCATAGGATTTCAGAAAAATCATCAATAGCGGAGATCGGTCCAATGTTTAATGGTACCATATTTACCTTAAGTAATTAAATAAAAAATACTAAAGCATATATCTTTTAAAAAATGTTTTTATTTATTGATATTTTAAAGATTTTAAAGTTAATGCGTAGTAAATATAAGAAATAAATTACATGACTAGTTAGTATTATAGACCTAAATTAATAATTAGGTTAAGAAACCATTGCATTTTAGGAGGCGTGGAAGGATTATGGGACATTGTGATGGAGGAGAGATTACATATTAAAGGATTGGAAAGATAGTGCAGTTAGATTAGTGACAGAAAGGTAAATATGCGTATGTATATATGTATATATATATATATATATATATATATATATATATATATATATATATATATATATATATATATATATTTAGAGCATAAAAGTATATATTGCAGTACATACGACCATATGAAAAATCAGAAAGCGTATGAAAAATCTTTTTGAAGATTTTCAAAATGGAAGATTCTCTTCAGAATGGAAGATTTTCTTTCTATACTTACAGCGCTGAATCAGAAAAACTTTTTTGGGGGTAATTATTAAAAAAAAATATTAATATTCTAAAAAGAATTACTCAAAAAAAATATTAATTATTTATAATACAGGCAATCTATATTATACAGCACTTAGTATTCGTCTACAACGAAGAAAAATGGAAAAAATATTGAAACCGTAAATTTTATAATGATACTTAAAAAATGTTTATATATAGTTACTTTGAAGAACATCTTGATCGGATCTTTGAATTGATATTTGAAAAAGCTGTTAAAAAAAAAAAAAAAAAAAGAAAAAAATGAATATTCCGTGGAGTTGATTATACTCTCACGCAGTAAGTACCAACGATTTTTGTTGAAGTTACAATATTGTTTTAAAAGATATATCTATGAATATTAGTTATTTTATTTATGATATGTTATTGATTAATGGGTTTTTTAAAGCACAAAAATGACTTAGTATTACATTTTGTAATGCTAAAACCGTTTAGAGTTAAATCTAAATGTTACCTCCTTTACCTACCTTCCTGGTCTTAGCAAGCAGTTTGTGATAATTATTAATTTTAATCCACTTCATTAATACCCCTTATTTTATTTAAATAATCTAACCATTCATCTCTATTCCACATTAAAAAAAAACAAGGATCACCTATGATCGGTACCTTTTCAGGAATAACCATATTTAGGCACTTTCATTAAACAATGGCTAAGAGTCCGTTACATCACACCTCAAAATACCCAGCAGATCCAAGTATCCTCTCTTGTTTTCCTACACATCGACTAGGATTGCTTGATGTACGAAGGGCTATCTACTATGGTTGAGATAATACTGAAGAGACTTACGAATTGTTTCATGAGATTTATCTACGGATTTCCCAGGTTAGTTGAAGTGGCTTTATCTTACTTTCCGAATGTTTCTTTTCTTAGAATCAAAAAACATCCAGCATCTATGATCTTTTCACTCTATTTTCTTCTAGTCAATCTTTAAAATACAAGATTTCAACCTATCGATTTTTTATGTACGTACTCTTTTATAGAATTGCTTCCTTTAAGCAAATCTTTTGTAATTCATACTATCTCTTCTTTGAGTTATTAATTCATTTCTCTTCGTCAAACCTGCTCTGCTATTTCTTTTACTCACAACTTATTCCTTCACCTGCTTAATAATTTGAACAATAAATTTATTTATGTAAATAACAATAAAATGACAGATAATTAACAAGAATTCTTTTGCTAATATTTAGCGAGACAAACGTACATAAAGTCTGATTTTGATAGAAGAATAAAATAATTTTAATTTCATTATCTAGTCATATGTTATTACAAGTGTGACCTAAACCGGTACACACAAGATTGACCGGAGATGTGATTAGATTCGTGTCTAAGCTGCCTAGAGCATCTCCCGTGAATAGACTGAGAGCTAAATAGGTCAGTGTAGTGGGGAGAGCCGGGCCCGGCTGGTAATTTCAATGTGCAACTTCCTCCCCTAACTTCGCCCGCCGCCCCGAAACTTCGCTAAGTAGAAACGCCAAAGTTTCCGTATTGATCCAGCCAGTGAGCGAGGAGTCCTCTTGGTAGGATTTTCTATTTAACTTCACTCGTGGGACACCTTTTTCCGACAGGGAACCCCTCTGTAATAAGTGGCTGTATGTGGTTGTCGTCCAAATCTGTAAATCGAAGGAGTATGTCAAAAATGATCCCTAATCGAATTCGTCACCTCCGTTTCGATGCAGGCAAATTATCCCGAAACCATACACATATTTGAACCGTGTTCGAGCATACCCAATAGGTTATTATCATAACCGATTAATCGGTCATGTCCCTACTTTTAAAGGCTGAGTTTGCCACTAGGGCGTCCCCTAATTTTATAGTTCATCCAACACCGACAAAACATAAATATTTATAATAAAGGACAAAATAAAAAGATAAATAATTATTGATATAATATAGTTGGAAGATTTCGAAAACAAAGACTCAAGTCTCTCAAATTCCACTAAAGAGCTAACCGGTCAAACCTTTTGATAACCTTCCTCGACTATTTTTATTATATCTCTCGTTTCCTTCATTACATGTTGAGATATCAGAGATGCGTTGTCTCTATCTGATCGGATGAACATTTAACATGAAACATTCGTTGCTTTGGAATCCTCCAATTAGATCCTAAAAATAAAAGAGTAAGCTTAAACCCCAATAGTGACACTGGATGTGAGGGATCCATGCTCATGTTTCTTAATGACTGCTTCTGGTGTTTAGGTGAACCGTCTCATATGTTCCTACTAAGGTTATTGCTATCTGCCATTCCATTCATATTCACGTGGAGCATACTTCACCATTCAAAATTCAGCAGATCTGTGAAATCCAAACAAATCCACGAGGATAGCAGTGATTGAATATCAATAATCTTTATCTCATATATTGTCATGAAGCAGTGTTCTCCAAAGTGGGGCAGGCGTACCCCCCCGAGGTACGGTAAGAGTTGTTCTAAATTCTGCGCTGCACCGAGCTTTAAAGATTGAAAAATAATAAAAAAAAACTTTTTTATTTGTTAGTATTGTGTATATACGGTTTTCAAATATTTTTTTGAAGTTCCTTTTTCAGCATTAAGTCGAACACACAGCCTTTTGAATGTGGAACCGCATCTCAGATTAAAATTAACAACCAGGGAAACAAATTATGTCCTTTCAAAAATAAACAATTTCATCCTTCTCATTGATCCTAATAAATGTTATTTATAAAAAAAAAAAAAAAAATATATTTTATTATGAATGAATTCTATTTTTCGTTAATTATCATTTTTGTTTCATGTACTAAAGAAGGGAAAAATAAATAGTCGTAAGTTTGCGAAACACTGTCATAAAAAATCAACTGAAGAATATCTTTTAAGTTAATTTCTGATTTCTAAATACAATTATTTCGTTTCGGAAGTATTTTTACATTTTATTGGTTAAAGATTAGATTCTGTTGTGTTTAATTTAATATTTTTTACGATTAATGTTTAATATTAGTAAATATAATTTATTTTATAATCTTTTCCAAAGAAATCTATTATGCATCCGTTAAGAGATCGATTTTTGGCCATAGATTTCGCATATACATTGGTGTGTATTGGCGTTATTCTATAGGAATCATCATCGGAATTTTATACCTAAAACATTAATTTTTAACCCCTCCATATTTAATTTTAGGCATATGATCTGAATAATTTTAAAAGAAGCGATTTTTATAGCTTAAAAATAAAAAAATTAAATTTCACAGAGATTCATTTTAATTAGTTTATAAATTAAGCACCTAAATTACTATCGAAGTATTTCAATAAAATTAATTAGTATAATATATAATTATACTAATATAAAACTATCCTCAAAAACAGAGTTAAATCCTCACACCACAGACTTACTAACTCGTACATACGAAGGGAGGCGTTGACTTTATGAGTAATGGCTTTTGAATTAATTAGCCTACACCAGAAACCTGCTTTCAACTCTGTTTGATGTATAAGCACACCTCTAACTTAATTATTAACCTACTATATAATTATTTCAAATACAATCATTTTTTGTCTGTCATTTATTTTGTTATATACATTTTTTGTTTTTCATTCTCTCTTTTTCCAGCAAGAAAATGCAGTGATTTAACTTGTAACATATAATAGATGTTATTATGCCGCAGAAACTGAAAGAGATATTTTAAGTAGTTGGATTTGATATTGAACGAATCTCAAGAAATATTCAGCCCTCAATCGAGGATTTTACCAAGACGTATGTATGACATTGAATATTATAATCTAAGAAATATAAAATTATTTTCTAAAATTGCCGCAGAAAAATACTTTTTTAAGGGGAATAAGTCTGTTTTAACGATATCTTCCAGAATACATTACTGATTTGACACTTTAACGCCGCGTATGCGCGTCCTAACTGGGGGTTAACAAATCACCCCTATGTTTATGCACATCATTTTAAAGGGTATCAAAAGTTAAAACAAATGGAATTTTGATATCTTTAATTATGTTTAATCGATTAATTTGCATTTATTTGGAAAAATACTGCGCTTACCGACTTGAACGTTTTTCCAATCGTCCAAACTGATTACAAGAACATGATAGATGATTCTGACGTCATTTTTATTTCCTTTTTAATAAAAGTGTGATCAAGTCGGTAGGGATGGTATTTTTCCTTATAAATACAAATTAATTAATGAAAAAGAACTAAAGTTTTGAGATTCACAAACTGTCGACTTTAACTACAAATCATGGAAGCATTGGCTCGAATTCTGAAACGATGAAACCATTTTTTCAAGTGCAAAATCTGAAATGAGATCATGTTACGATCATGAGGATAACAACCTAATTACTTCAAAAAACAAGTAGCGGCCCAGCTCATGAAATTAAAATAATAAGAAAACATCCCTTTTTTTTCTGAATATGAATTTCATTTTCAATTTATCCTCACCTAAATGGTCAGAGTAGCTTAAACATTTGCAAACAAATATATATGTCACAAAGTGATAGGTCATGATGTATAAAAAAAAAAGAAAAAAAAGGAAATGGATACTACAGACGATAAGAGCCCTCGAGGGGCTGGCATTTTTAATTTAGATTGACAGATAAACGGGAAGGTTGGCTGGACTGGTTAAATGGGCACCTGTTGATATTTTTATTCCGGAAGGGCGGGATGACAGTATCGCAGGATGTATAACGAGCGAGAAAGAATACCAGTGGCTCCAACTGGAGGGAAATTAAACGTCATTCGAGTATCTCGGTCCGTTATAGATATAGCTATTTATTAACATATTACTCAATAAAAATCTATTTCTGGTACTTATGTATTTCTTCTTTCTAAAATTATAAACATGAAAATTATAAATTTAAACCACTTAATACTTATATTATTCAAACATTGGAGAAAATTGTTTATGAAAATTCTGAATCTATTGCATGCTAACAAAACTGATACATATTTATTGTTTTTTATTTCAATGGACTTTTTTTAATTTTATTGATTTCCAAAGCATTGCTTTTTTGAATTTTTATTTATTTATTTATCCACATCTACCTTTTCGGGTCATTAGCGGACCATAATACACAAAACTATATGTTGTTCATCATAATAATATCACCTAAACCTTTTAATGTTCTATTAGCTTGTTCTTCATTGTTACTTAACGCTCCTGTTATTGTGGATGCGTTTGGATCATTCACGATTTGATTTTTGAAAAAATACCTCATAAGGATTCCATTATAGAAACAAAGAAGTTGTTCGTAGCCATAAAATAATAAAATAAGTTCATCCACACACACAAAAAAAAAAATTTGCTGAAAATCGCCGCTTCAGGTCTTATTTCCAAATTTGGCTTTTTCTGTTTTATATCACTTAAAATATAGTTAAGACTATTGCGGATTTTATATCGAAATATAAAACCTATAAAATCCGTGTCTACCTATAAAACCTAAGCTATAAAGTCAAAAATTTGGTTTATACATTCATATTATGAAACCATAAAACAAAAAGCTACTTCTGCTCTAAAGTGGTAAAATGCATATTTAAAATATAAATCCAGAAAATTACCAGATAAGGTCACAAATACTACAGCAAATATCTTTCCATCGAAGATTTACCCTTTTGAGGCAATTAATAACGATTTATTTCCGGAACGAAATCCCGCGAAAAATTCTAACCCCGCTGGGAAAACAACAGGAAACGCGGCATTAAAGGAATTACCATTAAATAAAATTATGGGCTTTTCCCTAATTAACAGAAAGAGTAAAAAGTCGCGCCCTCTGCAGGAAAAGGAAGCACTTTATCTTAGTAATCTGGACAAGTATCTAGGGATTTATCTCTTACTTTTTTTTTTTCGATTCCGTTAAAAATTGCAAGGAAAATATTTTGATGCCTGAATTTTAAGGTTTCTTAAAAGTCTAAATTTTGGGCGTACTTTTAGGGTAGCATACTTCCAGTTCACATCACCATCATCATCATGGCACTACAACTCATGCAGAGTCAGGGGCTCCCTTAATTTCAACCGCCAGTCGTCTCTGAGAAGTGGTTCTATCTTCCAGTGGCGTACACCAAGGAAAACCCGTGCGTCGGTTTCCACTCCATCAGTCCATTTAAGCCTAGGTCTTCCCACTCGTCTTGTTGTTTAGATACGCTCATCCAATAGCTTTCTTAATATATGTTCTATGGCCAACCGACGAATGTGCCCAGCCCATCTTAACCTACCGATTCTTATTACCCTAACAACGTCAGCATCTCCATATAGCTCCTGTAGCTCATTGTTTGCTCGCATTCGCCACTCCTCTTTAATACTGGGTATTGGGGCGAATATTCTTCTTAACACTTGAAGCTCGAATCGAAGGAGAGCTGCTTCCTGGGTTCTTGAAATTGTCCAGCACTCGGACCCATATGTCATTGGTCTGATTAGAGTTTTTGTATGTATTTCCAGTTCACAGGAGAAAAAAAATGATATATTTTTTGTAATAAAACCTTTCTGTTCTATGAAATCCATTTATCTTCTTCTAAAGTACATTAAATTTAGAGTATTATTTTTCTACTACTTTATTATACATTATTATTTTTAATGCATACGTTGGTGAAATTCAACTTGCGAAATCGAATAATTAAATAAAATCACATGTCATATAACAATACCGACGTCTCGAATTCTTTTTCCTATCATCAGGTTACGAAATCCTTGACTAGGATGTGCAGATGCAAAGTCTCTTGTAGTTTCTCCTTAAATTCCAGCCTCATCTACATCGATATTTGACATATTATTCTACTGTACTTTTTATGAAGACAAGATAAGAATCCGAAACAAGAGCGTATCCAGCTTAAAACAGAAGGGGGCAATTTATTAAATTTAATTTATTTTATGTAGAAGGGAGATGCGATAATTTACAGTAACATTCAAAAGAACAGAATTATTTTTTTAAAATTATTCTTAAACAATAGTTTTTGAAGATTAGCTCCGAAATTTTAATTTTAATTCACCGAGGACAGGTGAAACTATATGGGATTTTATTTAATTTAATAAATCAATTTGGGAACATGAATTACACCAACAAATTTATGAATATCCTGAATGCCTCCCTCCTAACAAGTAAAGTATCAAGAATGACTGCTATTTTTATTTTATGTATTATTTATCTTATTACACAGTGCATTAATTGTACGTTTTTATTTTTATGTATCACTTAAAACATATCCTTCGTTTAATACGTTCAATCTTTTAGCTATAAGTTTTATTGTGCCTTTATAGAGCCCTTGTAGCCACTACAACACTCAACTGATTAAAATTGTTTGAAATTAATGTATTTTATTTTTGTAATTTTTATATGTATATTCTTGGCACCGACCATTAGATGTCGCTATTTGGTGGGGCAACATGGTTATAATTTTTTTAATAAATTAATTATAATCTATGTGAATTGCCATAAAACCAGGGATGTTGATGACCAAGTATTACATCCTTAAACCTCAAAAACCAACAAATTTTACTATTCTGAACAAAAATAAATTTTTTTAAATAAAAATTTTGTATATGGCGTTATATTCTTTTATTTTTTTTAAAGTATAATTTTTAATCATTTAAAATATTGCAATGGTATTCTTGGAGTATCCTCTACTCCAATTCAAAAATCATTTAGATGAAAAAGGGTGAATTCACATATTTTTTCATTAATAAATTAATGTTTGTTATTGTACTTAATCGAGGAACTGACAAAGCCGTGAAGAACTGCCTTGGTAAAAAGCCTGGCTGTAAACAATGACAGCTAGAACGGAACCCCGTCCCCGAACCATTGTTCCCAAGAGCGGGCTCTGGCGAAAAGCGGATTTTCCGGTGGCTTTGTCTCGAGAGCAGCTCCTCGCCGCCGTGGAAAACTCCCCCGGGCCGAGGCCGCCGCCCCAGATGTTTACCACCTGAGTGGCCCCCTGAAAATTGTTAATTTCCTCTGCTCTTTCCTAACCATCCCCTCCCCTCCGTAAATTATTTTCACAGTCCGAGCTGTGGAAATAAAATGTCCAACGACCCTCTTCCCCCCTGGCCTCAGGCCAAGTCTGCTAATTCCCCTGCAACCATTCCGGACACCCAGTTGGCGGACTTACAGGATTGAAAACCATTCTTTTTCTTTAATTCTCTTAGCAAGACAAATGTGACCAAATAAATCATTTAAATATAAATCATCCAAAAGCTGCGATTATTTATTTATTTCAAGATGTTTTAACTTCTTAACTTCTTACAAAGTTTCATACGATAGTTGTGTCCATTAGGTTACGTGTAGATATTTATGGTGTTACAAAGACTAATTTGGTTATCCAATTCTATTTCCCTACTTCTTCTATCTTATATTTTATTATAAATTCTCATGTTTTTAATAAAATTGTATTAGATTTTCTATTGATGTTATTCTTATTTTCGCTTATCATTACTTGCATGTGAAACATATCTTAAGAGGACCTGTGTCGTTGATGAGATATACGCTTCGCTCTAAAGTCAATCTTGCAGTAACACATATGGGTTCGCATTGTTCTTATGGTTCCCACGGGTATGGTTTATCTATTTGGTAAGTAGCACTTCTTTTCAAGAATTTTGAATTTCTATCCGGTCATTTCACGATTTACTTTTAACCATTTTCCTTCCTTGTTCCTTTTGTGGTGCGGTCTTATAGTACATAATGCATCTGATAATACATCTTTACGATCACATATTGCATTTGTATCACATACAAACATGGCATCAGAACCACGCTAACGAAGGATATTCTAATTTTTCACTATGACTTGCTTTTGTGTAACATTGATTAATAATTGCTTGTTTATAGTGGGTGTGTGTGTGTGTTTGTGTGTGTGTGTGTGTGTGTGTGTGTGTGTGTGTGCGCGCGCGCGCGCGTCAATTCATCAATTCAATCACTAGGAATCCTTATCTTAAGCCTATAATAGACGCTTAACTTCTTAATTACTACTGTTAGGTTCATTGCATTTGTTGTTTTAACTAGGAGTATTTTATATTATTTTTATCTTGTAAATAAATGATTGTAACTACAAGAGAATTTCCTGTCCGAAAAATATCATAGAGAAACCGCTTTATTGTTAATGTAAGGTCATTTTAGGTGATAAATGGGTAAATAAATTTATAATTCTTATTCCAGACGTGAAATAAATATCCACAGTTCGATAGTTTGTAAAGAGCGAAAAGTTGTATGTTCTTTTATTTTGAGAATTTCAGTTTACAGCGTTATTTTTGTAAAAAACCGCGGAATTTGATTTTCAGAAATCTAAACCTCATTATAAATAAATAATGTATTATGTTATAATATTAATTATAAATGTCTATGAATCGATAATTTCCGAGCCGCAAACAACCACAGCGTGAAATATTAACGGTAGAGTTAGCTGCGGCGAGGATGGGGTTCATCTGAAATATTCAAAGAGCCCCCCTCTCCAGTGTTCTCGGGCGGGTTAAAAAGAAATTAATTCCGCCGAACCTCTCTCGTTAAAGCACCTTTAATGAAAATTTCCGCGAGATAGTCACTAGCTTAACAGATTTCCCCGCAACCACTTCCAAATAGCCTAATTTATCAACTACCTACTAAAGGCTTCGGTAAAAATGGAATTTTTGAGAAAATAAAATTTCAACGTTCTAAAAATGCAAAATATTTCATAGCGGCTACCTACAACGATCCGATACATGATTTAAATAGAATTGAAATTTTAAGGACAAAAATGGATAAATTAGGGTATCATACTTTTCCAAACAAGTGAAATTCTTTTATATCTGTTTGACAGCGAGCATCATATTTATCACAATTCCACATTCGATTCTTTATACCTTTTTACCTACGAGAGTGAAATCAGAAATCATAAGCGCAGTAAGATCGTTTACAATTGTTGTTTTATGAGTGCAGACGTTTTGGCCTCAGTTTTAGGTCTTCCTCAGGACTATGAAAACAAAATACAATAATAATTAAACATACTGGAGTTAGGAATGAATACAGCGAAAATAATTTTATATTTATTAATCCAATTTAGTTATTTTCATAAATGAAATGTATTTCACCTGTATTTATTATATTAATACAATAATAAATGTATAATTACAAAGCATAGACCGAAACCTCGACACTCTTAAAAAAGTAAAGAATATTTTCTGCGTGTTTTACTTCTAATCGCACCCTCCCTCCCTCCTCTTCAACATCATCTCCTATATTTTACTAATGATTAGCTATATCTCCATAACTGTAGCTGTTCATGATTCTCTCTTTATTAATTTACGTTTTTTTTTTACATTTAATGTAAATTAATTTCATTTAATAAATTTATTTATTTAATAAATTCACTACATTTTAAAATTTATTATGTTTCAACGGTTTAATATTTAACTCATTTAATTAGTGCAATGCTTCTTTTCAGAATGACTTCTATTTTTATGTTCATTAATAAATATTTTATTTATTTGAAACACTAATTATTTATAATTGTTTTTGTTTTTATAATTATTTAATACATGTTTGCCTATCTCTATTGCCATAAAGACATTTCAACATCAATAGCAATATTAGTGTTAATCTACGAGTAAATCTTAGTCGGAAGCGTCTGAAAAATTATTATTAACTATTACATTTACTTCAACAAGCACTATATTAGTGCCTCACTCCGAGTACACTCCAGCTCTGTAATCAATGACCGCGGTTAGCCATTACTTCCGATCCATTAAGCCATTGCTTCCTGAGGAGCTCGAGGCCGCCACTAAGAAGACAAGACACTAAGACGAAGACAGTAGACAATAATGGGGTCGGAGACGAGCCCTGTAATACTCCCATCAGCTGGGGCTACTAATCCGCTCTCAAAGGACACCAGCGAGATCAAAAGGTCGGCTCAAATATTGCCTTACTTTGGCCACTTCAACCCGACACTTCCTCTGTTCATCGGGAAGATGAAGCCCACTCCACCAGGCATTTCATTTCTCTTCTTGAGTAGGGCAACTTCAACTTGTTCTGCCGAGTCAAGTATAAACAAGTATGAGTGAGTTACTCAAGATGAAAGCAGTTTTATTTGTTTATTTTGTTCTCCGCTTAGAAAACTGTTTTAAGGAAGATGCTTGCCATTCTCTTTCTTTTTACTTCCAAGTACGCAGAAAAGAAAGTATTGTAATCGCGAAAATTTTCGGGTTTCAGATTTCGATTTCGACCATCCCTGAATCCGTCGTAACCTCGTGTATGTACGCTCATTAGTATCTAGCATGATTCAAAAACGAATAGGAAGTTGAAATTTTGTATTTGGGCTTGTAATAAGATCTAGTTGTGCACCTCTGTTTTTGGCCTCAACAAAATCATTGGAAATGAGACTTTACTTGAAGGTCACAATAGATGTTGATCAGAAGTTTTATTAAAATATATTTCAAAACTTCTCAAATTTGGTATAAAAGATTTATTTATTAATATAAATAACATATTAGATTTTGGATAAAACTGGCAAACCAGAAGTAGTACTTTACTTGAAGATCATAATAGACTTTCATCCAAAACTATATTAAATTAATTTAGTATATAAGACTTGTATGCCAATATCAGTAACACACTAGATTTTTGTTAAAGTTGGATAAACGGAAGTGGTACTTTACTAGAAGTTTCTAATAAACATTTTCATTTTCATATCAGGTTATTTTAATAATTCTATATCAATTAAAAAATTAAAGCGTCAAATAAAAGATTTAGAAAATAAAATTCTGAGACTAACGCATCCAGAATTGCGACTCAGGTTACCGTCACAAGTGATCAACGCCAAGAGACGTCGTGAGGCCGAGTGTCTTTTTTGAGATACTGTTATCTTCGGAATCTAATAGGAAAATAGCGATTCAAAATCACTTTCGAACCAACGGTTCATAATTTGATAGGTGTACAAGGAATCCATGTGGTGTACACATCAGATTTTAAATGATTTTGATGTAATGTCAGAAATTAAGTGGCATTTAAAAAACATTGATGAATATTAAATAAATCATTTTAATTATGCATTGCATATAATTATATTAAAATATTAATATCCTGATACGATTAACCATTTGACTAGTAAGGTTATGAAATAGAACTTCCGCTTGATGAATGGCTTATAAATTCTTAAAAATTACAAGATCGTCTCAATAAATTAATTAAAAAGAGAGGGTTTTCGGACCAAACATACCAAATTTTATAATCAATAACTTTTTTATTACCATAAACATCAAAACGAGCCAATGCTGAACCAGTAATGCAGCTATTCTCAGACCCTCAGCGCATACGCAATGCGCTGGACAAGCTCCTTGCCCTTTGCTATGCAAAGATGAAAGTTGGTGATATTTAGAGGGAGGCCGGTGTGCCAGCTTGAAGGGGGAGGGTTCTAAAATAAAGCTACTCGAATTTAAATCAGCGTAGGGCTGCCCTCAAGGCTCACATGTGAGATTATTCCGCGGAGGGTTGCTGATTTGAAATGCATATTCCCCAGGCCGGAGCTGAAAATCCTCCTTGTTTTCCTCCTCAGCCAACTGACGTTCCCTATGCAAATCCCGGCCCGGCTCACTAGCGAAAAGTGAAGAGGTGAGAGCGCTTTTCATATATACTTCGAGAGGGGGGCCCAAATGGGAAAACAATGCACTACCACCCCAACCCCTAGCAGGCAACTTTTCCATCATTTAGACGAATAAATATCTATTTGCTTTTTCACTCTCTTTCTTCTGCTCTGTATTTCAGGTGTCTGCGCCAATATGGTGTAGGAATCTCCCTATTGATTTCTTTATAATACAAGTTCGAGAAAATCCTATGACCGTATATTTTTTATAAGCAAACTTATAATCTGAAATTTAAAATAATACCTGTCAATTCAGATGGCAACAGGAAGTAAAAACCTTGACCAGAATTAACTTATGCTTATCATAAATATACCGTTATAGGCACTAAACACACACAAGAAAACAACCATCAAGAAAATTGAACACATCAATTTTCACAAATGTGATTAAGAACACATTACGTTATTGTTGGGATGAGTACAATAACTAGGTAACCACATAATTGAATCGTTTTCTACAAAAAGCCGAATGAATGCACTTATTCAAATGTTCTGAAAACGTAGAAAAAACATACTATGTGATGTCACTTGCCAGGTTTCTGCTTAAACGAAATATTCAGTATCTACCAAACATGAGTAAACTCAATGGTAAGAAAATTCTCACCCTCTCACCTTCTCTTCGAAAAAGTATTCAGTTTTTTCGCGTTTTTGCAATTCGTCGACTTCATTCAACCGTTCCAAAAGGTTCGCGGGCTTTCTCCGAAGAGACTAAGAGGGTTAGCCGCATTACTCCCGCCTTAACAGATTAAAGAAGACAAAAGGCAGACAGACAAGAACTAAACGAAGGAAGGGTAGCAGATGTTTGATCTCGACAATCAGGTCCCAGTAATCAACGATAGTCATTTTTGTCCCGTCGAAATGAGTCGAGGGGAGGAGGATTCCTTCTTTTGTTCTAAACCCTTCGCGGGCGAGATCTAATCAACAAGGCCCAATGCGGTTCGCCATTCACGCCAGGCTTCGTCAAACACCGCTTCTTTACCGGGTGCCGTTCGGGATTGCGTCTCTGTTCTTCTAGAATAGTGGAGTCATTCACTCTGTGTTGGTTCTGAGTAATGAAACTCAATTTAATCTATCTAAGAAGAAACAACATGTGTGAGTATGTGTTTCTCTTTAATTCAATAAAAAAGACCATTAAATCACAAGCAAAATTTAATTCTATAACGGAATTATCCAACAGGCGTACCACGAGCTAAAGAAAATAAAAGAGCTATTAAAATAAAAAATAACTAAATGTAAATCTCAAGAAAAATTTTAATACCTGGTTCAAAACAATTAATTTTCTACGAAGTTAATAAGAATTCAATTCAACAAAAGTTGATGAACTGAGAGTTTTTCGCTTTCGAACAAAAATCAACAAGGCTGGGTGCCCAAACGTTCGAAAGCGACACCACTAATAATCGTTACGTACTTACCTCCTTTCATTAAACCCTGACGAAACCCAAATTTATAAGGTCCTATAACCAATAGCCTTATCACAATCCACTCAACTCGGACTACGTTTCGGATGTTTATCCTCATTTCAACTCTGGATGCCATCATTAAGGATACGTTCATCATAAAAGTAAAAAAAAAAAAAAAAACGTATGCCATTTTTAATTGCCACGATCCTATCACTGCAATACTATTTATCTACTCTGTGCCTGCTCCGCAATTCCACATTGTGTTGCCTTCTACAGTATCCACAAATTCTTCTTCTCAAATTCGTCTACACGAATTATTCTTTTTTAGGGCCAGATTTTCTAAGCAATAATTTATATTCTAAGACCTTTTCTTTTTTAACAAAAGCGGCCATGTTTCACACCTGTGAAGAACAGTAGGAAGTATTAGAGTACTAAGAGTTAAATTTCTAACTTTCGTGTTTCAAAGCTGTAGGCGCAAACTAATAAATTAGCGACTTTAATAAATGTCGCATTTTCCGCATTTAATCTTATTTTTATTTCTTCATGAATTTCGTTTAATTTAATTATTGTATATTGGTTATTTTAGTATATGATATTTATAATTTACTTCTTTTCAAAAGGATATTTTGTCTTCTAAAGTTTTATCTCATCAGAAGCTAATTTAAAACCCTATAAGAATCAACTTCTTTATTCTTTTTCTTGTACATACCAGCAACGTTTCGGGCTCTTTGCCTCTTTTCAAGTAGTTTAATTAAAAAGCATATTCTAAATCTCATTACATTTTATAGTTTGTTTCTTATTAATGTAACAATTATAATAATTATTTCTACATCCTCCTTCATTTTTTATTTCTTATGAGAATGGACTGTAATTTTTGTTTTTTACATTACTTTAATTACATTAATTTACCTACTTGTATTTTGTTTGATTCGATCATATATTAACAATGTCAAAATTTTTCATCATCGGCCTCTTCTAACTATTTAAGTTGCCTCATTTGTCATTTTTTCTATGATCATTTAAAAATGTTCTTATTATTTTAAAATGGAAAATTGTATGTTATTTCAGATAATGTAGATGCTACCCTATACAGGCGCGGAGCCAGACTTTTGAAGTGTAAACTTCTTTTGGCCCGTTGGGCACTTTTGGGATACGGTAAAAAAAGCAAACTCGCGTCGTGACGGTACGCGGTACCGTCAGCGTCAACACCATACCGTACCCTACTTAAATCCAGCCTACAATTTCTCATCTGTTTATTATGTTCTCGATGAGCAAGAGACTTAAAATTTGGAACATACTCATATCTTAGGAGTGGATGACAATGCAATAATAACAGGAGTGGGGACCACGTGGCGCAGTGCGCAGCCTTTAGGACACTATCGGACAACGACTTTTGACATCTTCGTTCTTTTCCTTGTAAGTCTTTGACGGAACGAGCTATAATTGTTATAGCCATGCCGTTTTAAACAGGAAGAACCCTGCTACATTTCGTTTCATCATTGTATAGGACTAGCACTTTCACTTTTTCAAATATTTTAATACGAAATAGAAAATCACATCTGTGAAACTTTGGATTAATTTTTTTCGCAAACTAAAATGACTACGTAAATTGTGAGTAAGCCAAAATGAAGCCTGGTTAATCCTCTTCAAAAGGATATGCTATAGAAAATTGTAGCTCAATCCTTTGAGAAGCTAAGAATTCAAGAACGGCAATAGAGAGGGAAAAATCGGATTTTCTAAAAGTTATCCCTTGGTATCGCTCGCGCGACTTATGTTTTTTAAAATATGACCAATTTAAAAACTAAAGGAGTTAATGCTTGATCAAATGACACGTCAACCTTCAAAATCGGATAACTATTTCCGGAGATATTCCAAGAAGCAAGATCAGTCGGGATACGCGATGCGCAACTAAGGACACAGTTTATCCCGCCAGTTATTTGATATTTTCTTTTTTCATAGAAGTGATCAAAATATTCAATTAGTAAGCAAAATAAAAATAATTTAAAATAGCAGCTCTCTAGATTTTTTGAAGCTGATTTCACTCCATTTTTCAAGTTTTAAAAATATTATAGTAGTGAGAAGTGAAGATCGGTCGAAGATTATGTGTTTCAGTGCTGCGATCTATTGTCCCAGAAACACACTGGTTTTATCCCTATTGGCCTTAATCTCTTCTCTTTCTAGTTTTGATTTCTCTGACAAGGTAATTGATATAAATAATTCACATTGTTAAAGATTATTTATCATTGTTTAAGCTTAATTTCAAATGATTAGGGTTATTTTTTTTCGATTGACTATATTTCTTATGTGTTAGGATAATTTTCGAATTTTTCAATCGAGCTGAAACATGGGCAGAGTCCGTTTCTTATAAAACAAATCAAGAAAAGACAAATAAATTCCAATGATTAGGGTTATTTTATTTTTCCATTGGGTCTATTTCTTATCTGTCAAGGTAATTTTCTTATTGATTAGGGCTATTCATATAAAAAAGTACCAATCAAGCAGAATTTAGATTTATTTTTAACTTTCTTTATAACAGATTAGTTTTACGTCAAAAATAAACCTAATTCGTGACAAATAAGCCTTTTCATTTATAATTATCTTTAACTATGAAACTAAGCTGTGTATTATCGATTAGGCTTATTGATTATTGTTAAGGCTACATTATTTTGTTTATTTTTTATTTTTTAGGCTTAATTTTAAATGTTGACATTTTACTAGCATTATTTGCCTAAAACTCATAAATGCTTATTTGTCATGAATTAGATTTATTTTCGAGGTCTATTTTTGTGCTTCTATATATTACGGCAACCCGCACGTTTTCCAAAACGAAAACTAAGGACCACCGGATCGTGTTTGAGTCATGACTTTCTCCAGAGTTATCTAATCATGTTGAAACTCGTTACTACTAAATTAAATATTTAGCTTAAAAAATCTCAATTTTTAAGTTATATTTTTGATCAAAGTGTACATCTAAATATACGTGATGAAAAAATCCTACATGTGCCTGCATATAAAGAAATTTCTTTGAGTAACAATTTATGAGATTTTTCATTGTTATTGTGGATAAAAAAATCAAATAAAAAAACCGTGTGGTCCGAAGTACACTCACTTTTTTTCGGGGGGATATAAGAAGAACGCATGTAATCACTGGACGTTTTAAGGATAAGAATGAAAATTGCATAAAAAATTATTATTCAAAATACAAAACGTAAGTTGGTAGGTATAAAAATAATATTTTTTCAAATATTTTGGCGAAAAATTTATCTCCCTGACCCCCTCCACCTGCGTACGCCACTGACTCTCTGAATTCTCTGTTACATCTCTATGGACAAAATCATCGTCGTTATAACTATTAACCATATATATTTTTTTAACGTTTACTTATTCCTTAATTCTTTACCAGCTTCAATCAACTTTCTTTTATTAAATTTTGTAATTTTCGCACCTTTACTCAACATTACCAAACAAGCAAAACCATTCAGCATTCAACCACCATCGAAGAAATAAAAAGTAAAAACCTACTTCTACTCTTATTGTATCACAATTTAATTTTTGTTTTTAATTTTATTTCATTTGTAAACAGAATCTAATTTAATTTCATGCAGTCCTTCCTAAGCAGTTGAAAATCTTAGTCAAACATTTCTATATTATTTTAACTACATAACTTACGATTCTAAGGGACATTTAGAACCCAGAAACAAAGACACTTTGAAATAGATAGGGCCCAAATGTCCTGCAGTAAATCAGAATAAATATTCCATATCAATGTCCTACTGATAACGATAGCGTACTATCTCGGTACAGATTAGTACTCGGTTTGGTCCAAACGCGGAGAAGATGGGTACCGAAGAGGACTTCATATGCTCGCAGAGATGGTTGCAACTGATCATGTACGGGACGTGCATAGCCATAGCGTTCTTCGTCCTCAAACAGAGCCTGCAGATGTTGGAAATTATCTACAGCATGAGGAGGGGACACAACCGAAGGGAAGAGAACGCTCCGATACTGCCCGAAATCCGTATAGTCAAATGAGGTAAATCATTTAAAAAAATATTTATCTATTTATTATTTTGTAAAAAAATATAATAATAAATTTCGTTTGTCATATTTCTTGATTTCGGTACCATGATGTTTTGGTTGTCAAAATTACAAGCAAAAACATCATCAACGATAATTTTTATTTTCTTTCATTTATGCACGTTTCTGTATGAGTACAAATTGATAAATTTTAAAGTGTTCGCAGAAAATTACGTAAACAAGGTTGAGAATGGCTCTAGATAAACGAAATATCGTGCATAAATAAATGAAAATCAAAATTTTTGTTGTTGACTTATTGGCTTAAATTTTTTACTACTATAATAACAACATATATATTAACAAAAGACAAAGATAGTGTATTTATAATTTATTTTTATATTTTTTATTTATATAAGCCTTAAAGAAAAGAATAATAAAGCAAGTATAATATAAACAGCCGAAAATCTCAATTTCCAACTTATTTCAGCATAATCAGAAAGTATAAAAGGAAACGCAAATTTATAAGTTGACGTACGCATGATGATATAGAAGGGTCAATCTAATTAGGGATTGATAAATGATATGCCACTTCTATAAATTTGTTTTTATTGAAAATTAGTTTCGAATGTTTAAAAAAACTTAAAGAAACAAAAATAGGATCCATTGTTAGATGAATATTTAATTAAATCCAAAACGTTCTTTAGTGACTTTTGCAATTTTGTTTGTTAGAGATTTTAAATTAAATATATATTTTTAGCTAAGTTTTGGTAGACTCTTTGATAGGATAAATAAAAAAACTAAAAAAAAAAAAAAAAACTGTTGAAACCTTTTAATTTTTTCAGTTCCAGAACTCTCAGCTACAAGTATGGAAAATTCTTTGTACCGATATGAAACATGGTTCTACTCAAGCTTTTAAATTATAGATATTGCTTTAACTACATCAAAAATAAAATATTTATTCCATTATTGATATTTTTCCCAAAACTATAACTGACTTTGATGGTAATTCGTGAGATAATTTTAATAAAAATAATAGTTTTTTATTTTGAAAAAATCCTGTATCATTAAAAGCTTGGATACTATGGGATGTCGAGTTCGGTAGTTGGAAAACAAGTACTGTTTCTTGACCAACGGCGATGGAAGGAAGTGATTTGGTCGTCGGGTTTCTCTCCTAGCCCAGTCATGAAAGTATTGGGTGTTTTTAATTTAATCTACCGACGCCCATTATAAATAAAAATTGCTAAGCAGTGGAATATTTGTTATAATTATTAATAAAATAAGTAAAGAATAATTGAAAATATCTTTACCAAGTCCTTTTAAGACTCCGGATGTTTCGATTTTTTTAAATTATTAATGTGGTTTGTTGTTTCTGTGTAATTTGTTTATAATTGCAGTGAGTCCATATACATATGATGGCAGTAGGCATGTGCAAAAAATAATATTAAAATCACAAAAATAGAATTTAGATAATTTAATAATCACTTCGAAATGACACTTTTTTACGGTTCTTTTTTAGCTGAATTTATTGTTTTGCTTTTTCTAATTTTATACATTGGTTAAATAAATAACAATCACCAAGAATTTTTTTTAGCTTATGCGCCGAAACGTCAGCATCCATTAAATAGTTGTTGTTGTTTTTTAAACTATTCTTTGTGTTTACCTTTACCGTTATCCTCTGGGCATCTTTTCCTTAATTATTCAATTTTAGTAATGAATGCTAAAAGATAAACTAATAATTATAAAAGATAAAAACATATATGGCAAGAAAACACTCCGGTCCATTGCTTTCCCAATGCCACCTGAACCGCCGTGTTGAGAGCGCTAACCGCCTCATACAGTATAGATGGAAATGCCGGCGGTGGGATATACACAACGATAATGGGATCATAGGGGCACAGGTGATTGCATTAGCTTGCATCGTGCACTTAAGACATACACAGGCAATTAGTGGTTGAGGCTCGGTTATATCGCAGCTAATATCAATAAGCCCTCAACCACTCAGCTCAGTATTGGTTGATCACTTGTATATCTTCCTCTGTACCTACCTGTGGAGTGTACTAACAATCCAATTCACCTGTCGACACCATATTATTTTGAGTGTACGATAAGAAATGTGTAATTTTTTTCCTTTATTTTTCCTGCAAAAAACTTATTATTCCAATTTGATCCTCTTTTCAAGAAGAATTTCAATACAGACTCCATTTGTAGACGGTAATGTTTTTAACAAGCAAGAGGTATAAGTCGCTTCCGACTTTTTATTTATTTGCTTGCCTCATTTCTTCCTTCTAATCGATCACGATACACTAATTATTTTTCTTTAGCCTAATAATTCTAATTATCAACACACTATTTTTACAATTGTATATCTTCGCTATTTCAAGGTATAAATGAATGAAAAATAACTTCTACAATGGAGCATAAGCCTCCCCCTCTCCATCTGAGAATAAAGCGGTTGTATGTACTTTTGTCAGGTTAGATTTAAAAATATTTTTTTAAATTTATAGTAGCTAAAAATAAATCATGGTAACACACAATAGATATTTGTGTTAAGCATTTATACATATCATAAAACATAATAATTATGAAATAAATTTATAAAGCATTCTATAGAGCATTATGAATAGAAATAGGTTAGAAATTCCGCAAAGAGGATTTCCTAAAGGAAGCAGTGCTATGGGAGGGTGTTGTAGAAGAAGAAGAAGAATTACTAAATTGCTCAGACTTTGTTTATTTATTATTATATTGTTATTATTAAATTATATTTATTTTCTTGTTTATTATTATTTAAAATTATTAAATTATTTAAAACTGGATGATTTTTTTATTAGTTATCACTTTTATTCAGTTAATTATCAATGAACAATATAATTTAATATAAAGAATATTGCACTCTTATGAAGAAATTATTATGGTTGGACGAATCAGAATTCGTTAAAATAACCTTTATTTTGGGAGAATGTGCGTCTCATGAAGTTTTTGTCTAAGCTTCAGTCCTTAACAATAGACCAGGCTGTGATATTTTTGTCTACTATTGTCCATATTTTTCTGTTTTATTTAACTTTAACGTAGTACCCTATGACCTAACTAAACTTGTTTCCATTATTTTTTTTTTCAAATCTTTACTTAGCCTTTTATTTATTTACTTAAACATCTTGAAATTGGTTCGTGTCATTTATAAATAAATTTAATGAGAGAAGTATGATTCTGTTTCTGTGTAGATCGTGGAAAGCTTTTGTGCGAAAAAATATTCTAATTGGGCATTAAACAATTTTCAACCATCTGCAGAAACTAAGGAATACTCATTTTAATTAACATTTTATGAATTATATTCTATAATTAACAGTTATTTTTCCAATAGATTTTTATAAAATACTTGTATCAAAAATATTATTTAAAACATTACAAGAAAAATTCGAACCTATTTTTAATTTTTTTGAAGGCTAGTTTTGAATTTTCAAACTGCTGGAATTAATTTATTAATTTTTCTTTTTATTTAAAGAGGCCTGCAAAATTCAAGGGTCGATTTTTGAACAGAGAAATTTTATAGGGCCTTTAATTTTGTCTGCTTTAAGAAGTCTATCCGTGGTATACTTCTCAGAATCTTAATTAATTGCATCTTAATCTTAATACGAAGTTAATTAGTTAATTAGTTATCTTAATTTAATGGTGTTTTAAAGACAATTAGCGTTGCGATATATTAAAATGTGGATACTTCTGTTTTGTTTTTTCTTAAATGCAAAACATAGATGAAAATACCACAGAGAACCTCAGCACAAGCTTGCAAGACACAGTACTATTACCGGTAACAGGCGGTCTTCATATATTCCAGGGCCTGGAGAAGTTGAAGGGGCCTGTTAGACGGAAGACGGCACTGGAATTGCCCCATTCATATGCAGAGGTGGAGGCTCCAGAACCTACGCTCTTATCAGATTAGGAAGCGAGTTGCCGCGGGAGGGGTAAATACCTCTTTTAATCCCCTCCTAATTATGCCGGAGACGGATGTGAATTAGATTATCCCCTCCCCAGGCTTCGATTCGTATTTAAATCCGTTAAAATTAACTCGACAAAACTTCTGATCTAGCGTAGTTGTAACGGGAGGCTAGTGGGCTAAAGCGATTTCTCGCTTCGACGATCTAAGAAGCTCTTCCTTGCGCAGTTACCTTTCGGCTTTAGTAGTTACTAATGGGAAAATCGATAGAGCCGATGGTTAGTGGATAGCGAAAGGTAACCCTTGTTTAAGATTTCTTCTTTGAAAGTGAGAGAGTTTAAAAGTCCAAAAATTTAACATGCTAATATTCATAAATTATATTGAAAATAACATAGTTAAAAATAGGATGGTCCTTTGATATGTTTTCAACATAGGTTAGTCCATTTCTTCTTCTTTCATTTTTAATTAATTATCAAACCAAATAAAACCACGTTCTTGACCAAACTTCGCCACTAAAATACTTGAGAATTGCAGAGCATTCGATTTAGCTAAAAAATATCGTAGCAACCAAGTTCGCATTTATCAAATTCATAAGATTAACTTACCTGTAGCAAAATATTTGCAAAATAAAATCATTTAAACACGAAGTAAAAAGACCCGGAGGTAAAAAGGATTATACGAAATGGAGAAGATAAATGTAAAACTTTCTTTTTTTTTGTCTCCTCTGTACAGCTATACTTCAGCTATTCGTTTTATTCAAGGCGAAAAAATATAAATTTATTTCGTTTTAACTTATTCCATTTCGTTTTAGTAAAAAACATGGAAAACAGATTTCAGCAAACAATAGTTGCAAAAACATAAATAAATACAATGACAATACTCGGACAGCAATAACCCGTATTTTATTAGACTATTAACTTTCAGAAATATAAAATAAAATAAAACCTAACAAATAAAATTGACAATTCTTAACATAAAGTTAATCCAATAGAGTTCGTGTCGCGAAATTCCTTTTACGGGTATGAAGTTGTCATTACAACGACAACACACGCAAGCTTATTATAAGATGCATAATTCGCTATCTTTGTGTGACATTTTTAGCAAGAACGACGCTATTGCTGCCTCCGACTCTCTTTTCAACTAACTCTGCTGCGATTTGTTGAGAAATAGCCGTTTTACTAATATGACAAAGTTCTAACATAAATTATATAATTATAGCATATTCTATATTAAATTGAGTTATGGTATTTTTTTTAAAACAAACTTCAAAAGTTAAATTAAAACCATGCAAAGCAATGAGGAGAAAATTTATAAAGGGTATTGCTAAAGAAAAATGTTTTAGCATTTCAAATTTTCAAACTCGCTTTTCTTAAAACTAAGGTTAGAGCAATTAGATCTTGTCAAACCAAGATTGCGAATTGTAATTACTTCGATATGTGAAGCATTGAATAGTTTTGTTAATAGAAAAACTTGCGTTACATCCCCTCTAGGTACCGACAAAGCCCTGCTTATCCTGCAGACCACTGAGTGCCTAACCAAGGGAATATTTACTAGCATCGTTAATTATAAATAAGGTAAGGGCCGTTAATATTGAGACGAGATATTGTGGACTAAGATTAGGACTCCTCCTTATATATATGTCTGGGGGAGTTGGTGAGGGGAGGGGGGAGGGATGAAGTTAGATTAGGCATTGCTCTAGCAGTTAACTGCTTCGGTTAGCTCAGAGATTACCCAAGCCTCTCCTAATGCTCCTACAATGCCTGGGCCGCTGGCTCTGCAGATAATACACCTACACCGCGTCTTATAATTTAATTGCGTTATTTTCGACTCGTCGCCTTCATCAGAGCTAATGGACGTAAATAATCCCTTTGTAGCAAGGTGGAGGAATGGGGGATATCTTGGGTTCGTTATGTGTTCCTTTATTGATCTCACTGCATGTGGGATGATAAGTAGTGGTGATGCGAGTGAAGTAAGTTCTCAACTAAACGGAGAACCATGATGGATAGTTTATGGAAAGGCTTGAAAATCGCTAATAGCAACAACTTTAAAATTAAATAATACTAATTAAAAACTTATCGAAACCAGAGGTCCGATGCTGCAGTAAATGTCCAGGAACGTTTCTCCTCTGAAATTCAGTACTAACCCTCAAGATCAGACTTAACACAATCCTCAAAATCTACGTTTCGGACGAATGGAAAAATACTGGTTTTTTTTTAAATAATAAATAAATTAATATACAAGAGCAAAAGGGACCTTCCTCTTCTATTAAAATTATATTTTAAAAAAACACACGATAAATGTACCATTCAATTCATAAAATATTAAGTTTCATAATTTGATTGCAGAATAATAAACAATAATTCGTGATAAATGATAGAATTAAGTCATAACTAACCTACAATGAATAGTTGTTGTTCTATAATTTCTTAATAAACAAAGCCGAATTGCGTGATCAAAACTCGGAAAATATAATTGAGGTGATACCACCGTGGCAAATGAAATGGCCGAGTAAAGTTTTCGGGAAAGATAATGGCCGAATCTATAAAAGGACAATCAGCGTTGATCCAATTCGTCCGAAACGTAGATTTTGAGGATTGCGTTAAGTCTGATCTTGAGGATTTGTACTGGAATCCAGAGCAGACATTTACTGCAGCATCGGACCTCTGAGTTCGATAAGCTTTTAATTAGTATTATTTAATTTTAAAGTTGTTGTTATTAGCCATTTTCAAGCCTTTCCAATAATTTGAACTACAGTTAATTACACAAGTTAAATTATTTATTCTAAATATAACTATGATTCCGTAAACTAAAAATGATTGCCTAATCAAAAATACTTGGATGTTTCACGTTCTAAATGGCTGGTTTTTAGAATCAATGTTTGTTGATAAATTAAAGGATCAAAAATAATAGTGATTAAAGTTTATAATTAAAGTAATTAGTGATTAAACTAATTCCACTCATATCAACCTTCTGTCCTTTAAATCTGACATATTTTGCCATTCTGTTCACTTTCCCTTCCTCTATGACTCGGAATGCAATTATCTGACGGTATAACTGTTGATAAAGCGCTTGGATTAAGCCTATCGAAAATTATAAAACAAATAAATAAGGTATCACTCAGTTCCATAAAAACCAAGCTTACGCAAAAAAATATTCTGAACGTCAGAATGCAGAATGGTACATCTATATAAAAAATACATTTTATTTGAAATTACTTTACAAAAACCATTAAAACATCAATTCCTATCAGTGATACCCGGCCTATCGCTACAGAAATAAGACCGGTGGCCTGCGTTGGAATTTAATTTCGAACTGTGCCCAGTGAAATGTTTGCCTTGCTACACTCCCTCCCTACGGACTAATTAATTAAAAAGGCAGAGTAAAGAGAATAAAAGGCCATGCTTTGTTTGTTACTGGTTGTCGCTAAATTGGATTTTTCGTGGTTTTGTATTTTTAATAAATAATCATTCTTTAGTAGGCTATTCAAAACAAAAATTATCGTTATTATTAATTACCGTTTATTATATGTTTATTTTAGTTCGAATTACAAAAATAATTCAGGGTGTTTTAGTAGTAGTTAATTGTAAAACAGGCTCGGAAATCATTTTATTTAATTAGTTGTAGATTAATTAGTTGTAGATTAATTAGTTGTAGATTAATTAGGATAAAAAGCAGACAATAGGTATATACCGTAAATTCATGTGGTTCGCTATAATTTTACTTCTCTATTAAACTCGCGAAAATATCAATAGAATAAATATGTCAAAATATTACAACACATTTATAACATATTAGCTGTTGCTCCGCTCGGCTTAAATTTGGATTAACCTCTGAAATAAAAAATTGGAATTTTCCACATTCGGTTCTTAAACTTATTGGCGGCGATATGTTTAATATTTTTATTGGCTAGATAGGAAGGTTATACCGATTTCATTTTTTAATAAGAGTTTTCCTGGGGTAAAAGTTTACCTCAATAGATTTCTGAGGCCCAAAAATCCTTATGATAAAAGTTTAAGCAAAATCCTTTCGCGGTATTTCAAAAATTATTTTTCAGAGCGACTGGCAGACAGAAATTGCTCGTAGGATTAATAATAAATTCGCTATTTTTTTTCTTTATTGGCTTATGGCATGTTTAAAATGATAAAAACATCATTCGTACACGGCACTGTTAGATACTGCCATATAATATGTTACAGTATCCAGCAGTACCGTGTATGTTATAATACATATATTTATATTATTATTTATAATATGTTTATATTGTAAACATTTAGTTACGATTGCCTTGTAACCGCAAAATGTGTAACAAATTTTATTCTTGAGATTCCTAGTGATTTACTATTTTAAAAAATTGTTATTATTATTATTATACAGAGGTATGGGAAATCCTTCCTCACCACGACCCATGTGGATCTTTTGTGAGATACCCCTAATGATGAGATACTGTTCGTCTAGGGATTCCATAGCTATCGTATGTTCTCAATGAAGCACATTGACTCCTTAGGGTTGGATCTAGTAATACCTTCACGTTTGATTATTGCCTGTTTTAAATGCTGCAGTCTGTGGAAGGCAAGGGCTTCACATTCACACGGAATATGCTCAGCTATTTCTTCATCATCAAGGCATAGACGGCAGGTGAAATCATCCACTGATTTCATCTTCTTGAGATGATATTTAGCGGGAAATGGCCCGAGAGGAGAGCCGATATTGATCTCGAGCCGTTCTTTTTCAGATCCAGGTAAAAGTTTGCCTTTTCTTTTGACACGTTGATGAAGATTTTAGATTGTTTCCTACCAAGTTTTGAGTCCTACTATGTTTTCTTCTTCGTTGATCCTCAGGAATAGATTTCTTTTCTGATTAGTATGTATATATATTGCAGTATATATATTGCAGTATGGCTCAGAGTCAATCAGCAATGTTCCTGAGCCCTTTCTTGTATGGCATCTGCTTTCTCATAGTTTTCAATTCCTTCTTGTTCCGGTGTCCACATCAGGGTAAATTTATTATCCTTTGCAAATTACTTTAGGATATCGAGACAATTCCAGACTAGCCATGATGTAACAAATATAAAAAAAATAAAATAAACATCCTAAATTCAGGCATACTTGTATGTAAAATTTTCAATTTCAGCCTGGGGAACCCCGAAGCAAGCTCTGTAAATGAAAGACACTAAAAGATCCCAGAGCTTTTCTCTCAATCGCTTCACTCGCACTGAAAGCCAATAGAGGCTGAGCGAGAGCGCTATAGCCGCAGACGCTTAGGATTTAAATAGATAATGCAAAAGGTCCCGGGGCCACTGCCGTTTTAACCTTTTAAGAGGATTATAGGGATAAGTAGAGATAAGGATTGTGCTAAAGTATCAGGAAGAATGAGGTTCTGAGGAAGATTGGAAATCATCTTAATGAATTTAATTAATAAACAAATTTGAGATGTATAGAACAAGTGGATAAGAGAACATGTAAAAAAAATTAAGAATTATAAAATTGTGGGCCAAAAGTGGTATAACCTTTTACTTAAGAAAAAAGGCTGTATTGGAATTAGCACACAAAAATAACACGGCTGTTTGATGGTCGGAGCCTCTCGAATATCGATGTTATCTAACTCTACAAAGTCTTTTGGCTAGAAAGTATTGTTGTTTATTTCTGCATTTATGTTATTCTTTTTCCTAAAAAAAAGTTTTTTTATATCTATCGATTTACAAAATTTAACGAACCAGTAGGTTCTTGTTTTTAGTTATCATTTTTGGTAATTTCAGGTCGGGGAGGTTGTGGAATATGGAAGTTAGGCCTATTTACTGTAGATCACCCACTTTCCTGAAGAAGTATTCAACAAAGGGAAACTCGGCTGTCTTGGTTAGGTGCAATAAAGCGGCCAATAAAGGTGGAGTAAGCCGGTGGTGGCTGGGGAGCAACGGACGTGAGTAATGAAAGACTCGGGCAGTAAATCCGGACTCACGCACCGACTTAAGTCCTCTTTACAGCGAGCCGTGATTCATTCCCAGTACATCTGCTAATCTGAAAGCTTCATTCAATAAACATTAGGAGTATGTCTGCAATTATAAAAAGAAAAATATTACAAAAACATCCATTACAACTAAAAAAAATTAAATGTTTACTCATTTAGCTAACAAGGCATTTTCAACTAGAGCACGATACGGTTGCTACTTGAAATTTCATTTATAGCAATAATTATTATATATAGCCCAATATCACTTTAAAGAAGATATATTTTATAATGCAAAATATTAAAATAAGATATTCTATTGTAGTATGAGCTTTCACAAGTTAATAATTTATATGATATATTACATCTGGCAATATGTTAGACACTATATATTACCTAAATTTTTTAATATGTTCTGTTATCAATGAATTATTTGAAGGTATCATTTCCTATTATATCGGTGTTTATAGAAATGAATTATCAACCTTAAAAGAATACCCTCAGCAAATTTTATGAAATAGTTTTAAAATAAATACAAACAGAAAAAGAAAAAAAAAACTTATTTATGTTTATTTTTATTTCAGGATCATCTTAATATGACGATAAGGAAAAAAATATACACGATGACTAAAATCAGGACACCAAGTCATGTTAAATAACAAAAAAATTTGAATGCATTAGAATTCGATCAATTTGTAAATATAATAATAAAGTTTAATTACCTGATTATGACTGGTTAATTAAATTACATAGTTATTTTATTTTTTTTTTTTGTAGGTAAGTATAATTTTTTTTTTTTTAATTTTTATACCGTGTAACATTATGTTGAAGTACATTATAATTTTCAAACGGAGTTTGCTGTGGTAACAGGAAAAGTAATCGTAAACAAGACCACTTTTTGATGAAATCATAAGTACAGAATACCAACTGACACTATTCTTAACCGAACAAGGAAAATTCTATTGAAAAAGATTTCATTTAAAAAATTTGGATTTATACCACTATGAGAAAACCAGAAACATTTCTCAAATATTTTTTGACAGCACAAAGAGATGAAGATATCCAGAAGCAGGCTTTCAATTCCTTGAAGTTCGACGAGTTTGAGCCAAGGATTGTAAAAAAAAAAAAATTTTAATTTATTTTATTTTGAACTATTTAATTTGTTTCAATATTATACATAAATACTTGCACATACGCAGAGTGTACTTTTTGCATGAAAATACCTATATCATTTTAAATAAACTCCTTCCTATGTACCTTTTTTTATTTAAATAAAAAAAATGTTAGGAATTTCATTTTTTAAAACCTTATTAGAATTGAAAAAAAAAAATATTCAAAGTTGTTCCTTAAGAATAACATTTAAAATATGTATATATATATATATATATATATATATATATATATATATATATAAATATATATATACACACACATATATATACACATATATATACACATATAGATCCATTAGGTATGAAAATAAAAAATAAAAACCAATAAGTTTTTATAAAAATAAAAAAATGCAGAATAAATTGAATGAAAACCTGTATTCCAACTATGCATAGTTGAAAATAAAACAAACAAAAAAAAGTAATAAAGGAAATATACCAGAAAAAAAGAATTCTCTCAATAAAAAAATATATTACTCTCAGTTTTTTTTAAATTCTATTTTCGTTTTATTATTTATTGAATTACCAATTCAATTTTTTATTATTTTTCAGGCTGTAAAACAAAAAAAGATTTGTAAAAATACCTAATCTATTACGATTTGAGTAATATCGACAGTATACACCAACCTCGTAAGTACTTCAAGCATAATTTTTCAGAAAAATTAACCCCCCAAAAAAACATTAACCCCACTGAACTTAAAGGTTATTACAATTGGTCATACATATATATATATATATATATATATATATATATATATATATATATATATATATATTTGAGACTTTCGAGGTTTTGCAGCAACATTGTCATTTTTTTTTTGTAGCCGGGCTTAGATAAATGTACAGAAATACTCGGCCCTCTTACAGGATACAGGGAAATTACACTATATATAAAAAAATAATATATTAAATCAGTTGGGTTATGATATAATCTTCATCCATTTTCAGAAAATGAAATTATAACGTTATTATAATTAAATAAAAACAAAGTGCAAGCTGATATGGGAATATAATTTATATTTATTTATAACACAAATACCCTTCGTTTTTATTTAAAATCATGTGTTATTATATATAAGTACATTTTAAATAAAAATCAAGATGTTTTATTATTGTATTCATGCCGTTTAAATTTTTGAATCTGTAGGATGATTCTACTGTTAGTCCAATGAAAGTCTCATCAGCTTGCTATACTTTGCAAGATTTGTCAGCTCTTATGTAGGAGCAATTGAGTTTCTACTTGAATAATGAAGAAGCTATTCATTCAATAAGGCCGAAATTAACGATAAATTATTTACTATCGACAATTTTGGCCCATTATGTAGAGTTTGTCCCATTCAAGATCACTGTATATAATAAAGGACTATATAATATTTGTAACAAGAGGGAGATATATAATATTGAAGAGAGGGAGTCGGTAAGGATCGGGGCTATGTTTGCCGGGAGCCGCAGCTGGAGAGGCATAGTTTGGGAGGGGGTTGCGGTAGCTTGTTGAGGTTACTTTGACAATTAAGCTGAGGTAAATGGGAGGAGCCCGGGGCAATAATTACTCTAATAAAATGTGACGTTTCCCCAGAGCACGTGTGTTCGGGGAGCGGGGGTGTTCTCTAATTGGCACGCAGCTTTCTTACGCCGTACCCTACCACCCCCTCCCATATCTAATGGACCGGTCCAAGAAAACAAAAACTGCACCCAGGGGGGCTCTTGGAGAAGATTTTAGGAAATTACCATTTCAATCCTCTTAGCATCCGAGCGTTTGGATGGGTATTTGCTCTTAATCTTAGAAAAGGTTCACATGCTCATGTTCTAAGAATGTTATAAATTACAACAGGTTTAATGATTCAACTATAGGTACGTTTTAAAGCATATACACCCAACAATTTAATAATTAAACATATTTTAATTATTAGGACGAATTTTATGAATCAATTATATATATATATATATATATATATATATATATATATATATATTATATATATATATATATATAATAATAATAATAATATATATATATTATATAATTATATATATATATATATATATATATATATATATATATATATATATATATATATATATATATATATATATATATAATTGATATATATATATATATATATAAAATTTAGTTTTTGTTAAAAAAAAATTAAAAAGTTTAATAGAAAATAGTTAAAGTGGCATTCTGGATTATTGGGATAAAATTCTGAAATGTTATATTTTATAATCTATATTGTATTTATTATTCAATTACAATAATACAAATTGGAAACATCGGCAAACTAGAGTTTATTGTCTATTTTCGAATTAATGCTGGTTATTTGATTTTGTAAATATTATGAATTATATTTAATAAACTTACTTTCTATCATTTAGTTGATTTTCTATAAAGCACCATAGTTTTTTGAAAAACGGCTTAAGCGCCAAAAATTCGAAATTTAGGCTTCAATTTATAATGAGATATCAATACCACCTCTATCGATTCCCGCTCACGACATACTGGAAAAAATTGGAAATGGTCTAAAAATCGACTATACACAATCGACTTAGGACATATACGGTTTTCGCTGGCCCTTGACAGTTTTAGAAGTCAGAACATATTATAATTATAAAAGTCTTCCCGCCTTAATAAACTGTGCACGATAAAGAATAAAATTAAAATATACTGTTGTTTGGGGAAAAATTATTTTATGTTTTGCCTGCAAAGTTGGCAAAATGGCGCTTACGTCTTTTTAAAAAACTGCGTCGATATATATGAATATTATCCATCAGGGCTGCCATGCACCAAACGAAATTGGCTAATTGTTTACCTGTCCTATAAAACAAAGTATACTCTAACAACTAGATAAAATCAACGTATTAAAAGAAATTCGAAAATTCAGGTCAGGATCTTTATAAAAAAAAAAAAAAAATCAGGAGAAAATATCGTCTACCACACAACTGCCGGATTTTAAAGGAGTAGGTTTACTTAGAGAGCAAGTAATGAGAATTGTAAAGAAAATTATAAACCGTAAACTAGGGTAACTTTAAGACTGGCGGGGTACCTTAGAGTCAATCGGGATTTCAAATTTAACAATCTTAAGTGGACTCATTGTTATTGCCTTTTGATACATACAAACACTAAACTCAGAAACTAACAGAAAGGCGGAAACAATGAGTCTGCTTAAAAAGTTCAAATGTGAAATCCCTTCAGTTATAAAGTTATCTCAGTTTGCAATAATTATAAAATATCAGTTGTGAGCGGTGACGTCGACTCGAAACTCAAAATTGTTTAACTTTATTTGTTTACTGTACTTCTGCCAAATCCAAAAATTTTGCATCTCTAATAGAAAATTTTGTCCGTTAAATGATACCAATTCTTGCTTTCTAGCATTTACAGAAGCGGAGCTATGAGCGCTTAAAAATGACACTAAAAGCTTCTTAAATTTTTTTGCCCTAATACCCTTCAGGGGTGTTTCTCTCGAGGTGTTTAGATACATGGAGGAATGCAAATTTACGTTAAAACATGGTACCCTAATTTTCACAACAATAGATAAGTATAGTCAAAGTCTCAACATCGATAGATTAGTTTCGATATTGTAAGTACAAATCTATATTTATTTAACATAAATAATCATTATGTTATAACAAATAACGATGAAAGTTCAATTTAAATGACCTATTGAAGAATTTAAAGAAAATCTGAAACCGAAAACAACTCAGAGGCACTCCTAAGAGAGAGGGAGCTAGGGAAAATAATCTTCACCGAACGATTTAGGAAATAAAAAGCTGTAAAGAGGTTTTCATAAGGGAAAATAAAAACTGATTTGTGTGTTTTAGCAGGAGATGGGGGTCGTATGTAAATATGAGGGGTTGTAGGGTGTTATTAGTAGGTAGCTCTGTATGTGCCGCTTAAAAAATACAAGACCTGTTGTCTACCTGTTGCCGTCTTGTCTACCTCACTCAATGTAGCTCTCTTCAAGTCGTATATCTTAATCCGCACTTCTTCTGCACTTTTTCACCCTGCACGGTAAACTCATCGCTGAATTACATGGAAAGAAATAAGGTGTAATGTAAAAATGCCTAGCGCATCAGATGATTCATTCTTAAGTGCATTGGTTAAGAAAAAAATATGGAACAAACAATTGGAATTTAAAAAAATCTTACACCAAAGCTCTGAATCACTGCAACCAACGAAGGATCTTTGTGAGCTCGCCTCTTCGCACGTACGCATGAAAGACAACAGGCGAGCTGATGAAGGAGCGAAAGCAAAAAATGTTTTATGAAACTTTTTTCAAGGCTCACTTTTTTGCCTGAATGGACAAAAGTGATTGAAAGTAAGGCCAAGAAAAATTTAGATTAAAAGTGAAAAAATCATAATTACGTCTGGCATAAGAATTTGAGATAAGCGACTGACTCACTTCCACTTATTATAAATGTTCCATCCACCAACTTCCCAAATTTGCCACAATGCAACTTTAACTAATTTGAGTGTCAAAAAATTTGATTGCCCAATATTTGAGTGCCAAATATTTAATATGGGGAAGTGAAAGACATTTCCTCAATATTCAAAACTATTGACCATAGAAAGAAACCAGAGCACTTCAGAACAAACTATGTTGTCGAGAAGATATATAAAATTAATTATAATAATTTAAGATGATTAATAGCCCTTGACGCTAAATGAAAGCAAATGAAAAAATTATGACTTACGTAATTCTTTTATTTAACTGTTTTTATTGAGTAATATTACATTCTCTCTCGATTGAGGACAGTAGTGATAGTAATTAAAGATTTCATTCGGAAATCCGAGCAATTGAGGTGGGGAAAGCAGGAAGGAGATCACTGGCATTGAGAGCCAACAAGAGAAGAAACATTTAACGCAGATTACAAATATTTATAATGAGGAATTCATCACTAAAAAATATAAATTTAAATAAAAAATATTTCAAGTTTTGAAGGAAATTTTAATACTTTATAGCGATTTTATATTAGTTCGATTATTCATCTAACGCAAGTTATAGTGATCTATAACGTAATAAAAGAACTGTTAGAGTATGTCTAATTGTTATTTGTAATTCAATAGAAATGCTAAAATAAGGTTTATCAATTAAGATTTGTTGATATTTTATATATGTATAATTAAAACAAATCTCATCTAATATAAAGAATTTTTAACAGTCTCTATATTACTTATTCTTTACAACAGTGTTTTCTCATCTAAGAACATGCAAAGGATTGATCAATGATCAATGATCAATCAGATACAATATAGAAATATATTTATTATGCATTAGTTAGGATTGATTCTATATTATGTAAATCAACTTTCATTATTGAAGCTATTTTATATTAAAATAACAACTAAAAAGCTTAGGATCGCGCAAAGCCTTCAGGTCGATAATCCTTTCTCAATGGTTGACATTTCTTATGACTGCCCTTGGTGTAATTGCAGAAGGGGTTGTGGTCCCAGAAGGGGTTCAACGGGGCTTGACATTGGACTACAGTTTGAACAGTTTTAATTTGCAATAAACATGAGTTAACTGATTGCAGATATAATTTACAAGAGGCAATTATTTTTTAAATATCTAGTTTCCAAAAAAAAATGAAATAGTTTGTTGTAATAATTCCATCAAACATTTCAAAAGATTCAATAGAATTATACTGGATAATGTGAAACGGTTCAACGAGAATGAATTAACTAACCCTTGAATACACCCAGTGTATTTGTGTTTTTCGGTTCTATAGTATCGTTTAAAATATTAACTTTTCCAGCATAACTTCCGTGGTCCGCGAATCATATATTGGCTTAAATATGTTCATCGGAAAAATTTTTAATTTCATTAAATATTATCAGGATTCATCAATGAAAATATAATATTGTCAAATTGAGCAGGAACACTAAAATATATATGATCACTTTATTAGAATATCCCGGTTGTTTTCATTTTAAGACTATAAGTAGGAAAAACGGCACTAATATTAAACCTGTTCCGAGCCCAACTAACTATTCCAATTTTTTTTTTATTACTAAAAATGAAAAAATAACAATACTCATAAATATCAACAAAAGGGACTTTGAAATATATAATTAAACAGTGTGATCACAAGGAAAATTCTTGAAAATCGTAGGAATATTTTGGAATAGTGATATAGAAAAATAATGTAACGAGGAAATACGAAGAAGTCCAATTGATCTCCGATGATCAAAAGTTTTTTCATTTTATTTTTATATTTTAATTAGTCAACTTATATTATTTTTTCTTCCTGATTCCCTGTAGCAGTATTATAAAATGAATCGGACGCTGATGACCTCGATGTACACTCTATCGACTTGGTCTGGTTTTCGAATGTTCCCATCTAAAGTATACCAATGAAAGTATATAAAACCGTTACCAAGAGACTTAAAATAATAATAATTTTCCTTATTATTTTTCATTTTAATAATTCATAAACTTTTTATTGTGCAATATATGAATTTATAGAATACCACTCACGAAATTAAGATTAAATTAGATAATCACTGCGAGTGCTGTGAATTTTCAATTTCTGTCGCGTTGTAGAACCAGCATATGTTGAAAATCTCATTTATATCGTTTCCTAAAGTTAAAAATAAAAAGTTAATCCAGCTTGGATTATTAATTTTAAGACGCTTATTTAAAGACATAATAATACTACATACATAATACGTGAGACATTTGGAAATATAAATATTGAACGTACCTTGCTAGAAAACTAGATTGTTTGGAATTTAATGAAAAGAAAATTATTCAAGCAGGGAAAGAGAAAAATTATAGTTAGATATTTGGTCAACAGAACTATATTGACAATATTAACCAGTGGATATTATGCTTAAACTAAATAAGAAAGCGCCCAAGAAAAATTTATTTTTTATTTTACATTGCGATTGGTATATTTGGTGGTTGCTTTGGTATAGGACGGTCAAAGAAATATGGGAAAATATAGCTTTAATTGCGTTTCTCGTATCAGTTGTTGCAATTAAGGTTTTAATAACCAACAACAGGATTTCTACAATAGAATTTTCTTTTCTTAAAGCAAGCAATATTTAAGAAAAAACTTTTTCCTTCAGAACTAAGAAGGATCGATTAACACTCAGCAGAGACAGATGCAAAACCAACACCAAACGACAATCTATCCTCAAAGGTTGACAAGAGGCGCAGGTGTCCCACAGTTTTTTCTCCTCGATTTTTTTTTCCCCGACGATCCAGCCAAGAGCTAATCAGGTCCCCTGCTAATCCCCGTATCAGTTCTGAATATTTTATTTGGGGGAAGGGGGACCGCAAGGGGCCCCCTAAGACAATTAGCTTCCAAGAAGGGAATCGATCCTCTCCATAGAGCTAGCGGTCTCCGAAGGGTAAGCAGAGCATGTATATCAGCAGTCCGAAGCTGAAATAGTCTACCAAAGGTTTATAAATAGTGGCAATAACCACGAGGGAAAAAAAGTAGCGGTGCCAAATAAAGGAATAAATAATCAGAACATAAATAGTCCGGCAACTCAAAAAGTTGGAGTGTACAAGAATACACTGTAGATCATAAATGTAACCCATCATTACGAAGACATTTTTTTCGGAATAAAATTTTTAAATACAATGCGACTTACAAATATTTCATTCATTAATTATGTCTTTCGTCAATCTATTAGAAATAATCATATAATTAAAAACCTCCAATCGCCCGAAAAAATCTTTCGACCGGGAATGAAATTTCATTCTATGAAATCATATTTCAATCATATTAATGATTGAATAATTAATGACAACATACTTTTTGTCTTCAAGAATTGAAGCTCTTTTAAAGTAAACCACTTGTCCGACAAATTGAGCGGTGTGAAACGCCTATCCGACGCTTTGCAAATGACGCCATTGTTAATTATTAATAGTTACTGGGGTACGTATCTCAGCTATAGTCAACAGTTCTTGTAGGACTTGGTATTATGAAGCTCTTAACATGTTAATATTTATTATAATAATAAATATTTCGACATTTTTGTTTGGCGGGTACAGGATTAAAAACTTTTTACTGGCTTAGGACACTGAAAATGTTTAAAGAAGTAAACGTTCTTTAGATGTTTTATTAAATTCAGTATTTTATGTTAGCATCAAAACAAACTAGAGGAATATCCTTTTGATAAGTTGGTCGAAATAAAACAAGGTAATAAGCTGTTAAAAGAATACAGTTAATTTTATCTTATAAATAATATTTAATCACTATTTAAATATTAAACTATCTATTTTTAATAATCGGTTCAAATGAAGGCATTTAATGAAGAAATTTTTACCACGCAATATAGAAAAATATTAAAACATAGTTTTTTGAATATGAATAATTTTTTCCATAGTTCGAACGTATCGTTAATTATTTTTTAATTTTGAAGGGGCGATGATATTTTTCGTATTTAATTGCAGAAAGATATCTTACTGTTAGTAAAACTACAATAATATGGTATGGTATTTAATGATTATGTGAGGATGTAGTTTATACGTTGACGAACCAATAAAGCGAAAAACAAACAACAAATTGAAATTAATATCGTTGTCACTGATGTAATTAGAATGAATATTTATAAGCAATATCGTTACAAGAAGAAAAATAATTCTGTACATCGGTTAAACCTTGAAAAATTAAAAATAAATGCAGTACCACATGAATAATTGATTTCGCCAATGCTTATAATGCGTTTGTTTAAGTTTCAATAAGACTTGTTGATATTTGACTAAAAAGAGACCACAAATGAGGGGACAGAAGAGATAAAGAGAAAAAACAAACACAAAAAAAGAAGAGAAATGAGATAAAAAGATGATATTTGGAAGCAGATGGAGGGCTAATTGTGAAGGCGGCGGAACCTTATTGTTCTAAACAGGGCGAGCTGGACAAAGGGCCTTCCAGAGGGTGTTTTTCCAGCCCCTCCAGCGACACATTGTCTAAGACAAAGGCCTTCCTCCAGTCCGGCGGCTCAACGCTTCATAGCCCGCCAGAAAACTCCAACGGACGCTCTCTCCAGAGTCCGTTGCCCAAGAGAGTCCTATTCTGCTCCTAGGTCGCTGTACATGGATAATAGAAATTGTGTAATTTTCTAGACACTAAAAGAATAAAATATAGGTGAAAAACAATACTTGTAATATGTCTTTGGAACTGCAATGACTACTGACACGTGCCATATTGAGTAGTATTTGCATCATTTGAACCAAATCTAAGTATGCTCTGAACGACGGTAAACGTAAGTGGATCTGGAGTATCTTCCTGCACAGCCCGTCTTGTCTTCTCCTCTGTATGTACATCGATCCTTTTCCAGTGGAATATTCCAATACCAGCCGTAGTTCTCAAGTGACGAATTAAACCTTAATAGGGGGTCTATGCCGACATGAAATTTAAATGCATTCTACGTCAGAGATGGTTTAACACACTATGGTAGGATATAGACTAACGATGCTAAAAGGGTCTGACATGGAGCGATGTAATGTTAATTGAAGGATGGTCCCTATCCCCCCCTGGAGGATGGATGAAGACAGCGGAGAACTGGACCGGAGTGAGAAGCGACAGCTGTGACCGCAGGGTGGAACAGTTGATGGCGGCGGGTCACCGTCATGTGGTTCAGCGGCACGTAGCTCTTCTCAACCCCACATCTTTTTATAATAACTCACTCCCTGCTTCTCTTCGCCCTTCCGTTCGTCCTTCCGGCAGCTTGGGACATATGCGGAAAGGGAATAGAAAATCTCTGAAGTTTCTCTTAAAAAACATTCATAATGTTTTAATATTTGTTAACACTGTTATATTGTTGAAGAAGTCAAGATTTAACTTTTAAAGAAGTTGTTAAGAAAATATATTAGTTAATATTAGCCCGCCGAAAATATATTAGCCCGCTTTGTAGAGGTATAGGTTCGATTCCGACCAGTGTTCTAATTTATTTGACGGGGATTCCGCATAATGAATATGGACACTCTCCTTATGGTGAGAACGTTCTGAAGCCTTTTTGTATCTCTCTGGGGCTGGTATAAAGAACTAACGAAGCTGGATTAATACTCCCTCCATCATCAATACAAGTTCAAGCATTAAAGATTTAAACGTATCTTTATCTTTTCTTTTCACTGAGATTTCAAATCAATATTTCTTATCAGTTGACGTCCGCGTGATGGTATAGAAGTTATCAATAAAAACAGAAACAGAAACAGAAACAGAAACGTTCAAAACAAACACTTTAAGAGATGTACCCTATACTCACATGATAGTAAACATTAAATGTAAGACAAAAACTAACAGTTACATTAAGCTGTATGGACTTACGCATCTCGAATTTTCGGAAATGATAAATTGGTAGCATATAGTTTTTTGGTTAGCTAAATTTTATACTAGGGAGATATAATATGTAAATGATTATAATATATAAATTCCTCATATTTATATTTTATAATCACTCATCAGTAATTTAATCTTTTTTTAATAAATTGCGTAAGGTTAATACTCTAGACCGCATTTTATATTGTATAATCTAATCTAATGTTTAGAGAATATATGTCCTTATGGATCAGATCACATAAAAACAGAAAAATTAGTATTAGTTTTATCCTACCCTTGTAACCAATGTTCAGGGCTAGAACAATGCGCTTCGACTAATCAGTATCTAGCCCAGAAGATAGGCCATACAATTGGAGCGAAACGTCGGCTGTAAAAATAAATAAAAAGCAAAATTCATTGTTTTGATTCATGTTTGATCACTGGCTGATTCCGACAATAAATATAATCAACTGTTGTGTTTACTGACTAATTTCATGATCTTTTTTATGTAATTTGCTGCATTTCTATAAAAATAAAATCCGGATGAACGAAGAATAACATGAAATTATATATAGTTATTCTTTTGCTAAACCGAGGACAAATATTCGTTGCCTTGGTCATATTATAATTATCGGAAATCGATTAAATATTGATCGGAGGTAGGCTGTACAACTGGTCTCTGGTATGATGGGAACACATTAATTGTGGAGCTTGTCCTGGCGAGGTATGGTATGGTATAGTCATATCGCGTGTTCCTCCGACATTCGGCCGTACCGAAGATCCCGACGAAAGGGGGTATCGACTACAAATGAAATTAAACCTTAACTTTATTGTAGCCTGCGGGGCAAAAGACCGTCGGTAAATTATTCTCGTGTGAGTGTTTACTAAGTGTGGGTACAAGTACGTGTCGACTCGTCGATTGTAAGCGTTCATGCTTTCTATTAAAAATAAAATAAGGATTTGACTTTAAAAAAAAACTACCTAATAGTGGATTGTTATCTCATTAAAATAAACTCATTATATTAAATTTAACATGATACAAATACAATATAAAATCTAAATAAGATATACTAGGAGTTGTTACACTGAACAAGGATGCTGCCAGAAAGCATACAAGAGAACAATAAACACCATCCCCAGGAACGGAGATGAAAGAAGAGCCGTCATTAATCGAAGTAGACTATTAACTGAACAGTTCTTGGGAGGCGGCGCCGAACTAGACAAAGACCAGGAGTCAGCGGCTTTCAGCGAGATTGGAGGCAGATGTCGGCAACTTTCTCTTAGTCTTTTAGATCTCAGAGAAGTTAGGTTCCTGATTCTCTCCAGCTGTCAATAGAAGTATAGAATGGGGTTGGAAGGCACTGTCCTTAAGATGTTTTCATGGGTTATTTGTTTCAGTTCTAGGAAAACAAACCTTAGTGTGGTCACAGTCCCAGAAACAAAAGTGAATAAGTTCAAACAATTTTTGTTGAAAAAAACAAGCCAAATTTCGCAAGAAATGTGGATATTCGTGATAATAATTCTTGGTAAACGTTAAGAACCATTAACTCTCAATTTATGAAAAGACCAATGATGTATCCGATTACAAAATCATATGCAAATAAGAGTAAAAAATACTCTGAATAGCAAACATGAATCATACAGAAATACAAACTAGCATATCATGGATATGTTATGCTAGGAACTACTAACCTATGTAAAAATCGCGGTAATTATTAATGCATAAAAGTTTTTATCTATTTTACAACATAGATTAAACTAAATTCGCAATATAGATAAAACTACACATATATAAAAAAGCTATATTCACATTTCTAATTTTTCTCTGTAGCTGTTGGTATAATGAATACCTCATCGTCAATATAAAGTATGCGTTACAGTTTATTGAAACCAAATTATAAAAGAAAAATATAAATAAATCAGCGGAGATTAACGATAACTGCGTTAAAAGAATTTTTGTATCCCAGGAGAATGAATTAAATTTAAGAGAAAAAAAATCAATGGCTCCCCTTACTGACTCATGACTGTTTTTTTCCTATAATTTTTTTTCTTCACGATTTGAACGAAAACCTTCTAATAAGGATGGCTATACGGCTTAATAATTTACGGATACCGATACTGAACTTATTTAGAGCTTATTTGGGAAGCAGCGCTTTTTGTAAAAGTTATAAAATTAATATTTCAATTATAAATGTTTGTGTCTCCTTTTAATGATTTGGAGAATCCTTTTTTTAGGAAACGGTTTAGTTTAACGAGTTGTTTCAACGAGCTGTTAAAAGAATACAGTTAATTTTATCTTAAAAATAATATTTAATCACTATTTAAATATTAAACTGCATTATCTATTTTTAAAAATCGGATGAAATAAAGGCATTTAATGAAGAAATTTTTACCGCTCAATATAGAAAAATATTAAAACATAGTTTTTTGAATATGAATAATTTTTTCCATAATTTGATCGTATCGTTAATTATTTTTTATTTTATTTATTTTTAAAGGGGCGATG
Organism: Rhaphigaster nebulosa; assembly: GCA_948150685.1. NCBI lineage: Eukaryota > Metazoa > Arthropoda > Insecta > Hemiptera > Pentatomidae > Rhaphigaster > Rhaphigaster nebulosa. The sequence continues at coordinate 79,425,218 of OX411309.1, read as the reverse complement.
GGATTTTTCGTATTTAATTGCAGAAAGATACCTTACTGATAGTAAAGCTAAAATAATATGGCATCGTATTTAATGATTTTGTGAGGATGTATTTTATATGTTGACGATCCAATAAAGCGAAACAACAACTTGAGATTAGTATCTTTGTCACTGATAATGTAATTAGAAAGAATATTTACAAGCAATGTCGTTTACAAGAAGAAAAATAATTCTGTACATCGGTTAAACCTTGAAAAATTAAAAATAAATGCAGTACCACATGAATAATTGATTTCCCCAATGCTTATAATGCGTTAGTTTAAGTTTCAATAAGACTTGTTGATATTCGACTAAATAGAGACCACAAATGAAAGGACAGAAGAGATACAGATAAAAAACACAAAAAAAGAAGAGAAATGAGAAATTTCCCATAAATTAACATATAAATCTCATTAGTTGTAAAATTCATTGAAATAAAAAAAAATTAATCAATAATTTAATAATATAAGTATTATTATTGTTATTATGGCATAAATGGAAAAATCAAAAATAGAAGCCAAGAGTCCAAAAATAAACAGAAAAAAAAAATCATTTGTCGATATTTTGTTTTTGGATTTTTCCATTTATTTCATAAAAATTATTTATGTCTCATTTTGAGCTTTTACTCTAAATATGTATTATTATTATGTTATAATTTCTTATTTATATTATACTCTCTTCTTTCAAGACGTTCGAAATTGAAACTTATACATAAATTGAACACGCACACTTACTTACTCAAGCCCATCTTGACCTAGGCTTCACAAATGTTCACGGGATAGCAAAAAAACTCACATACAAAAACTTCAAATTTTTCAGTCAGAAACTTTTAGAACAATCACCAAAGCTATTTGGTATATCAGTAACATTACCTTATATGTATAAGGTTATATATATACAGTTATATATTATAGTCTTATACATATATATATATAGTCTTATATATATATATATATATATATATATATATATAGTTAACGAACACATATGGACCCACTACAAACGATTTTACGATAACTTACACGGACATCCTAACACAGTCATAAAAGACATGGCGACAACCAACATGCCTGAAAACACCCGCAGAAGGTTGAAGAGGAGCTGGAAGAGGGATCTCCTAGCCTAAACCATGCACGATAATCATGACGGGAAGAGATGCCGCTGGGTATTACTCTTTCTCATGTCTTTCATGCCAGGATAACATGTTGTTTGGCAGGTTTGTCTCACCGACAGGTGTGAATATAAAAAATAAAGCCCCGACAAAAAATTTCATATTTAAACATATATTTAGTAGTTCAATTAGTAATGTATTGCTTCATTAGCTGTTATAAATAAGCAAAAGTAAAAAAAACAAAACAAAAAAAAACAAGTTTACATAACTGTTCGAATGACTTCAACTGTAAAGTACATAGATATAAAAATGAGGACTTTTCTATCAAAAGTTAATAAAATATTTTTGGAAAATTATTGCAAAAAATATTAGGGGAGCATCTCATAAGGCAAATTGTTATTGAAAATGTTGATGTGTAATATCTATTTGACAGGAAAATTTAAGATTTGAATTGAGCTGAATATTTTTTTGGTGTAGAATATTAATTCTTCAAAAACATCTTTGTTTTTGAGAACTGGATATATTAACTTCTAATATAAAACTCCTCAAATGTATATTATTATTAATCGTAATGTTTATCATTGTTATCTTAGTAAACTCAAAGGGCTACCATGGATAGCTAAATAGTAGTGGGTGAGTAATAAATAATGTGATTCATAATGAACAAATAAAATGAATTAAATTTCTTCCCGAGGAACAATTAGTTCCCATTTAAACATTTAAAAATAAAAGTAAAAAAGTCAGTAATTGGCTTCAAACCCTTTTGTACAATTTTAACAGAATCGAGAATGTCTCTGAATAAACAGACTGATGGGCAGCAGTCGACTGCAATAGCCGGATGACAGGGATCCATGAAGGTTTACCCAGCCCGTTTAGAGGTATTAAAAGGTTAACCAGGAGTGAAGGGACGAATGGGGTAAAAATCCTTCCTCCCCCCCTTCCCCGACCGAGGCGGAATAAGTGAATTTGGCCGAGGCTGAGTGGCCGCGCCCGTGCGTAGGCTCCACAGGTGGTTGTGCCTTTTTACACGGCTTTTGTACCCTCTGTCATATATCACCCGCTCTTTAATTAAACACTCTACCGCACCTAGTGGATTTATTTAACCAATTCACACGAGCCTGTCTCTCCCTCTTTCTTTGTTCTCTCGTTATTATTTACATTTATTTTTTCATTAGCACTCGTTGGTTATTTCCTTTCGGAATCAGTGCCGGCAACAAACAAATCGCGATCCATTGTCCTTCGGCCTGATATACGGCCGAACTTGTCCTGGTAAAGGGACCTAAGAAGACCTAGAAATTAGTGGACAAGTTGACTGGGAAATCCTACCTGTGCCCCTTTGATTTAGTATAGCTGTAATGGAATCTCTCTCCCTCAACTTGGACCAATATCTCAGCAGGGCTAAATAGTGGACGGGGGACTTCGAAGGCTTCCGGTATTCCGAAGACCATCTGGAGCACCGGCTAATCCAAGAGTCATTAGAATGCAATAGCAGCTCACGATTTGATTAACACAAGCAGCCATGGCCACGCTACAAATTTTATCAGTTTTAAGTTATCGAAATTAAACTAAAGTTCTTATGTCTTACAAAAAAGAATAACGGACAGATGCTGTATACACCACACACTCGCGGAGTTCTAAAGGCATAGAATTACTTAGAGTGCTAGTAATGAGAATTTCAAAGAAGAATACAATATTTAAAAAAAGAGCAATCTAGTAAATGAAAATCTATTCTTATGTTGCAAATGCACATGCAGATGCTCATATGAAATAAGGATCTATCGAAGCCTTATGCTAAAAACGACTATTTTTGTTATAAGGACCTCTCGAAGGACCTCTATCCTCGCAACAAGTAGTATTATTTGTAGAGCGTTACAACATATATATATATATATATAAATATATATATATATAAATATATATATATATATATATATAAATTAATTTAAATGTCAAACAAAAAATAAAAATCATAATAGGATTAAAATCTGTTTATTTTTTACTATCGCCCAAAGCGGTAAGTATAAGATCATTTGTATGTGTAAGATAATTTGTGTTCAAATATTGATTCTATAATCGAAGGGTCTGCTGCAAAAGGAATTTTAAATAGTTCCATCCAAGTGGAATTTGGATTAAATGTATTATTTAAAGGCGAAAAAATAATTCCTACGTTTTGGACCGAAAATTCGTAGCTACATCACTAATTTTCATGTTAAATATGCTCTTGATAAATTAATAAAACTAAGGCATTCCAAAGATACGAGTTTTCAAATTCGATATTGAATGTGGTTGAAACAATATATATATATATTACCATTAGAGTATTTTATTTATTTAACACTTCAAGTGGAATAGAGTGTGATATATATATATATATATATATATATATATATATATATATATATATATATATATATACACACACACACTCTATTCCACTTGAAGTGTTAAATAAATAAAATTCTCTAATGGTAATATTTTTCAAATGATTTTTTTCATTCAAGTAGAACAATTTTGTAGCAAAAAAGTAGCAGCTCCAGCAATCAAGCCTGTGTTAAATCATCTAGAGGTTAAATTTTAGGTGGAAAATACTGCCCTAATATTCACGATCAATTAAGGAAATAGATCAAAATATATTTTTCAAATAACTTAGAAATTTGAATTTTTAAACGTTTTTTTTATGATTTTCCTAAAATTTGAAAAATAGGAGCTATCAACGTTTTGCAGCAAACCCTTGAATTATTAAAAATTAAAATAAATTCTTATTAATAATTAGCTCATTAGAGGATAATACAAAGATCCTTGAGAATAAATTCAACAAAATGATTGACAGAGGGTAGGAGATAATCAGTGGATACATAGACCTAACGAATTCAACTGCTAAATAAAAACTCCATCTCAACGAGGACAGCACTCGTGATGAGGGCCCTTCAAGCCCTTAGAGCACACTTGACATTAACATGGCCGAACCACCTTAGGGTTAGCATCTCAGAGCAATCTACTTCAGTCTATACTCGTTAATAACCCTATACACTGCTGGTCCTGTGCATTCAAATGAATTAGGTTTTAATTAATACGCAGTAAATAATTGAAGATAATCAGGGTAAAGGGTAAATTGGCCGTAATTAAGAAAAAATCCAACTCCCAGATATACAGCTTTCATAAAAAAATAAACTTTTATATAACATCTGTTAATTATAAATATTTAAACTCATTTTATTATTGTTTCATTAATTTTTTAGATACGATTAATTTTAATTTTATTTCATTATATTTTTATTTTCTATACTCATTGAAATTGTGCACTAATTATTTAATGTTTTGTGATTTGTAATAATTTTGTACTAGTACATTACATATTGTGTACTGGATTAGTTTGTGCTTCACACTTCTGTAATTTGTAATACATTTTTTTTTGGAAGCGCTAAACAATATTATATAAAAAAAACAACCTTTAAAAATTTATTTCGTCAATTAGTTTATCCCACAGTTAAATGAAAACTATTACATTAAAAAAAAAATTATGTGAACAGTTTGTGATAGTTGTGTGAATGTTTAAAATTCCATCCCATTACATGCCTGAAAACTACCTTTGCCTCTTGTTTGGTCATGTTTGCTTAGTGCTGTTTTTCTTCCTTTCTACTTTAACCACGGTGTGTAGTTTTTCCATTATAAAATAGATCATTAAAATACCATTAAATGGGGTTCACCTTCTACTTGGTCATGTTTTATGAAACTAATTGTGAAAGTAAAAAAGACAATATGTTTTTGCAATTGCTGATGAGGGGAGGAGAGGAAGAATAGGGCGATGTCAAAATTTAATAGAAAATAAAAGGTCCTTGATTTTTTTGTAAATGGTATTCTGAATCAGTTTTATTGGTCTTATTCATTTTTAATGAACTTTTCAGGATTATTTTAATTAGCCCAATTTGGAAAGATTTTATAGGTGAGAACGCTGTACCGACGAACAGATGTACCTATGAATATTGCTCGTAGAACATGGGTTAACTGGGTAAAGATATGCATGGCACTTCTAACTGATATTTACCGAGCTAACCCAATTTTTTTACGAGCAGTGTTTACAGGTACAGTTGTCTCTCCTACTATAAAATGTTGATACTGATAAACTTGTGAAGCGATCAGTGAGGTAAGGCGTTTGAGCATACAGTAATATATCAATCCACATACTTATGGAACAGTTTTTCGGTATTAATCTTATTTTATTACTAATACTTCTTGTGTTAATCTCATTCATTGCATTGCTAAATTTAAAATTTTTGAAAATCGGTACGTGAAAATTTGGTTTATGTTTTAATTAAGTAATGAAATCCACCGGCACGATGAAACTGTACATTTGATTCAGTATTCACAAAAAAAAAAATAAAAATTGTGAATTACTAAAATTCTTTCAGATTTCAAAGAACTCTGGGAAATTCCATCATGGACTCATCCTCCCCAGTCGCAACAAATGCCACCGCTATCAGAAAGCTAAAGATAAATTATTCTCTTAATGCCGACCGAGGGGCCGACGGGAAGAAACGTAAATGCAAGAGAAAGTTTGGACGAGTCGAGTCGAGTTCTTAAACTAATTTCCTCAGAGAGAGGGGGGGATGGGAGAGGGGAGAGTAAAGATTGACGCGAGGAAATGAAAGAAACAGGCTGCCATGAGGGCCGGCCACTCCAGATGAGTGTCGCACTTTGTTTTCCAACAACCTTTATCGTCATTAGTCTTGTTAGTTCTTACTTGACTTATTCAGTCCCATCATTAACTCCACACGTAGAGCAGGAAAACAAGAAAAAAGAGAAATAATAAAAAATATTAAAAAAAATAGGAATGAAAACGATGGGGGATGCATTCAACTCTCAACGGTCTTACTGTAATTCTTCTAAGAAAGACAAGTTACTAACAACACGGTCACATCTCAATCATTATCATCTATATAATGAAACACTTAAGTGCGTCCAACCGTGCCCTTCGTTTAGACCATCTAAGCCCAACACAATATTTCATTATTGCGAAAATGGTATAGCCTGCCCCGTGAATATTTCAATTTTAGGTTATATAAATTGAAAATTTATGAATATCTTATGTTGAATGTAGTGAATACCAGTAGACCCATTATTATACTGCTACCCATATAGCATAATTAAATAAATAGTAAAGTAATTAATAAATTAAGCCTAAATAAATAAATACTGTGTTTAGTATTTTCCCAGTGATTACAACGGTCCTTGAAAAGTTTGCTCACAAGTATAAAATAAAATAAAACTTAAAAAAGAAAATGAGGTCATATTTACAAACAAGAAAATGTCCAATATGTCAGTATATCAGAAGAATTAAAAAATTGAAAACATTTCGCCCAACCTATAGAAAATGAGGTCATATTTACAAACAAGAAAATGTCCAATATGTCAGTATATCAGAAGAATTAAAAAATTGAAAACATTTCGCCCAACCTATACAGACACATTCTGATTAAAAATTTAAAAATAAATCAAATTCAATTTCAAAGTGAATAAGTTAAAAAAAAAATCAGGAATTAAGATTTTGAGTATCAGTTAAAGAAAAGTTTTCTTCTTGAACAATTAAATAGAGCTTTAAAATATGTTTCATAACAGTTAATCTAAAAAAAAAAAAAATGCCCAAGTGATTTGAAAGCTTACATTACACAGTTAATACTGTTGTGTCAGTATTATTGAAGTATTAATATTGAATGTGGTACATATATCACACGCGTCCATATTATATTTAAGATACACTCCTCTGACGGTTAATATATTGAAGAAACTCGATATTGAACATGTAAGTAGGGCTTAAACGAAAATAAGTAAAATTATTAAAATTTAATGTTAGACAGTTAGTATAGTCCTTAAGATATAGTGTAATTTTAAGATTGTATAATTAATTCTTTAAAATACCCATGGATTATATAATTGTATTGTATTTTCTTTGTTTATAAATAAACTTCAAACGAAATTGTAAATAATAATTTTGTGTGGCAATAAAAGTAAACGTACTGACTGAATTTTGTTTTATGAATAAATAAAACTAGAAAGAAACAGATAATATAAATATTTAATATTTGTATTTAACAAATAAATGCATCAGTATATTTTAATTATTATTATTATTTTTACAGGTTGTTCCAAGCACATAATTAAATTTGAACGAATTCTTGATGTAATCAACATATACAGGTTACTAGAAGTATAAAAAAAATGTAATAAAATAAAATATAATATATTAAATATAATAGAAAAAAATAGAAAAATGATAGGTTTTCTCTTGAGCGGTGATTTTTTTTTTTATATTATATTTATATTACACATATATTGTGTATATATATATTCGCTGATACTAAGCTTCAGAAATTGGTATAATCTCTAATTAAAAAAATAAAATAATAAACGATCCTACCGAGTCTAGGAGTTCTTTATCGAAAATTGCCAGGTACATTGTTTAGGAGCATTGTAAATACTAGATACCCCATAAAATTTATCAATACTCTCAACATCAACTGTATGAATTGAATCAGAATGAATTTTATGCCTATTTTTTAAATACTAATTGAGTATATTCGAAGCGAGGAGGGTAACGGTATGGCCTATAAGGCGGTCGGGCGGAAGACAGAGTCCTACAAATATTTCAGTAGATATGGGCGAGTAACAGTTTGCTCTAGAATATTTCGCTTTGATTCCGAGAGCTCCCCCCGGGGCTAGTGAGAGGAGAGCAATTAGAAATTATTAAATCCGGTCAAAGGCTAGAGCACGGTACACAATAATTAAACAGAATGTTTAAGCCCCGGGGCCTTGCCATGATTTGGGGCCTTCCCCTGACCGCGGAGCGCAACCCCCCGCAAATATTTGGCCGTCTTAACCCCTCCCTCCTCTTCACCACCATCCCTTCCCCGACTTGTAATTATATAGGAGAGAATATGTGAGAGGCTGCCTGCGGTTGGGCCCATAATAAGGACAGCGGGGGCATCTTCTGATTCCGGGCTCTGTTGATTTAGGACTATTATTGCTGTCCCTGCCCTTCGCTAAGTGGTCTCTATTAGTAGCTCTCTTAGAGACCCGGATAATTTATAATTACATTTAACGGACACTCGAGCAATTAACGAGCCTGTGTCCACTTGGGCAGAGCAGTCCTAACAGCAATATTACTCAGATATTTGCAAAATATTGGAGCGACAATGAGGTATTCCAGAAGACGCAGTAAGAAAAGTCGGATGATTAATGGTGATCTGAAACTGTCTGAAGAGTTTCAGAATTACCAAGCCCAACAAGAATATACCAATAATCAACAATACTTCACAATATCAACTTCGGAGCATGAAGCAGGCTTAATTCTGTGGTGTTTGGGTAAAGGAGTATATGTCATTTTTTTGCGACAATGAGTTAAAGTTGTATTTTGTTTTAAATAGTGAACTTAACCTTCAGAATAAGGATGTTAGTCACTAAAACGGTGTTGAATACAGTGTCATTGACTTAAAAAATGACTTGTATCCCCTTTATCCAAACACCAAAGAATTGTCGGATAAATGGTTTGCTTTCAAATTGCCTCGATAAAACTTAGAATTATGGAATTCGAATAAGATATTTTAAAGATGTTTAACTTCTGATATGATCGAAAACGATAAAGTTTGATGGAGGCAATATTAGCTGAAACCATATAATACATAAATTATTGTATTTTGAAAACTATTCAATGTATCAAAAATATTCCAAATGAGAAAAAAAAAAAGCGTAGTCAGAAGAAAAATATTAATTTACAATAATACCCAATGATTTAAATAATTAGCATCTAAATTTGAGGTATAAGCCACACCAAAGTATTTCGAATCATATTCATTTAAAGCCTTTTTTTATAAATCTGTATAGGAACTACGTTATTTTTCGAGCTCATAAAAATACTTGGCTTAGGAGTATTTAATTCTTTGCGTTTACTGGATTATTAATTGGAATGTATTGTACTCGTTTTCTCCCCTCTCCTTCTCACATTTGATCTTTATTAAAATATTAAACAGAAAAAAATATAAACAAAGAAATATTAACGCATAACTTACGAGCACTGAGGGCTGGTTCGTTGCCCAGTAATGACTTTTGTTTTCTGCTTTCCTGAAAAACAAAACAGAAATACAAATAAATATATTTTCTATAGAACTTTATACTCTTATTTAAGTATCCTTCGTTGATAAAACATCAGAAATAATAACACAGTTATCATCAGAAACACATTAGAATTGCACAAGGCCATGCATCTGATGCAAATATTGCATGAAAAAAAAAGTCTACATTTATAAGAGGCGAATTGTTAAATATCCTTATTAATAAATAATGTACTAGTGTATGACCTGATAAAAACAGAAATGAAAAAGCACATCAGGATTGAAATATCAATAAATTAAATGAGGGAAAAAAATTAACAAATAAAAATATATTCGTTACATCAGAATGGCAACACCTGAGTCAATAAATAAACAATTAACAGTATATTTTATTTACTATAAAGTATAACTCGGACTACTTCTGACTAACAGACTTACCGACTATGTAAATTCTATGAACACAGCCCCTTTTTTAGTCAGACAAGATAGAAGGGAAAGCTGATAAGATAGGATGTTGTATGCAAGAAAAGTAGTGAGTAGGCAGTAATCTTCAGTTAACCAACAATAAACAAATAAGTGGGGCACAAAAAGTAAATATTCATAGGAAAGGAAAGAAGAAACGTGTTAGCTACAAAAGCTGAGTATCTAGGGAGCTGTTTCCTTAATGGCTCTACTATGGAGCTGCGTAAGGTCGCAATACGACTATGCTACTTTACCAGCTTTTATTCAAAGTTAAATATTTCAATTATTTATTAATAGATATTTTCAGTTGATAATGAAATATGTAAAACTACAAATTCTGTCCCGTAACTTACATCATTGAAGCGAGTTTGTACCCTTAAATAAAGGCATTACCTTCGATATAAAGAAAATCAAGTCGGTTGGTTCGTATTCAAATTATTTTTCTGTTGTATGGGCCGAACTGCTACTGCTCTATTCATCTAGATACTCATTAACTGCCATGAAACTGAACGGAGATCAATTTTGGATGTGAAAGGCGAATCGAGATTCGAGGTCTCTATAGTATATAGAGAGGATACAACGATGTTTCACGGGACTATACTCGTATTCTATACGGAACAAATGGATTAAAATATAAGTTTAGCTTTAGCTACGAGTATTTGCATTACGGTTACTAACTAGAATAACACTAAGGAAGGACTCGAGTGTAATTACGAGAAGATTGTGGAGCGGGAACTAACGGAGACGCGGTGATGCTAACCCCGGCCGCAGAATACAAAGCCGTCCACTAATATAATTGCTTTCCCCCGCCGTCACTCATAATGACCTTTATATGAAGGGAGTTACGTCTTAATCAATAAGCTGTACCTGGTTTAGCCCCTTGGGGGTGCCTTATCCTCAGCCAAAGCACGTCCGACAGGTCGGCATCCGCTGGTCGGCCTTGCTATGGAGAAACAAATACAAAAATCCCACCAACACCTATGGTATGCCCTCAAGAATCATAAGAGAACCGGCCCATTTAAATGCTATTTATTTTTAAAAATGGAGATATGGCAGATAGTTGATGAAGTGAAGGAGATGATGGTTGGAGAAGCGGTCAGATAATAGCAATAATAGGCTTTATTGTTTATTCTGGTTTGCTTCCACTTCTTAGTACCATATGCGCAAAATCATTAGAGAAATGATTTAAGTTCTGCTCTAATTAATATCAGACACAATTCTGTACAAAACTGTACGATATGGTGAAACAAATCACTTGAATTTTCTTTCCTTTTTTTTTAAAGTAATTTTCCGCTAATGTGGTTTTTCGTGACCTAAATATCTTTCAAAATGGTTTTCCAGTACTCTTTATCCCAAGACCTGCTCTTATTTCCTAATGTCATGTCCTGCCTTTCATTTCCAATTCCATAATTAACTTCGGAAACTTTTCAAAAGATCCTATTTTAACATGCCTAACCAATTTAATCTGTTTTCTTTTATATTAGAGAGCATAGAACAATCTAATTAAAACATTAGTAATCTAATTAAACTTAATATCTCCTAACTTCAGCCTGCCAGCTTACCGTTCAGAAATTTATTATTTAAAAATCATCTGAGAACCAATTTTTCCGGTAACAGCAAATATCAGATATAGGAAAGCTGTACGCCACACGCAAGAGGAGCTATTAGGGAAAAATCCTTGTTATATGATTTTCATAATCCCCAATCTAAGATGTTCACTAATAATTTTGTTAAAAAATAATAATTTGTTATCCAATTTTCATGCACATCCTTCAAATTTATACCCGATCAGGCGATTACATTCAGATAACTACTTACCTTCTAATTAAATCGATCCTCCGAAAAAAAATCTGCATACGCCTCTGAAGCTACTGGTACTGAAACCTCATCAAGTAGGCCTATCGAACCTTTTTGATGACTCCAGAATAACCAATGGAAATATATAATTCGTCATTCATAAACTTTATGGTTTGTCTAATATAACCAGAAAGGGTTGGCAATTTGAAGAAGAAAGACATGCAACTTAGGAAAGAAAAGAATGGCAATCGATAATTTCCTCTGAACCAATGGTCATCTTCAAGATTAAATTTGAGGCGTTCGGTATGTTATAACAAAAATATAATATTAATTCTTTATTTTGGATTTTATAGGATATATTTCCCGCATATCTTTCTCAGTCTAAAGGTTTAATGAATTCAAAATGAACCGAACAAATAATTTAATTCATTGATGATAGTTCATTTTATATAACCATATTCAGACTGCTTGTTCTTCATCATTATATAACTATAGATTATTTATCTTTTATGGATTTTTTTGGCATCATATCTGCTGACTATCTAAGATATCACAGGTTTGCACAGGCCAAAAACATATCTAATATTGTTAGGTGCAATTCGTTAGCCAGGCGAAGACAGTAGTAAATCTGCCACCCGACGACCAACAGACAGAGAATAGCTTGGACCCTGAGACCGTTATGCAGTTTAATTACGCTAATGGGCCCATGTTAATTACAAGACCCTCCCAATTTCTCGGCTCCCCGATTCAAAACTCCTTTTCTTAACCGACCCCCGATTCCTCAAGGAGCAACCCTTTAGAGTTGAGATAACCCCGCATCCTTAGCCCTCCTCTTTCTCTTACTTACAATTATTGTTCCTTTCAGTGAAGGGCAGACTTTTAACGGCCCTTACCTCCCCTAAATCACTACCATATAAACCTTAATTCTGCCTTCAGTACCTCGCTGGCGGCTCCTTTGTGTTTGTTACTTGGCGCCGGCTCTTATAATTCTCGCCGTTCGAAACCATTTTTTGCTTTGTTTATTTCTACTTATAAATTACTCTGATCAAAGTAATTCGACTATTTTTTTCAAAAAAATTAACCTCCACATTTATCTAGAAAAGAGAAACATCAAATAAACGAAAAATCATTTAACTCGAAAGTATTAGCGTTCGAATATGACAATCATCAAATACATTACGAATATAAAATACTGCCTCAATTTGATATAAAACGTCAATCAGATTTTTTTTTTTAAAACCTGTTATTTTCATTAAAGCGTTATTAATTACTATCCCAGCTCGATATTAAAAACTTAGCACATTCATTTTTTTTCAAGTTCGAACTTAACATCAAATAGTAAGAAATTTGAAAATTTCAAAATTGCTTAAAGTAACAGCTAACTTTAACTGAAAAATGAGGAATTCTTGAGATGAGGTAGTTGCTGCACTGGCAAGCATCCTGTGTTATTTTTCAACAATTAATTTGTTTATATTCTTACCCATCAGAATATTAACAGTATAATTTTTCTAATCAGCTCGTTCGCTTTTTAATTTCAGTTTTCAAAATTAATTATTCTTAATATATATATATATATATATATATATATATATATATATATATATATATATATATATATATATATATATATATATATATATATATATATATATAAATAAACACAAATTGTTTCTTTTTGAGATTAATCGTCCTTTTTCTTTAATCTTCTATAATAATAAATTGTAAATTTGTAACTTGAGAAATAACTTCAAATAGAAATCATTGTCATTCATATAAGTTATTTTAGAATAGCAATATTAGTTTGAACTTCTGATAGCAATTAACACATTAGTCTTGAGCTATAAATAAATTAATTTACCATAACACTCACTGATAACTGATAACTTGTGTTTAAATCAAAATGAAACACAAATCACACATATTGATAACTATTCACCCGATCTATACAATTTGTGGGTTTTGAACAAAAGTCTAATAGCACAAATTTATCCTGTTTTCCTAATTGACTATTGAATATAGACCTAATGTTCCACCTAAGTATCTTTAAAAGACATGATACAGTGTTACAATAGTAAAAATTATTGACTGCATAATAAATACCATATAGAAAGACAAACCTGGATTCAGCTTGAAATACTGCCAACGGCATATATGAACAGGTTTCCGACAATAAGCAACAAAGTTCACTAATAGAAATCCAGACTAACAGTTCCCGATAATCATAACACCGATTTAACCAGATCGACAGAAAAGTTAAACAACTAAACACTATCAGCTTGTTGACGCAGGTTCGAAACCTGTTCTTGTAGGCTTCGTTTACCTTCAGTTGTCCGGGCGAGTGGCCTTGTTATTAGACGGGAGCTATATCAGCAGTTAACGAGCGCTCCGAACTGAATCCGATTTTACGAGCCATGTTGATTTAGGTCCTAGGCAAGCCGATGTTTTCGGAGGGATAGTGGAGGATTTGTTCGGCGGGTTCGTTCCCGGCGGTCTATTTGCTGGGAAAACAATGCAAGCAGCCAATAATCATCCTACAACTCTCTAATAGGCAAATAAATCACTAGTTTGTTTGTTAGTTTAGCTAAGTGGAAGCTGCCGTTGGCGCGATGTTTTGCAGCAGTTTTAGCGAACTGCTAATATGGTAGCGTGGATGGACGATGTTTGCTTGAATTCAAGTTTGTTCAGGAGACAGTTCGATTAAATTAAATTAACCATTGGAAGGAAGGATTCGAAGCAGTGGAATAGTGTTTTGACAACATCCATGTCAACCTGTAAGAAAGAGCATGTTGTTTAATAAGTTAGTATTTATATAATGTAGAGTGACGGTGGACAAAAGATACTCCGAATTGAGTTGGTAGTGGACTCCATTAAAATGTGTTTGATATAATTATTTCGAAGTTATATTTTCTCACATATGCATACTAGTGATAGCACTTAATTCCTGAGCAAAATATATAAACAATCTAAATAAAATTTAAATTTCATACTTAATTCTGTTCAACTATGGTGATGCTTAACAGGAATAAATTCAAAGAGTATAGTAATGTAGAGGTACATAACTGCTCATTCGTTTAAAGTCTGGATTTAGATAAATTTAAACTTATTTAAAAAAAATGAAGCAATTGCAGATGGATTAATAATCAGCATTTTCCTTTTTTTTATATTTGTTTAAGCATATTTTCGTCTCCTTATCGTCAATTGAACATAAATTCCTAGTGTGGGTAATATCTGAAGTTTTCATTATTTTTAGTAGTTATTAAAAATTAACAGTAGGCAATGTAACTGTTAAATGAAGATATACAATTGGCAGGATATGTTTGAGATTAATGACTCTAGCAGGATTTATATATGTATACACTAAACTTATGAAGCATTAGAATAAAAGTAAATAATTCTTACTGTATGAGCGGTTATTAATTAGGATTACTATCACTATAATATTTAAGGCTAGTTATAATGAACTATTGTTTAAAATCTATGTAATAAAACTCTTTCGTGCGTCCGATCGTGCCCGTCGTTCAGATCCGCTAAACCCTCACAACCATTCAGTATTACAGGGACTACTATGCTATAAAATAGAAAATTTATAAACGTCTGATAGTGAATATAGACAATATCTGTAGAAAATTTCATTGTGGGGGCCTAAATAAATAATTAAATTAAGACTAAATAAATAAATATTTTGTTTTGTCTCCGGGACTTCCTTCTAGTTACAAAATAAAAATGTTAACAATGAGACTAAAACCAAGAAACAAAACTTTATCACTAGGGGAGTTGTTCATTGTTAAAGTGTGGCTAGTCTACAAAGAAAACGAAGCCAATGAAATTTGTTTCTGGGTAAAAGGCTAGAATTGTATCGTTCATTTACGTATTTTTCATAAAATAATAGTTACACGTATTTATCCTATAATTTAATATTTTTATAATTGTAGTATTACGAAAAATGACATTTGTTGATTGATTTATGTGAAAAAAGTCCAGTCTTCCAATATTTTATAATTTGGAAAGTATTAAGAATGTAATTATTACCTAAGAGATAAATGAGAGTCATAATAAATCATACAAAGATGATCAAAGTCAAGCCAATAAAAGATATAGCTTTTTCCTTTAAAAAGAAAGCATAAGACAAAAGGGCAGATAGAGCGAAAAGAAGAGGGCCACAGATACGATAGAGCGGTTCCTAAACAGCACTTCCCCGCGGCTGTTTGCATAATTAAAGACGAGTCAACAAATTACTGCTGCCCCCCTCAGTTCTTTTTATATTTACCGTGGGGGTGGAGGTCCTTTATGGAAGATAAAAAGGACACACCGGAGCAGCTGTTGCTCCCCTAACCACTTAGCCACGGCTCCTTCTTACACTGCCTTCGGGAGTCTTTGTTCTGGGTCTATCTTCATAAGCGCTTTCCGAAGGGGAAATACAGGGAATTATGGCTTAGTGGCCCCTGGTCGTCTTAAACCTCTTTATTAAGTACAGCTTGTTTCTTTGTTATGCATTCTTGCCTTACAAGGATAAAAAAAAAAAATGCTAGACCTCTTTAAATGCCATTCAGGTAAACAAAATATTTTTAATCCGTTCATGATGAGTTATTAGAATTCCAGAGAAACATAAAAGAACTTTATACACATTTTAAATTAAAATATTAATGTATACGAATAAACAATGACAAGAGCCCAAACAAGAAAGGGGGAATCACATTTTTTTCCGAAATAGAGTTGCATCAATATGTTCAAATCGTTTAGTAGAATAAGATGGTGAACAAAAAAAAACATGACAGAAAATGTGGATGGCCGGTTTGTTGGAGGCGTTTGAAGAATACTCATAGACTGATGAAAGTACGACCTCCAAACTTTAAAACTTAATTTACCCTAAATGCAAAGCGGGTGATATTCCTCTTTTCTTCCGTAGACTTTTCATAAATCAACACAATTTTTAATCAAAACCGAATACTCTCTTTATATTGTACAATCAACCTGATACTTCAATAGTACAACTTACTGACTTATTTTTCCAAACAGAATGTACGGATAACTGCAAATGATTTCATCAAAAACTACATGGACACTATAATCCACATATAGAAATAAAAATCACGAAAAATGACAATGAACACAAGAAGGAAAAGAAATTGTAAGTGAGATCTACTTCAGGATTTTCTTATATCTGAGTAATGGGAGGAAAAAAATAGCGCTGTGCATAGTTTTATCTTAAGCAGCCTATGCACATGGGAACATTGGTTCGCGAACAATGGTTCGGCAAACCGAAGTCGGTTCGTGGCTCTCTGCTCACATGGGAACTTGGTTCGCCGAGCCGTTGTTGGCGAACGGATGTTCCCATGTGTGTAGGCCGCTTTAGGGCTAACAGAGTAAATATATATAATATAAAGATTTTTTTAGTTCTTGAAACCTATGGTGACCTCTGGTTTAAATAATAATAAAACAAAACCCTGTATTTTATTAATTTTAGCTAAAAAAACAAAAACTACAGGCTGTAATATGTTTATACATTTTTATGGACATTTCTAAAATTTCTTTTAGAAAAAAACATGCAGCAAACATCAATTATTCCAAAAATATCTTTATCCTCCCCTAAACCCATATCCCCATCCGAGTTCGATTATTAAAAACAATCAGTGAATCATCACTTATAACATACTAATACCGAAAGTGTCATTTTAATATATACATAAAAAAAAGTAAGCAAAGATAACAATTTCTCTCTTTTCCAAAAAAATTAATTTCTTTCTTTAAGAGCTTTAACTAACCACTAGAAATATAACACAATCTGAATGGATACGTATCTTCAGTCTCAATGGTCCATAACATTTTATTAAAAAAGCATAAATAAAATAAAAACTTATTAGCATATATTATTTTCCTAATTTCTCAGAGTTTCGGAATGGAATATACACGATTTAAATCTTACATACATAAAAAGGTTACAGAAATAAAATACCAATATTATTAGTATTGTATAATCTTAATCGAATTGAAATTTAAAGATATTACCTCTAGTTCAATCTATGCTATGGGATACACCAAGGCATTATCGGGGACCGTCAATGATTTCATTAAATATTAGATAAACACTTTACCTAGAAACATGTTCAACTTTGCAAGAAGATTTCAAAACAACTCTTTTCGTTCTCAGAACCTTTATAATATTTGGACAATCTGGCGATACCGGATAAATCAGTTAATCTATTTTATATGCACATGGGAAACTCGTCATAAATTAACTGGATCAGAATATGTACTAGTACTATTTTGATTTATTTTTTTACTTGAGAAAGTGAACGAAGTCAAAGAAGCAGTATCAAGAAGAAATAATCTTCTAATAAAATCTAAGAATAAATTGACATCAATTGATCCTTTGAGATAGAGATGGCTAACAGAAATTTATAACAAGATCTTACCAACAGAAATTGTTCTCAAAAGTTCCACGGAGATTGCTATGATGCGTTGTTGTTGTTTTTTACTCCAGGCAATGAATGCTCACTAAATCATGGCCAGCCGAGCCTGGAGACGGAATTCTCCAGAGACGAGGACCACTCCCCGCACGACGTGAAAATTTGAAGAGGGCAGGTCCCCAGGACAATCTAAGTTTAAGTGGCGGCTGTCAGTGGCCAGGAGAAGGATAATTGAGATCTTATTGTCTCCGTCCCGGGGGAGGAAGTT
The DNA here is from genome assembly GCA_948150685.1 of Rhaphigaster nebulosa. Lineage (NCBI taxonomy): Eukaryota > Metazoa > Arthropoda > Insecta > Hemiptera > Pentatomidae > Rhaphigaster > Rhaphigaster nebulosa. Next base: position 79,407,050 of record OX411309.1, on the reverse strand, counting down.
GTCATGGCCACCGATCTGCCGGACACGTATCTCAGAGGATTAAAATATCAAGGAGGAGTATTGGATCTCCCGAGTGCCAAGTGCTATTCAATCAGAGGGGTTAGAACCTACAGATCTTATAAATGCTGTGAGGGGAAGAGATAAACAACTGATGAAAACCATAAAACATTTTCGAATTTTTCAACATTGGTGTTGAGGAAAACGCTATAATATAATAAAGTAGCAAATTATTGATAGCACATACCAACCTATCACATACCAATTTATACAGGATGTATCAGGAGGAAGTGTCCGCAATTGAGGGAGAGAAAGTTAATCTAAAATGTAGTTCAGTTCTGCCAACAGCAATATCAGTATAAATATCTGCAGTATATATCAGTCCTTTTTTGGAGATATGATTTTTTTTAAAGGTTTTTCTTAAAATCACGCTTTTTTCAACAAAAGTCCGAATTTCTCTACTGTAACTAAGAATCTAAGATTAATTTGCTATATGATATTAACAAAATTGTAGAAAAATATTGTTTCGTTAGACGATCATGGCAGCCAAAGCAAAGTAAACAAGTGAAAATGAATAGTTTTCAGAAATATTCGATTGAATCTCACGGAATGAATTTTCTAGCTACGACCTAGTTGCAACAAAAAAGTTGCTTAATTTCATCAGCTTTCCAACGTTATACCCAACTTTGCGAAACTAGTCTAATTTCGAAGAGCTATTTAGGTTGGGAAGTCGAAAAACGTCAGATGGCAATAGCAATACGTGTTTTTTGTTCAGGCTATGTTATTCCATACCTTCGTTGTTTTTTTCATATTTTTTTTTTCTAAAGTGCTTTACTACTGCAAATACAGTGCTTTCGTTTTGAATGGTTTTTATTGTTTATTCAACAACTTTATTTTTTAATTTCTTTTTTAAGGGGTGAATGTGAATGTGGTAAATGGTCAGACGTATTTGATTCCACTTCATTTTCTAATTACCGCATTATGATAATCAGCTTCAGCGTTAAAAAAAAAAAAATTAAAAACAAGTAAGAAGTAAAATGGTTTGGAGAACTAAAATTAAAAATTACTAAAAACACTGTGTGCAGTAGTAACTCCCATTAGAAATTTTTTTTGGGGAAAAAATCAAGGTATGAGGTAAGTAAACCAGGATAATAAAAATAAAATGTAATCGAATTGTAGATAGCTAACGCTTTTTGGACTCCCGACCTTAATTTCTCTTCGAAATCAGACTACTTTCCCGAAGCTGGGTATATATTCTACGAATTGGTTGCTATCTTATAGGAAATTTATCGTAGATTCAAGAAATAATGACGAAACGTGTCGAATCGCTACTGATCTTCAAAATTAGATACAAAATAATTCACATTTTTAAAAAGTAGCTTTTTCAGTAGGGATGGTTAAAAGATTGAAGATGATTGATTTAGATCCAGGTCAAGACTTTAGGTTCGTCGGACTTGTCATTGTTCTGGATTAAAAGATATTTCAATTTAATTTGAAACCGCGATACTCAATTCAATATCCCCAAGCTGCAGATAGTAATAATGAAAGAACAGAGGAGCAGGGCGCATGAGGTATAGCGACAAGAGGAGCCTCTATATCAGGACAACTGTCGCCATCCGGACCTGGACCGGAATAAAGATTTTATTGAGAAAATTCTCCGTGAGTTAGTGTCCTTGTGGGGCAGTGGACGTGTCCTGCAAAACATCCTTGGACGGATGTCCTTTTTGTCCGCCCTCTTATAGCGGCGGGAGGGAGAAATATCGGCGATGAGGGTCCTCACAAATCTCTCAGGGTAAAAAGCCTCATAAAAGCATTGCCGTTCCCCATTGTAGCCCTTACGTCACGCCTGATAGCAGGGGAGCATAACCGACTTCCTTAGTGTAATAGAGTCGGATCTTCTATCTCCGTGTAATATATTACTCTGCTTTAATAGAATCCGATCCTAGAGATGTTATAGTACGGTTTCATTCAAACGGGGGCAAAAAAAAATCGGCAGTTTTATTAATAGTTACAACTCATTCGTAAGCATTGAGGTCGCCTGTGATAATGACTCGTAAAATGCGGCAGTAGACAATATTTTCAAAATTTTATCTACGAAATTTATTAAATGCAACATCAAAGCAACCAAAAACGTAATTTAAAGCTTAAAATATATTTTTCTCAAATATAAAATATTAGAAAGAACTTTGAAATATCTGGTTATTTTTACGAGCATTTATTAATGCCATTTAATTTCACCTGCAAACATTAAACAGCCCACTGAAATATTTCAAGGTTATTTGATTTGAATCCATTGAAACAAGATTTGTGATAGCTGATTGAAGAGTCTGGGATGCAATAAATGGAGTCATGCAATAAATTGATGGCATGGATGTGTCATCGACGCACATAATGGTAAATTTTTGTTATGTTATTAATACGACATTTGAATGATTAATGCTTTTCATCACATCTAAGGTACCCAAACATGGAGTTGACCGGATGAGTTATATAGGAGCGGAATTAAGACAGAGCGGCCTACATTATTCAGCTCTATCCGAGCTAGCTATCAGAACAGAATTCGCTAATTGACTCGCCTGTCCTCGCACAGCTCCTGCTCTGGTTTTAAATGCATTAGCAGTCGACTCCTCTGCGGCCAAACTTTCCTCCTGTACACCTTCAATCTTTAATGGCTGTCGGAAACTGTCTTCGCGGAAGCCGTTTTAATTGTGGATAGCGACAGCCTCAGATTAGTGTATACTATGGAATGAGATTCAGTGAAAAGTGGGATTGCGTCCAAAATTTGACCGAAATAAATAACTTAACATTTCAAAAACTTAATAAAAATAGTAAAAAAAAAACTGTTTAGAAGCCCGCATCAATAAAAAAATAAATATAAATATTGATAAAATTTAATTGTTTAGTAACGAATTTTTCTATTATTAAAATTCTGAAAAAAAGAATAATTAGATATTTTCATAACGAAGAATAAAGTTTATAGCGAAAAAAAAGTTCAATTTGACAATAAATCATGACTGCCATACCAGAGAACAGAAAAATGTTTTTTTACGAATAAAATTATTGTGGTGATATTGCATTGTTATATTGTTTCGAAGAAATTATATTTAAAATTAAAAAGATAATTGGGGCTTTATAAAATTTTGTTCATGTGCGATGTTTTTTGCGCCGCTGATCGGTGCTAAATGACCACATATAATAATATAAGGATAGTACTGGTACTGGTATTAGGGCGAGAACAAGCCCCTCAAGTTCTTTTGGTCCTTTTGAAAAACCCATATTAACCAGAGTGGGATTGTCATGATTCATTTCTCCGGACCACCTCGAAATAAATATTAATAAAATCCATATGGAAATAATACCAAGGTGGGAATCGAGCATTCTGAGAACCTCCCCCAAAGAACTCGTCTGTCATGGCCTCTAATTAAATGATAGCATCATTTAATTATGATACATTCTTTAAATTAAAATGAATCGTTGAGTGGAGATGCTTTTTTAAAAGGATTCCAAATAGTTCTAAAAAAGACCATGAAGCGTATGAGGAGTAAAAATCGTATGGCCCAACTTCTGAACAAAATTGTAGCCACTTGGGCCCGCCTGGAAGTAAAATAAAAAGACAGACTTCTCGAGAGCCGGGGGCATAAAGACATTGTAAGTCACAAAAAAAAGAGTCCGCCCTCGAGGAAAAATGTGACTGAGATTGTTTAAAGATTCATTAGAACGGTTCGGAGCCGGTGTATTTGCATTTATTACCAGTCTTTATCGGGCCGGAGGCAGAACGAAAAGAAAAAGAAACGAGAGCTCATGGCCACCCCCGGATTTGCATGGGCTCGGCTGCGGGCATAAAACGCGGCCTCCCTCCGCTCTATATTATCTCCAGCATCTGCATTCATCATTCCCCCGGCAGATTTATAACGAAACTTTACCTGATATTTAAATATATGAAGGAACATTAGGGGTGTCCTTAGTGTTCCCGTAATAAAGACGCAGCGCCTTCTGCTCGGCCTTAGACTTGGCTATAGCCTCGGATATAGTATGGTGGTTTACCTACTTCTCTGATTTATCGGCTTTCAAATTGGTCAGTATTTCAAACTGTGTTGGTCTTAAGACATGTTCATTTATCACAAAGGTTGAAATACCTGAATAGATGTTAATTTACGGAAAGAGCTTACTTTTCAACAACTGAATTAACTTTCTCATACTGCCAATATCATGCCTGGTCTTTGCCAAGCGATTACGTCACCAATCAAGTGAAACCGTTGATTCCTGTTGCATCAGTGCTTACTAAAATAACTACGGACTCTTATGGCCATTAATTTAATTGATATTTATTTCAACAAAACTAAAAAAAAAAGTTCTGTTCCTACAATTACGGTTTCTTTAGATTAAAGAGAACAAATAGCATTGTAATGAAAAAAAAATGCGAAAACATTGAATTTTTCATTGCACTATCTCAATATATTCGTTTCGATTTACTGAAGTAATTAACTTGATGTAAACAAAACCTAAATTTAGTTAAAACTCAACATCGTTGAGCCCCAACGCCTTTATCATCTAAAACAAAGAAGACTTCATAATATCGATCGTAACTTGTAAACGGCCTTAAAATGCAAGATTGTTATGGTCAAAGGAGTTTTATTTTTTAGAGAAATCCAGAAATCTACATATAGTTAATAAATAGTTATCTAAGGGCAATGAAAAAATAAATAAAATAAAAAAACCATAAATTTCTAACCTTAAGTTACATGAAAAAGTTAGAAATCTAATGGATTAATCGCAAAATATCAATAATCTAATTTGAATCAACACCATTAGTCATGATGGAATGGAGAGAGAGAAAAACTAAATTTATACTTAAATATGACAATCAGTATAACTAAAGACAATGAATAATAGCGATATAGGACTTTCTACATACCATATTTACCGTAATATAAATAAACTAAATAATAGAAAAATTAATAAATGGAATAAAAGAAATAAAATAACATAAATATCTTAAAACACAGGCATATTTATGAACAATATTTCCTATGTACAATATTTCTTCATTCCTTCGGTCTATTTGAGGAGAGACAGTAAACATCATCAGAAATCCCCTTGAAGGATGATCCAATGAAGAGGAGATGGCATAGAGCGCTCAGATAGAATCGCGTATTAGCTGAGAGCGACTGAGATTACAGGACAGAAGGAAGATGGGAGGCAATAAGAGAGATAATGGGCGAACGGAATGAATGGTAATGAGCGGAACGAGAGACTATTAGAAGACAAGATGGAGCCGCTATAAGCGGTGATTATTTCTTATCAATCCGTCCTCGGGGAGCCATCGGCGGAGATAAAAGAGGCAGCGAGGAAATGACAGGGACCCTACGAGATAGTGCTAATGCCCTCAGCCTGTCTGAAGGATAACCCTTCGCGAAGGGCCGTAGTTCACTGGTCGTCTGGTCGTTCAGGTTTACCTACTGTACTGTTTGGTCCTTGTTCAACCATAATCAAACGAGTAGACAAGCTGGTGTAATTAGATTTTTAATCAGGATAAATATATTTTACAAGGCTCTTTTACTAACCTCACTATTATTAATTATTTAATCACTTTTACGACGAAAAGTTTCTCTATAATCATTTTTATCTTTTCCAATATATGCGATCGCTTGAAATACCAATCACTAAGAATTACCACTTCGGAAACATCCTACTCCTCCTTTCATCAATTCAAGAAGAACACCTCCCCATTGAATTATTCCAATGCGGCAAACCCTTGTAAGAGTCCTCCTGAGGACACCTGCTAAATGAAGGGACGGCTGAAGGAGGTCCTGAGGTGGACAAAGGCCATCCTCGTTATCCTGTAGGGTTGGCATTAAACACGTCCTCGCTGTAATGGTCCCTCGCCAGGCTCCTCTTTCATTATTTTTAATAGGGGTCCTTCCCGACAACTTGAGGAATTCTCTCGCTTTTTTTTTTGTCTTTGTTCAGTACCAGTTCATGACTTTACTGAGTTGTGCCAAGTAGCTTATGAGTTCAAATCCCGAAGGGAGTGGCATTCGGAGCCGCCAAACACATGACTGTTGATTGATTAAAAAAATATATATACATTTTTAACATTATAAGGTAGTTTTAATTTTCTGTTTTAACTAAGAATCTCTTTCTTTTAAACGCATTAATTTCTCCTAGTTTCTTATAAAATGTATCCCTTCAAACTATAGAGTTCAGTTAAGTTAGTTAAAACTATAAAGTTTAGTGCAGGAATAGTCCTCATAATGTGATGGTTTACTAAAGTAGTGTGACAGCTGGCTGACTATTTCAATTAAAATATCAAAGTAACTTTTTAAACAACACTTTAAGTCCTGTTTCTAGTCAATTGGACTTAAGCGATACAAATCTGAAAACATGATAAATTCGTTTGTGAACCTTTCCTCTTGGTTTTATTCTCATTACAGAAAACATGGTAGATAATTGAAATTAGATAAGACGAACGGTATATTATGGTATGTCCGAGTATGTGCTGAATATTTTGTTTTTTAGATGTACAGACCATATTTCACATGTTTTGATCCTTTTTGATTTGAACCTTTTCAACATTCGTAAACCGATATGAACAGTTCATAGAAGAAAGGAGGAGAGTCACATATCCATAATGCATTTCGAGAGAATCAAGTTTTAAAGTTTGGAGCTTAAAAAGCTGACCGTCCTCATTTCCGGCTGAAACAGATTTTAGGCTATTTCTTTTTAACATCTTATTATCAATATAACCATATTATTATCATATGAACGTATTGATGATTATAACTCCATTTCGGAAAAAAAATGTGACTCTCCTTCTTTCTTCCGTGGATTCTTCATATTTTATTATTACTATCAATATGCAAGAGCCAAAGTTCAAAATGAGACCTAAATGATTGTTAAGCCATAAATGGAAAAATCCAAAAAAGAAGCCAAGAGTCTAAGAGGCCAAAAATGTGCCTTGCTGTCTCAGGTTAGTAACTTTTTTGACTCTGGATGTGATATGTGCTGGTTAGGTTTTTTTCTTTATATTTTATTTTTTGCTCTCCTACTGTCCTGATGATGCCAGAATTGGCGAAATATCGACAGATGATTTTTTTTATTTTTTTGAGATTCTTAGCTTCTTTTTTGGATTTTTCCATTTATGGCTTGACAATTATTATTATCTCTAGACTTCTTGGTGCCTACCGAAAAAATAGTTTGGTTTTGTGAAAAATAAAAAAAGAATTGAAATCTATAAAAAAAAAAAAAAATCTAACCTCAAAACAAGTATTATTTCAATACCTGCTTATACATAATTACCACTAATTTATAAAAATATATATATATATATATAGTAACTTATTATTATATTTCCATTATATTAGTAGATAACATACAAAATAATCCTATTTTTATAACCAAACATCTGTTTATAGCGCTATGTACAGTATGTATCGGTATGAACTATGGGTTTTTAAACGACTTCAAGAAACGAAACTCGAATACCTTCAGAATCAGGACCAGATGGAATTATTATAGTACTCATCTATTCTAAATAATAAATATACGAAACAGTATAACTTTATGTAGAAGACGTGATTCAGTATTCCTATCTTTCGTAATCCTCCATATTCGAATCTACATAACCATGCAGAGCACGGATCTCTCCGCGGACGTTCCATAGGTAGATGCGAGTCCTAGCGGAATAACAGAATAAAAAGGCAGTATGGCAGTCCGAAGATTGAATCAAGCCGAGAATTTGTTTATGCAAAGGCCGGATGGGGGTGGCTGGGGTTTCCGCCCGCTCGGACACTTCCGCCAGAATTGGGTCTTTTCAATATGTAAACATGGGCTCACCCCTCTACGCGAAAAAAAAAAGTTTCTTTTTTTTCATCTGGTTCGAACATTGGTGTTACCGCTGGCTGGAAACTTTTTAGAATTGGAGCCTTGTCCCGTTCCACTATATGCGGTGCATATTTTGTAGTCTGTGCTGATCCATAATAAATTAGGTTAAAGAAAAAAATATTGCAGTAATCATATTTTCAGAAGTAACAATAAAAATAGAAAATTCGGTGAGTGAAATTGAGAGCTTGATGCCAATACTAGGTTGTCACAAAAGTCCTTGTGCATGAACACAACCCTTAATTCCAACTCTCATAATTAATCCTATATGAATGTTTTTGTACCTCCTATTTATATCAATGTTTACTTTGACTAATCCTTTAATTCCTTGTGACTTGAGTTTGGTTTTATGGGGTCATTTCCATTTAAAAAAATTATCTCAACTGACGAAAAGTGGATATTTAAAAAAAAAAAAAAAAACTAGCAAACATAAGCAGTGGGTATGGCCAGGTGAAACTGCACAACCGGAGGTTCGCTAAGATCGGTTTAGGAAAAAAGTAATTCTTTGTGTTTGGTGGAACTTCCAAGGCGTTTTGCATTTTGAGCTTGTTCCGGATGGTCGGGCAGTGAACAGCTATACAGAGTTTATGCAGTTTTGAGTGCAAAATACACCGCTTTAGTCAACAAGAACCAAGCCATTTTGCAGCACTACATTTTTTATAGTCCACATATTTTCTTTGGAAGTTGATTGAAACAAAATATCAATATAGGACGAATTCTCTGTCATTACATCATTAATAATTGCTTTTTCGCTTGTGTTCTTTGTGAACAGTACAGACTTCAGACCACTAGCTATTCAAGAACTCATATATATTCGTACTCAACATGACACAGTGACAGTAAAATTACTACTGACCATCTTGCTAAATGATTTAATTATTACAGCTGATTTTAGTGAAAAATGTTTCATTGCCAATGACCCTTAGGGCGTTGTCATACGGCCCGATAAATGGGCGGAAGTCAAATTGATCGAGGGGACCTCAGACATTCCCTAGGAAGGAACCCGTTGGAAAACTTCTAAATCTTTAATATGTTCCAGCTCATGTATCTATTGCCAAACTCTCACAAAAACCACAAATATACTATCCTTGCTTGTATAACTAGGAATGACGAAAGGAGCACTGCAGTTGGTGCACTGCTGCACTGCCATAACCGCAGACGAAGACAGGCGAGAAGTGAGGCTAAACCCGGAGATAGATAAGAGGAGAGGAGCGATATGAGATAATTAGATGCAGGGCCCAGGGGGCGATAAGCGCTGGTTTATTTGTCGCCCGAGGCTCTGTTTTTACGCCCGACAGCAGATTAGCTTAATGGTCGCTTTGCAGCAGAGGCTCTTGGATCTCACGGTCTCTGTTCCCATGTTTTCTGTATCAATATTATAATAATTATTTTATAATAATTTAATTGTTTAGATATTTTTTAAATATCATATTTTCATAAATTTCAATTTTTCTATCTAAAAATGAAAATAAAGGATACCATCAGCAACTTCGACTGTTAAGAAAAAAAAGATATTGATTAGGTAATTAGCGTTCATTAGTCGCAATTATGTAGTAGTAATTAGGATCCTTATTGAAAATTAAACAGATTATTTTCCTATTCATAAAAAATATATATTAGCAATAGAATAGATTCAAACCTACCTCTGAATAGCGAAAATTAACGAACCGAAAATTCTACTAATAAAATAAAGATAAAACTTTGGAAAGATCGCCAGTAATTGAGAACTAAGAAAGTACTTTTATTTATAATAAAGTTAATAATGTATTTGTATTATAGGGCTACATCAGGCATTGATTCACCATCTACTGGCGCCTGCCTTACGACTATCGTACTGACATTGTGCTTTCAGACTATCTGCTCGGCTACTTGTTAATTTCTATTAACTACATGTCCAGAGTAAGAGGTGAGGATAAACCAGAAGGCTTGCGTTAGATAGGATATCGGAGGCTAGACAATAATTAACTGTATAGCAATGAACTAATAGGATATCGGAGGCTAGACAATAGTTAACTGCAACGAACTAATAAACAGGGCACTTGTTAAAAACAGTAGGAGTGACCCTAAGTATTTGAGGGCTCAATAAAATTATGTTTATGAGGGGTTGTAATGTGTTTTTTAAATCCGTTTTTAAAAAAACGAATAAATTAATTATTCATAAATATATATAAATCGATGTCGACTCTTTTTTATCATTCTCTCTTAAAAAAGAAAAAATAATTTTATTGAATTATCTGAGATCTCAGCATTTAGAGTAACATAGCGATTCCTCTTGTAAAGCATTAATGCCCTGTGTGAGTAGACCTACAGAAGCTCCAATAAACCATACCCGGAGCGTGTAATCATCGAGCGGAGCATAGCCTTTGACCACCAAGCTCCTCAGACCCACAGCCTAATCCTCCCCAAAAATCCCCCCTCCCCAAGAGGCTAAGCAGATTAGGCCCCAATACTCCGGAGAGAGGCTCTTAATTGCAGCAAGTCAGGATTTGCATCCCTCGCCTAATGCCCCCATCGGCCGTTACGTGTGAGGCTCCTTCGCACATTAGTCAGCGCTGCCATTAGGGACCGTCGGGATTAGGTCGATCCGACCGCCCGGCCTCTTCGATTCACTTACTCCTTCGAGCTCTGATTACGGAGGATGACACGCGGAAGGTAATAAATGTTGGCAACGTAAGCTGGAGCGTCTTCGGCGGGAGAGTATGTGACATGAACAGTAATCCTCAAGTTTAACTGGTTAAGGTGGGGTATAGTTAGTTACTCGAAGTTACTATCTCATTGATTCTGTGAAAAATATGGAGTTCTGTCATTAAGGTGACTACCAGATCACTAGGTATTTTTTATAAACTTTAACTCAAGTTTTAATGAAATCACTTTGTATAAATAATATTAGATTAACATTAAAATATATTAACGAAAACAAAGAAAAAAGTCTGAATGAGAAACTATTTTTTTTTATAATCTTGAAACCGCTGCTTTTTATGATGAAATAAATAATCAGGATGCAGTCAACAAAGTATATTTTTAATTATACAAACCGTCATTCCAATCATGTGATCCATCATTAGTGGTGAAATCAAATCAATGATACAAGATATGAGATATGTTCAGAAAAAAATTAAAAATAATACAGATGTAATATAGATAATTTAGTAATAAGGATGTAAATAATCATTTAATACTGGTAAACATCTTTATCACTAAGTTATCTATATTTCACCTATATTATTTTTAATTTTTTTCTGAACATATCTCATATTTTGCATCTTTGATTTCAGCCCTGATGATGGCTAACATGATCGAGCCGAAACGTCTCGACATTCGTTAAAGCAACATCAATAATTCTCTGGTTTTTATGTTTATGCTGCAGAAAAACAAAAATTTACCTATTGTTCCACTAGGAAAAACATACAGTAAATATTTTAGTCACAACATATTTATTGCAGCATTCCGACTTAAAATAAAGCCATTTTCAAAAAAAATCATACATATGGACCCATACGTTTATATTTTTATTATTCAAAGAACCAGGAAAAGTGTGGCATATTGAAAATGCGAAATTTGATATAAGGATTTAGAAAGTGGTTACTCTAGGCTATCGTTGAACGCTTATGATAATGATGTAACCATCGCTCTGAGCCTTAAAGATATCTGCTTCCTAATCTCAGATATTTTTAACAGATGAACAAACAAGGAAAAAAATATCAAAATGAACATCATTTAGATCGATTTGAAGAGTGGCCTTATCACATTTCTTTATTTATTTCTCTCTTTTTTTTTAGTCTTTATTTAATTTGTTATTATTTTTAACTGAAAGGAATAAAATTTCCTCAATAGTTGTTTTTTCGGTTAGCTTTGAGATTAATTTACTATATGCTCAGGAAACATCTAAGGGAACATTTTACTTAATTACTTTTGATGTTAACAACAATAATATTATAAAAATGAATATTAAAAAAAAAAAAAAAAAAAAAAGTAGCTTATAAGTTAGATGCTTATTCAATTCTTATCCCCCCTCCCCCTGATTTCTACTAATTACCAATACATAGGGAGTGTGTCCATTTAAATTCAATATGAGATATTTCAAAACCGAATGAATAATATACTATCAACTTAACTGTACGTAGGAATACGTGTTGGGTTTTGAATCGTATTAGAACAAAATCCGCAACAGAAAATCGGAAAGATCTATTTTAACTGTATAGTTTCCTAAACAAAGAATGCCCAGATGGTTTGATATTGGACTGAGCAAAACTATTTCAGCAAAGTGAAGTGACTCCGATTTATTTTATTTAAGTTTTAGAAAATAAATGGTAATCAAATAATTAAAAACAATTTAAGTCTATTTTTATTCTTTGTGATTGGCTAACTTTGACGAAGTAGACATATATGTTTTACTATGTTTTGCGTTTGGGCGTGTAAATTATGATATTCGGAATTTTTTTTTCTTTGAATATTATTATAGACCCATATAATTATTTCTTTTAGTACAGAACAGTAACTATGTAGTAATTTCGTAACATGTAAAAGTTTATATGTACAAAACATAAACCGTAGTAAGGCTGGGATAAATGAATATGAATGCTGGAATATTTTACTCAAAGATTCATTAGCAGAACACAACTTTTAAAGATTAATATTATAAAATAGGTATTCCTGTTGTACATTACTGATATGTTTTTACGAAATAGGAAATATCGACAGCTAATCCTCCAATCAGTATAGTGGACTGGACGCAATCAGATTCCTAGCAGTAAGTGGTGGGTGACCGGGCGATTCCCGCTGGAAATAAAGAGAGATAAGGCGGGAATTATGTTGTTTGGGCGGTCAGTAAACAGTGGCGGCAATCTGTGTAAAGGCGGGCGCGGCAAAAACAACCGCCACGTCCCCCCTCTCCCATTACACAGCCATAAATTTCATAGGATCTTCTCTTCTTAAAGCCCTGTCGTTAACCCTTATGGCTTATCTCCAAATGGTCTCTTAAGCGGATTACCGGCCCAATCAAAAATAGGTTATAATAAAAAATATTTGAAGGGCTGAAATTTATAACATAATAAAAACTGTTTACCTTAAGGTCTTGATACTCCGGTTCCTCTGTGATATATTTCTAATGTCTGGAAATGTATGCTCAATGGATCTTAAATGAGTAGCGATAAAAAAATAAATTATTATGTACAAAGTAGCGGCCCTATCCATAAAACCAAAATTTTGATTATAAGCAATCGCGCGATTGGCAGATTACCATTTAACCATAGAGGTAAAATCGATCCGAGGAACGGATTTAATTTATTTTTAATTCGTTGAATAATAAATACATAGGTTTATTCACTGTTTTCAATTGCTTAAAAATAGCCTAGGATATATTTTTTCGTTTGCTTTAAGATTTAATAATTTTTTTTATAAACACATTTACGAAGAAGAAGTTCTTATTTTCCGAAATCGGACACAGAAATCAAAGTAGCAATGTTATGGAAACGAAAAATAATGGATATAATTAATTAAATAATTAAAGCGACCTAATAAAGTTTTTGTACAAAGAATATTGGAATTCATGTCCATATTCTTTATCCATTTAGGTAAATCCTTCGCATTTATAGATGGCAAGTTTAACAATGATAATGAGTTGTATCGTCGAAATTACAGGAGAGCTTTCGCATATATGTCATGCGAACTTCTTATGTGACTGAAGTTTATTTTGTATTATTCACAATAGGTTATTCAGTACACCGCATTTTCTGATCGAAATCATATTTTTTGAAACCTCAGGCTTGGATTACACAATTTCCAGTAAGTTTTGTTCAGAAGAGATTTACACTCTCTCTATTTGTCTATGTCTGCATTAATGCGATTATGTGTTTTTCAATCCTGATGATGCAGGAAATTTGGCCAAAACTATTGGACTTTGTTCGAAAACTTCCAAAAATAAACAATTGGTTGAGAAGAATGCACGTAACTAGAATGGCCGTCCAACTAGCTTTCCTTTCCGAAACATAATTAAATAAATATAACTATATAACTATATACAACTATATAACTATAAATAACTATATTTTGAGACTTGTAAATACAATACAGCTTGTATGAAAATCTTTTATTAAATTCGCCTTTGTTAGGGCCTTAAAAATAAAATAAGGTTAAAAGAGTAGTGTATTTTATGGAAATAGCAACCAAGATTTATTGATTAAGTTTTAGAAATAGGCAGACCACGATGCTATGGCGATACCTACGCATTCCACAATTCCAGCCAACCCGATCTAGGACGGACGAAGGCGACAAAAAGAGGAGGTTGGTCATTACAAGCTAATAAATTCAAGAGAAGGGAACAACCCTTCCGCTGTAAATATTTCACCACAGCTCTAGTGCACATTTTACAACCTCTCTCTCTGCCACTTCCAGCCTGGATTGAATTTAGATTGGCCTCATGAATCCGGGGCTGCCTCTATAATCAGTTAGCTTGTCCCCCTTATTCTAACGGGGATTATCCACTTTTGACTTAGCTGTTGTTAACACCGTTTTTGGCTCTTTGGCAAAGTTTTGAGAATAAGTGCTATCCTAAAGAAAAAAAGTGAAACAAATCTACGATTAAAGCATCATTAATTAACCTGGCAACTACTGTTAGGTATTAAAGAATCTGAATACAACTAAATACATATTGATAATTAATTTTTCCTAAAAACTAAATTTTTGATCATTCATATGGCATTATTCCATACCCTCAAAAAAAAAAAAAAAAAAAAAAAAAAATCCAACTACTGACTATACCAAAAAGGATCAAAGAATTTCCAAACTGCAAGAATCTTAACTGCAAATTTTTTAATCATAACAAGTTTTAAGTTTAAGTATGAAGTTATCTTATTAATACAAAAGAGAAAACACTTTTTTCTTCTTCAATATCATGCATCCACGTGCGTTATTGAGTAAAATTATATTGAAATTAATATCTCATTTGCCTCCTACATCAAAATTTTAGTAAAAAAAAAAAAAAAAAAATGACAGGACACAGGAAGAACTGCTAGCTCGTAGCAAGTAACCCCCTCAGCTCCCATCTTTTTCCTTAGATTGTTCCCAAGTTCTCGCTTCTTTCCCACTTACTGAGAATAACCATTACCATCTGAAAAAAATTAAATGAGTACTATTTTTAAATATTTTAACGTCATTCATAACTTTAATACTTCCTTGAAAAATTAGAATTTTACTTTACGATAATAGAAATGTATAAACATTAGTAGGAAATTGGCGATAAAGAAAATAGATCAAGAACTGTAATATATTTCTTCCTGTTATTGGTTAAAAAAAAGGATCATTTTATGTCCGCACAAGTTCCAATATCCATCGTAAAAATTTAAAGTGCGACAATCGATGATTCAAGAGTGTTAAATTTATTAATTGAAAATACAATTTTATAAACAGGTAGATTCTGAGATTGGCTATGAGTATCTTTTAATGCATAGTTGTAAGTTATAAACATGCTAAAACTGAAATTTTAAATAAAAATTACTACGATATGAATGGAAAACTGGAGTGAGATACGATATGAATATTAGATCCCCGACTGCGTGCTGGGGCTACGTTATATTCTGAAACTGAAGGCGTCCGCAAGGGTTAAAGGCTCCCCATCCTTCCAGGAAGGGAAAGTTTGAGATTGAGGGGTGGCCGCCATGTTGGGGGAACTTAACTGAAAACTTTGGGCACTTTTCATTGTGATATTACCCAGAGAGTTTTCTCCGAGAAGAGCCGGCCTCACCTCCTGGGAAACACCTCACTTTCATAACCCTCCCCCGGCAGGTCTTGGGCAAAACCTCCCGCTGGACCACGACCAAGTCCAAGAGCGGTGCTGAAATTAGGTGAGGCAAGGGAATAACGTTGTCCACTCCTTGGGAAAAATTTGACCCGAAAGTTCGTCGCCAAAACTTGATTACACTACAGAACGCAGTAAAGTAGTGAGCCACTTTAACAAGGAGGAATAACGAAAAGCTTAACTTAAAAGAAACATTATTTTCGTAATTAGAATACGGATAGACTCCGAGAAAATCAAGTATTTTTGGGTGGACCCCTCCCCCCCCCCCTCTCAGAAACGAAATCCTGGCATCACTACAGAATATGGGTTCGGAATAGCGAAAAAATCGGATTACTAAACAGAGAAAAAATATAAACTACATTATTAACAATTAAATTTAAAAAAAAAGTATTAAAAATATTTTAAAAATAGTAAATCATTGTTCAGAAATTTATTTTTTAATTATTTCGTTGAGAAATAGTCTGAAGTTTTCGTTTGTTTGTAAGTTGAAAGCTTTTTTGTCAAAGCATTTGACGCATAGTTAATTATATTTTTGAATAGCGTGAATAATACAATTACCAATACCATTTTGCACAAAGAATCAATTAATGAAAAGGTTAATTAATAACAACCGTTAAAGAAATTGGGAAAATAAATAGGCTTCCAAATTGGTATAGCTTAGTTATTATTTTAAATAAAAGTAGTTGGTATTTTAACTATACTTATTAAGCCTAACAGCACGTAAGTTTTTCATAATCCATACGTTTCATTGAATTTATGTATATACTCCAAACCAAATATATATATATATATATATATATATATATATATATATATATTTTGGATTACGGAACGGTCATTGAGATATCTAATGGTTTGATAAAAATATTGTACATACAAAAATGAGGTCATTTAGACTCCAAAATGGAATGTGCCCAATTTTTTTTAAGAAACGAATTTTTGTCACAAGATACTATATATATTTATAAAAATAAATAACCAATAAACGTTTTGCCAACTCAAGCATCGTCAAGGCTGAAACCGACAAAATCGCATTATGCAGAACAGAAAAAGTATTTTATTTTTATTTTTGTGTATGTATTTTCTCTTCAATATACTGAAGTTCATGTAATGCAGCCATACAAGTTTTACTTAATTTTTACATTTTCATTATTCTTAGAGAACTACGTGTCCCAGATAAAGTAATAAAGATTACTTAATAAAGGAATAAAAACCTTTTCATTTCAAAAAGGATGAATCCTAAATATCATGTACACAATTCAATTTCCACAAATGGGATCGATATCCAGTGAATCCATCACTTCTCGAATTTAATTTATCGTCTAAAGGCTTATAAAGTTATTTAGGCAATAATTAATAGTGATAAAATAGTTGTTTCTTGCACAAGATGCAGTAAACCACAACCGACAATTATTAAAGAAATCTGTTATTATACATTTGGTGATGAACTGCTTGGTAGTAGCATGGGTATTTTTATAGACTAAGCATCCTTACACCAGAATCAGACGAGCCTGGCAAACAACATAGCTCTAAAGAAACGGTAAAGAAGCGGCGAAGAGGGAAACGACGCGGAGGTAACGACGACGCCCCAACGGGAGCGGCTGATTAGGCCCATTGAGAGGAAGAGCCGGCACTATATCCACATCCACGGGAGGGAGTCCATCGGAGGAAATCACTAACAATAAACAAGATTGGATCACAACAGGTAAACGACTTGCTTTCCCGAGCGGAAGTAATACCGCACTAACACAACTCACCCTAGTCCTGCTGTAAATATACCTGATCCTCCGCTAGATCTACAGTCTCCTTGGCGTTCCATGTTTTCTCCAGGAGCCTCTATTTTATTCGTGAGGTGATATTATGGTTCACTCAGTCAACCTGAGTGAGGTTCGGATCTGGGATTCCGGTGATAGCAGGAAGATAGTGTTTGAGACTGCGTTGTCTTCGCTATCCGCAGAAACTCTGTTATCCGTTAAGGTGTACTTATTTGTGTTAATATACCTCTCAACAAATACTATTAAGGTAGGGTTTGAATTAATGGCGAGTTGGTGGATGAGGATAACTTCTTGACCAGAATTAGCCTATTTTTAGAATAATACCAATACAGAACTAGTTCATTCTGAGGCTAATAAAAGTACTGAACTTACAATAAAAATATTTAGTCTCAATAAGTTAAACCCTATAGATTGGAACAGGAAAAATTCAAAGCGTCCAAAGTGTCCGTCTTTAAAATTACCTCTTGAACGGAATCAAAAAACATAGTTATTCAAATTAACAATATTAGTCACTTTGCTAGTTGTTAAAATATCTTCTTTAGTACCGCTCTTGAATCCAGAGTAGGCGGAAACATCCTCTGATTGCTAAATGATGAACTGAAATGCAGAAATACAAATAATTCGATTATTAATTAAACTAAAATGCTTTAAATGTAGTTACTATTCCTGGTCATCCATAATCACTATCCCATTGTTTACAATATCATTTTATGATTATTATGTACAAGACAGTTGACCGTTCCAATAAATCTAGGATGCCAGAATGGAAGCCAAAGCTAAATAAAAAACTATAAAAACTTTGTTATACCCCCATTCTATCACTCGAACCTCTCTTGACAGCACTTAATCATCCTTCATTATCTTACAAGAGTCTGTTGTTTAGTCCCTTATATTCCATTTTATTTATGCCATTATTATTATATATAATTTAAATTTATATAATAAATTTTGGTCAGTATTTTATTTCATACGATAAATAATTTTCTTTATAACTAAGGTTTCTTTAAACATTTGCCTTACTTTGTTTTATACTCTATTTAGTTTTGTAAAATTTTTTTTATTCGGATATCTTACTTTCAATATTCACTTCTAATCTGTCAGATGTAAGCTATCGATTTCTTTCATATTATTGTTAATTTTAATTGTTGTCGTTATATATCTGCTATATACTTTCATTTAATCTATTTATATCACATTTTTGTTGTTAAATATGTTTACACTATTTCTTCTTTAATTTTGACAGCCACACTGATGTTCTTCTCCTATTGTATGAGACTTTTTATATTGAATAGGATTGTAGAAAAATAAGAGAAACACTTTATCCACAATAAGGAAATACGAATCAGATTAATTTCATTATGGAAATAACTCAGGATGTTAAGAAGCTTCATTATACGATCACAGCCAAGATGTTTTATGTCACTTCTTCCACTCATTTTCGCGAATTATCTGTTTTTTATATTGTACAATCCTTCCAAAATATGTTTACCTTTCCAACAATCAATTTCTAGTTCCCTTCCTCCTTTCTCTTTAAGAGACACTCGAAGCCTATAAGGATAGTGTAATAACCTTATAATATTTCCTAGATAGCAAACAAGGCGTTATAACATTATCAGTGTTGGACAGGACGAGAGAGAAGGGAGGATATAAGGGCGATAAAAGGGATAACTGCCTCTAGAAGGGCTGTCCTGTTGTGCCCCCGATCCAGACAAAATGGCCTCACTTTTATGGCCTTTTTATTACTCGTAATGAATCCGCTCGCCAGTTTGCGGACACGGGAGCCGTTGGCACTGGGCTAAGTTGGCGGAAAATTCAGGCTCATCATAAAGGCGAGCAGTAAAGCCATAAAGGAGGTAATATATTCGGGACGGCCCCTAGGGAGCACTGGCTGAATAGGCAGTCATCAACACCCCCACCTCCGCAACAAGGATTTCTAATTCGGATCGGCTAATTCCCTCTGTCGATTGCTGTCTATTGACAGGGAGGGTGCAGCCATCTTAGCTCAGCAATGGTTTCCCTGTACTTACAAAAATATGTTCAATAAATATTTAATAAACAAATATTAAAAAAACAAAACATTCTAATCATCCAGATTTCCTTGCTCAGTCCTTATCAAATTCGACTTATGCCTATGATCTTCCTTGAAGTTTAAAACGGCAATGGCCACGAGATCAGTTGTAAAATAAATGTTACAATTGGTTAACTTTTCCACTCAATTTCAGAGTGCTTGCGCTTTAGAGATCTCTCTCAGTGATTTAAATAATATCAATAAACATCTTGCTGAAACAATTATAACAATAACTATAATAAAAAATAAAATAGCATTTGCTTCGTAAAGGTCGAAGAGAATAAAATTTAGCAATTATCATACAATAAAACATTTCAAGAACAATCATAACTTTAGCAGGCGCATTAGGTATACCATGCCGCATAACATTCTGAAACCGAGCTATACCAAACGAACTACATTGAAACAACGTATTTATTTGTTTTTAACATGCCTACCTACTATTTCATAAGTATCTAATAGTTTTATAAAAATTAACACCTCGCTGGTTTTAAATATCCTGAGTGTGATCAACAATATGTTATATTCATTATTTTATGAATGATCAGATTTTCGTTTTGTTAGTTATGAAGTTATTTTATTTAATGAGAAATATTTCTTAATATTATATTTTTTATTATGCCTATTTATAGATGAAATAAATAAAAGCTATCTGCTTATGAACTAGAGAATATAAATCAGTAGATGAGAGGGACAAACAAGGTGAGCTGCTCAATTAACACGATTAGAGAGTGACCGCCCCTGGTTTGCATTTATAGGAGGCCCCTAATCCACTGGTCAGCCCGGCCCCTTTGTTCAATTTACACCTGTCTGCTCCTGGGGATCGTTCATTGTTTGTAGCCCTTGTTAGTCCCTGTTAATTCGGGGGTCTTGGGGATAGCCAGACCCAGTCAGAACTGAGACAATTGTTTTAGCTACCATGAGAACTTGACTTATTCGCCTATCGTTGAAGTGAAATGTTTTATATGATCTTAAATAATCAGACATTCGTGAGCTGATGTGATTTGTCCAATTCATAAATTATCCGATATTATAAACGAAATAAAAATTTTATAAATTATATATATATATATATATATATATATATATATATATATATATATATATACACGAACTGATCAAGGAACATTCAAAATCAGTTCATATGTCCTTTATTATTATTGCTTTTTTATTTTTATTATTTAATTTTTTTTTCTATTCTATTTTATCTTCATCTTTACTATTTTTACTTTGAATTACATTTTTTCAATATATTTATCCACCATGTCTGTTCACTTAATACACATACCACCATGCTCTTGCACCCTTTCCTAAGGCCTTTAATCAAAAAGAGACTATGAAACATACATATAGCTGTTATAAGTAATACCTTAAAATTGTTATAAATTTTGCCTTGTCTTAAATATAGTTTCTATTGTAATCATTGATAAAAAATTGTAAAACGAATTCATCATCTAACATGTGATCTCACTGTTACAAATAAATTTATACTTCCACTGAAAAAAAATTACTTTATTTATTACTTATCATTAGAAGAAGAATGTTTAAATACAATTTATGTATAACAAGGTTATTGTACAATTATACAATATCACAATAAATACAATTATATTTTTATACAATATAATAAATATTACATTGCATATTTACATTAGAATTTAAAGATTATTTTTATATTGACTTGTAACAATGATGTTAAATGATGACAACTTGATTAAAACTTTATTAAATAACAAAAAACGATTTAACCAACATATATAATTTTTTTTTTCTAGATTAGTTTATGATGGGGTTCTTATGCCAATATTTTAACCAGAATACTTAAAAACTATATCTATAAAATTTGATTTTTATTGATTATGTAGTAAACGAAACTTTTGCCATTAAAAATAGTAAACTTCATGGACCAGTAATGATAAAAACAATAATATCGAGAAAAAAAAACTTACCTATATATGATAAGAACTTTCATGATTTCGTTGTTTTTTTTTTTTATCATTTGATCATAATATTTGTACAACACTAATTCAGTTACTATAAATCGATGCGGATGTATAGAGACTTATCAAGCGATAAAGCCCCCCAAGACAAGCCCAAGGAGGGACCAAAGATTGTTGATAAGGGCTGTGTAGTTAGGGCCGGGGTCCCGAGGGCTTGTAAATGTTTGAATGCCCTCATGATGGCGGGTCGGTCTGCATCAAAGATTGACCAGCAAACATCCCAAATTGTGAGACCCACTTCTTTTCACTTTATCTCCGCTCCAGGGAGTACTTTTTTTTTTTTTATCAACCGGCTTTCCCATCTTCCGAGATAAACTATTACTTTGGTGCTCTTTCACGTCACGAAGCATTTGTCTGGGCCGAGTAATTAAGGTTTAGAAACATTAGCAGATTGAATACTCGTCGTCATTACCAATCCTATAAACAAAAGTAATGTATTTAAAATTGTATAAGTCTTAACCTAATCCTTCCTCCCCCCAAAAATATATTAGTTTAAAATCCAACAAATAATTTACAATTTAAATAATGTAAGTAACACTCATCGTTACTAGCTTAAAACTAAGTTGTAGTCCCTCAAGATGCCTAAAAAGTTGAGGAAAGTTGACTGGTTTTCAATTAACTTTACCTTTGGAACCTTGTGGCTTTTAATTTAAAATTTTCTAAAAATAACCCATTATTGGTATTAATGCTAATGCAAATTATACACATATCGAAACACCAAAGAGAGATTTTGAATATTCTTTAGCTATTAAATTCCAAAACGAAGGCAATAATCCCAATTTGTTTTTCTCGAATTGAGACACATTTTTAAAGATTTTAGAGAATAATTCAAACAAAAATTAACTAATATTAGTTTAAAAAAAAGATAAAGTGTCTTCGGGAACTGACCCCAATATTGATATTGGCTAAATTAAAATAGGAATATAGGTATGTTAAAATTATACTTCGGCAGCATTTTTTATTTTTTTAGTTAAGTAGGTAATAAAATGATTTAAATTTTTTTGCAATTTAATTAAAAATAACTAGTTAAAATTATTAATAGCGTGTGAAGGCTATGTTGCGGAAGTTGACAGATTATACCTCAAGGGATTTATGTAATAGACCCAGTAAAATACGTTGATTGAAGTAATTATTGTATCATGACAGTTGAAGTAACACGTGAAACTATATGGATAGATGATTAGAGATAGCGAATTCCAAAAAAGGTAGTAGGCGCTGAAACAACGGTTAAATGTTACATGGGCAGTGAGAAACGTAGGAGGAAAGATTGCGTGTTACGAACCCCAACTTTACAAGTGTTTTGAAGATTTTCGATGGTATGATCAATTTTCAACCGTTGCGACTACTCAAGAAAAATCAACAGACAAATCGTAAAAGGAAAAAAATAAGACGTGTCAGCGACAGTAAGCTTCAAAGATACTGTTTTTTCCTCTAACAAAAGAATTACGCCGGAAATATAACAGCCGCTGAACCATCAGATTAATGGGGGCAATTCTCATGGTACATTTACCTTTTGGTGGGGCCCATGCATGAAAAATCGTCGAGAGGGGGGCCCAGTGGAAATCTGGCGGTAAGTGCCCAACGGATACACTAAATGGCGCTTCTCCACTTAATAACCCGGAGGACAAATGAAGACGTATATCTTCCCGGTGATGGAGATGGAACTACTTTTAACTCAGCCTTCATTGAAAACGGCCTCGGCAATAATAACGGTCGAGGGGGAAACTTTGCGAAGTTCAATGGTTTGAGAAAAAAAAAATCGTTATATTTCTAGCGAGAAGATGGACAAATTCATATTTATAAGCTACTTCTAAATATTCAAGGTCGTCATAAAAATGTACCACTATCACAAGCAAATGAAATTAGAAATAAAAATTTGAATTAACTTAAAATGTAAAGACATATTTAAAAATTAAATTAGTGAATCAATGATACACAAAGAAGAAGAAATGTATTAACCAGGCAAAATAAGTTTATTAAAATAAATAAATAAAGTGTGCGATATAAGACCTGGCAAAATGTAGCTCTATATTTACTCCTAAGTATGCAAATTTTTATATAATGATCTAACATGTATGATATGTATAATGTAAGTATTAAAAAGATTTTTAGACGCTAGAAAGCAAGATTTGATATAATTTAACAAAAAAAATAAGGAATTAAAGATTGATAAAAGAATTTTTGTATTTGGACTTAAGGCAGAAGTACAGCAAGCGAATAAAGTTAACAAATTTTGAGTGTGGATTGATGACGTCACTAATCATTATCATTTAATAACGCTTGCGACGTATTTAAATTTCAACAGTAACATGATTTTTTTACAAATCAGTATCACTCAAAGTAATTCTACGCCTTTAAAACCCCAGGTATGTAATAAACACAGCCATCCGATTTTTTCGCACTAGGTATCTTAAAATTAAAAAACGTTTCTGTTCAAGAGTAGCACTAGTAGTTATTTATAAAATAAAATTAGTTATTAAAAAAAAAATTAGGGTTTACCGTAATGAGTCATCCTACATAATTATTTATATAATCTAATACATCATAAATTAAAGTACGGTATTTTCTCATCCCATTGATCATAATTATTTAACTTTTTAATGGTACTGCTAAAAAAGGAAAACCACACGAAAGAAAATTATTATATAAAAAACCTCTCATATGGAATTCCTCTCAGTCAATTGGAAGCTTCCATTTCGGAGGACAAGTGGCTATCGCATTGGACTCCCTACTTCGCTGTCACTGCCAACCCCGACAAACACATTAGCGACTTTTTTAGCGAGCTCTCTGTCCACTCAGTATGTCATCGCCCCATTTATACTTTTGACGGCTCAACAGATGGGCCATATCTCGGTTGTCAGACCACTTTCTAGCTCAGTTGGCTCTTGTTTTATAACATATTATCTGAGCATGCGGATTCACAATCGAATAACATTCATTCAAAAGAGTTAACACGTAATTTTATACCTTTCTCTTTGGGGTATCCATGCACATCAGTTAACGTTTAAAACATCCGACTTACCACCCATGTCAGGTTCATAAAAAAATTTGCCTCATCTAAAGAATAAAACACACTGAACCCTTAATATTTTCGGACTGGCTAAGCCTTTAATGGGCATTAGAATTTCACATGGCCGGTGAAGAAGATTTGGAAGCTGTGGTTTAAATAATAAATATTTGTTATATTATTCACGGCGAAGGGTGAGGAAGCCCCTAATGCCTGCTAAACAGCTCTCGACGCCTCCCGAGGACTTAACAAAAAGCCATTTAAGTCCTCATCCGGGCTTCTTATACTTAGCTTTCTCGCATCGATTGCTGCGGGCAAGTAAGCCAACTCACGAAAATAATAGATGTGAAAAGGACGACAGCAATAGTTCAGACTGCGCTATATACTTCATCATTATTATATATTCCAATCATAAAATTCTATTTAGAAGTGAGTAATTTATTTTTAACCTTGTTTCAACTTGGATTGTTATATTATTTTTATATTTTTAGTTTCTACGAGTTTTTTTTTCATTCTTTTTATTTTATTTTTTTGTCAGTAGAAATATATTCATTTAACCTTTTTACCAGAAGAATCTTCTTTTTTTCGTTACTTACATGCTGTAATTGAGATTATTGTAAATATTAATTGACTTGCATTAATGTAGTATTTGGACAGACTTTTTTCTGTTTTCTTTTTTACTTGTACATACTTGTTATTCTTAAGGGACCAAGTCTCAGAATAAAGTTCATTTTTCTATACCATTATGTTCTATTATTATTATTATAAGTGGAAACTTCTTCTAATAATTAAATTATATAAATATAAAAACTATATAAACATATAACCATTTTATAATATAACATAAGGCATATAACATAATGCTAGAATTACTGTCAGGATCATAATACATGATTTACATGGTTTAATCCAAAGCTCCTTCTGTCTGAATTTTCAAATCAAATAATAATAATAAATAAGAAACGATAATTGTTAATCGTATTAATATCATTTTAAATTAAATTTACTTTTAAAAAATATAGAATTAGGAGTATATGTTCTAAAGCCAGAACAACAAATATATTAATATATAATATTATATAAATATATGAATTAAAATATATTTAATTAAATAATGCTTCATGTTCAACTCCTCCCGTCATTGGTTGTTGTTCAATCAATGAATTCGATTGAAGAGGTTCTTTCGTTAAAAAAAAAAAAAATGAAATCAATATAAAATACATCTTAATTTAAATTTAAAATCTGAAAATTGAGATGAAAAGATAAATGAGCAAGGAATATATGTTCTATAGCGTTAGAAAATTAATCTCTTAGTTTTATTTGCCATTAACATCATTCAATCTACATTAATTATAATTAAAAGAGTAAAACTGAAATATCAAGGAAGTAGAAAAACCAGGAAAAACTTCATGAATCTATCACCTCGATAAAACTTAAATTCCACACTCAGATCAAAATATTGTACAATAGATCATTTATTATGTCCCTCCATTCAGAGTATTTATTTATTTTGAAGAACTTGAAATTCTAAATCATTTCAACACACGATTTTCCAGATAATTACTATTGAAGGATTTAATAACTTCAGATCGTTCCTAAATCTTGAATTATACCATATCCTTTTTTAAAAAATAAATAAACAAATTTGTTTTTGTCTTTTTAAAGTTTCAATATACCTAAATAGAGTAACATACGTCAAATAGATATTTAATGCTATGGAATCTTATGTTTCATGAGTTTAAACAATAATAAATATTATTCGAATTAACTTAAATTAAATCTTTAAATAAAAACAGAATGAAAAGATGGTAATGTGATCTTACATCGAAAGCTATAGCGATATCTCTTGTTCTTACACCAAAGAGCCTCATGTCGTTTCTTTCCTTATTAAGCTAATAATAACTCGAGATTTCCTCGAAGTAATCGAGCCTTTGTGCCTAATGAAGGTATATTGCCCGAGGTAATTATGTTTGAGATGCAATAATTTCGAATTAACAACATCAATAGTCAAGAGGAGAGAGTGTAGCGGTGGGGCCCCGCCTCGGGGCTGAGGTTGAGTTTGTGTAAGCCAGGACAAACTCTCTTATCAGGTCCATTACCTTCCAGACCGAGATTGATAACAGGGGGTTTGGGGTAAACAGTCGGGATGAGGCTTTTGGATCACCCAAGGCGTTTACCTTCCAATATTCTTGCTATAATATACAATATATATAGTTTACTTATCCTGTGTACAATTAGTGCTCACAGATTTAAAACAAACTAGCAAGTATTTAAAAATTAAAGAATTACTTCATAAAGAAAACAGAATGTATGGATAAAAATATGGTCCTAAATCGAAATAGCACTGTATACCTAGAAGAACGTTCCCTCATTAACTCTCTCCAATCTGGCTTTCGACCTTGTTACTCAACACAGTCCGCTCTCCTGAAAATAACCCACGACCTCCAAACCGCCATTGAACACCAAAACCTAACTATCCTCATCCTTTTAGATTTCTCCAAAGCTTTTGACACAGTTGACCATAACATCCTCCTTAACAAATTACAAAGTCTACCTTTATCCAACAGTGTTTTGCGCTGGTTCCAATCCTTCCTCTCAGATCGGTCGCAGTATGTAGTCGTTCCAGGACAACCTCCATCCAAGACACGATCCCTCTCCTCTGGTGTTCCTCAGGGCTCCTCATTGTCTCCTACTCTGTTTGCTATTTATATTAATGACCTTCCCCTTCTTATCCGTCACTCCAAATACCATATCTATGTAGACGATTTCCAAATATACCTGTCCTTCCCGCCTTCCGACCTATTACTAGCCACCAAAAGACTTCAAGAGGACTTGAACCGAATAAGTCACTGGGCTGTTGCCAACAAGTTGAAGTTGAATACAGAGAAGACAAAGGCAATTGTAATAGGTTCCCATCACCTCCTTAAAACTGTTCCTCATATCCCAAACTTGTTCCTAAATAATAATCCCATTAAATTCTATCCAACCATAAAAAACCTTGGAATCACCTTTGACCAAACTCTTTCCTGGAAAGATCATGTTTCCGATATTTTCCGTCGTACCTTTTACACTTTAAAGTGACTAAATTACCTCCGTCACCTATTTCCACTTGAGACCCGTAGACTCCTAGTTACTTCCTTAATATTCCCCCACTTTGATTACTGTTGTGCGGTGTACGGAGGCGTCTCTGGGGACCTCGAGGCAAAAATAAAACGTTTGATAAATTGCTTTGTACGATTCATCTTCGGGATCCCGAGGGACGCCTCTGTCTCCCGATATTACGAAGAGTTGAAGTGGCTTTATCCTTCCTACCGTCGTAAGTATATCCTTGCATCTTTCCTCTACCAAATTATCCAATCCCGCCGTCCATCCTATATTTTCGATCTCCTTCAATTCAAATCCTCTGTTCATTCTCGTCATACCCGTTCTCGGCCTTCAGATTTATATATAGCGGCCCACCGATCCGCAGCTTTCGACAGATCTTTTCTTGTCCGATCCTCATCCTTATGGAATTCCATTCCTCCTTCCATTCGTCGCTCCAATACTCTTATCACCTTCAAATCCCGCTTGTTCAATCACTTATTTTCTATCCAGTTCCAAAAAACATTGTAAATAGATTTTCTATGATGTCAATCAACATTTGTGAATATGTTCCTTCATTTATAATTTTGTCTCTATTAACATACGAATTTCGTGTGGTTTTTGTTTTAAGACATAATCAATTAGACTATTAATACCAATTTTATATGCTAGAAGTTATTGCATTATGACTTGTTATAATTTTCATTTGTATTTATTAATTGACTTTTCTTTATTTTTATTTTTTTTTTATTTTTAATTATCTGTTAACGCATATGTTCCTATATCAATAACTCTAAGGCTCTGAAGCCCACCTATCATTGCCTGTAATTGTTATTCTAAAGGGACTTGTCCCAGAATAAATAAAGAGCTTATTATTATTATTATTATTATTATACCCTCCTTATATTAAAAAGCTTAACTTATATATATATATATATATATATATATATATATATATATATATATATATATATATATATATCCGAATATATCCAAAATCATACTAAAAATTACAAATATAAAAAAAAGAAGGTAAATTTCTTTTGAAAGGAATTAATAACAATCATAAGAAATATATCAGTGATCCTGAAATTTCTAAAAGATTATTTAACACATTAATTTTAGAAATGAGAATAACAAAATTTGATAGAATATAAATATTAGTAAATTAGCTTTTGAATTAAGAACAGTAATTATAATTTAAAATTTTCTGAATGAGCCAATTCTCATGCTCTATTAAGACCACGCAAAAGCCTTGTATCACAATTTAGAAATTTTGAGGGGCATTAGGCATCTATAAAGGCTAACACAAAACGTTAATTAATGAGAGGAAAAAATAAAAGGGCTTTTTAATTTTAATTTTTGGGTTATAAAAATAACAATGATAAATTCTCCAAGGGAGGAAAGAGAATTTTTTTAAGAAATGATTTTAAATCACACATTCATTTATAATTAGCTCAATTGCATGTGGGAAAGAGAAGGGGATGCTACTAGTAACATTCGGATGTCGAAATTGCTTTCGACAGAGGAGATCCTCCCCAACCCCCGGACGACGCCGTTAATGCCGTATAGGAAAAGGGGTCGACGAAGGGATGGGGTGTAAAATCCAGAGGGTTGATTAAGAAGCTCCACTCTCCTAATCCAGAGCCGTACGTGTTGGGAGCACACACGAGGAAAAACCC
Source organism: Rhaphigaster nebulosa (assembly GCA_948150685.1). Lineage (NCBI taxonomy): Eukaryota > Metazoa > Arthropoda > Insecta > Hemiptera > Pentatomidae > Rhaphigaster > Rhaphigaster nebulosa. The sequence continues at coordinate 79,377,764 of OX411309.1, read as the reverse complement.
TTGCCAGCTAATCTCCGGGTTCCCAGGCACCACTCTCCCTGAATATCTTATTCGGCGAGGACACCTGCTCTAATGCGTTTGTCTGGTATGGCAGTCAGAACATCTCCAGCTGGACGGGGGAAGGGGGTGTCCGCTTCGGCCTTCTTGTCAAGGGGCAGCTTGGCGAGGATTTAGAAGTCACAAGACATGCCCCGAATCTCGACATGTCCGTTGTTAACACTATTATAATAGTAATTAATTATCACCGTGAATTTATCAATATTAAATATTAGTCGATGAAAAACATTTATTAACTCTCAATGAATTTCTTGTATTATATTCAGCAATGCTTGTTGTTGAATAAACGATTTATTTGAATCATAAGGTTTTTGTATCACATAATTTATTCAAAGAAAAAATGGGAAAAAAAAATAGGACTACCATGTATTAAAATTGTATATAAATTTGAATTAAAAGATTCAAACTTCGACTATATTATAAGAATAATAAGTTTTTAATATAATTTTTGCAAGTAAGCCAAACGTCTATTTTGGTGAATAAAGAGGTTTTGGTAAACAAATAATCTAAAAATTACTTTTTTTTCATCTTTTTCCTTGAGTTGTAAATAATCATCTTCAGCATAATTAACAAAATTATATTTAATACTCAGATAATAATTTAAATTACGATAATTATACCCAATGATTAGAATTTGCATATACAAAACCTAACCGTGAATTGAAATATTTTATTTTAGTGCTACAAAACAAATCATTGACAATAATATTAGTATTTCTATGATGTATTCTTCATGCGTTAAAACATTAAAATCATATAAAATGTCATAACACAAATATATCAATTTTAAAAGAGGATATCTATTGGAACTCATTGTCAGTCTAATAATAATTTAAGAAATTATATTCTGGTTTTATTTCGAATTTATATAGATAGCTATTTTGTATTATTACATCAGTACAGCTGTTTACATCAGTAAAACATTTATAAAGTACTTAAAAGCTATGTCCATACTGTTCGAATTTCGGTTCGACATCGCATGTGTTGCATTCTTTTCTCCGTTCGACATGTCGGATTGAAAATCGGATAGTGTGGACATAGATATAGTTCATTATCCATCACTGCAAGGAAATACTCTACAAGTAACATAATCAACCATACTTGTTGACGCCAATTTTACGCCAATTGACGCAAATTTTAATTTCCATTTATTTGCTTATATTTCTTTTTTGTCTATTGCGGGATAGTTCATTGATTTCGAAATCTCTGGTCTCCTAAATCGGACAGGAATTTTATTTTCGGGTGAGGCAGACATTTTTTTTTCTTTTACATCGGCTGATTGACTCTGTGGTCGGGAACATACTGGGGCACAATCTACAACTTCGAAGCGGATATCTGGTCCTCATTGGGATGGGAGAAACCCGCTGGTTGAGCGTGAAAGCTGGCTCACGCCACATCACCTCCTTCTATGACCGTTGATAAAAAAACATTGCATTTCTTTTTAACTTACATTCTGTTACATAATAGGTTATTTAGCACAATTGAAGAGTTAAGAGAAAACATATCGAAATCGTTTTTTGAAAAAGGCGTAAGCGCTATTTAGCAAACTTCACAGGAAATACATGAAACGATTTTTCACCAAATTACAATATATTTTTTAAAAATTGTATTCTTTATTGTATATAGTAGGAATTTATTAACCCTGGCAAAATCTATATAATTACAATATATTTTATAGGATTCTATCACTGGTAAAGGCAAGAGTGACGACTGAGAATCGTTAGTATTTGGTGCTTACGTCATCAATAATAGATTTTTAGACCATTTCCAATTTCTTTTCGATATATCGTGAGCGGGAATCGATATAGGTGCTGTTTACGTCCCAAAATCAATTGAAACCTAAATGTCCAATTTTTGGCGCTAAACCCTTTTTCAATAAAAGGCGTCGAAATTATTAAGCAAAAATTGAAATCTTAGAAAAATTAAATTTAGTTATTTTTTTATCCATATTTCAGACTGGATCACTGTATTTTCAACTGCTGAAAACTACAACAATTCAAAGTTTAGAAAAAGTAAACAAGGTGTTATGTAGAAAGGAGTATGTAAAATATTCCACCAAGCAAAAATCCGTATTTTCCCTAAAATGTCTCATAACACTTAGCTCATTAATTCACTTACTTATCACTTATCACCACTTAGCTCATTAATTATTAGGTATTCGCTTATAATCCTAATATAAAAAAAAAATATCATTACCAAGAAAAGCATCAAGTAAAAAACTAATTTATGGTACACCTACATATGAAGAAAAACAGGGGGAGTGCAATTGACAAAACCTCCCTTAGAGACAATAAGAGACGCCATCGAAGCGTCACCTTATAAAACACCTTTGTAAAGGACACCCCCATAAGAGCGGGATTATAAGGCTATATATAGAGCGAGAGGGAGCGAGGCCTGGACCCGGGGGAGCCCAGAAGAACTTTGATTGTCTAAATCAGATCAAAAAGGAGTCGGAAGACAAAAAATACTATGTGGAGCCCGCCCCCTCTATCACACCCTCGAGGCCCACTTGTCCGTCTCCAGATAGTGTCCATTGGCTAATTGTATTGCTAGTTTTTTTTTTTCTTTCTTAGCAGAAGAGAATCATCTTCAGAAGTTGGAATGATACAATTTTAGAAAGGAAAAACATGATATTTAGTCTATGTCACGTAATTATTACCATTTCGAATACAGTAATATACGTCAATAAAAGATCGCAGATGTTAACATTTCTCGTTAACAGTTTTATTTTTAATTTTTTTAATCATTGACAAAATTTGAAGAATATGAATGTAACAACTTGAGGAAGAAATTATAAGATATTTGTCTCAAAATAATTCGAAACGTAAAAAAGAATATGTGTAATATATAACTATTTATATTAATTAATATAAATATTATATAATCTTCCATTTTGTTTAAATAATTGACAAGAGATGTATAAATATGTATTGTGAGAACCATACAGTTAGATTGAGGATAAGATGATGAATTTACTAGAGTATTATGAAATGATTTTTAATGCAGTTTCAATGAGAACCAACCGAGGTTTCAGGAGCCTTATGACGAAATTGGGGAAAGTTCCTAGGTTGGTTCGTTTTTGGTCAATCATTTTCAATAATGAAAATTTTCAATGGACCCGGTCCTTGTAAGTTGCTTTTAGTTGGCTGACGGTCCTGACATACCCGGGGAAAGGGCGATTCAATACATGATGAATTCGGGTATTCGAGCTACACTCTAGTCGAACTATAGTGCACTTTTGGAAGCGCATTAACCCGCTCGACCACGCCGACCCCATATATATATATATATATATATATATATATATATATATATATATATATATATATATATATATATATATGTATATATATATATATATATATATATATATATATATATATATATACATATATATATATATATATATATATATATATATATATATATGTATATATATATATATATATATATATATATACAATTATATATTTAATAAATATATAATTATATATATATATTTTTTTTTTCTGTTGGCACTGTAGGACCATGCAGATCTTTGGCCGCGCCATGTGGTCTTCAGACATTTTATCACTTGCGGGAGCTCAGACAGCCTGAAGGGGATCACCCAACCTCACGTTGCTGCGAACCTTGGTTTCCATGGTGCAGCGGCAGGCTGCCCATTGCTCCATAGCCTTTGGGGCCGATTCGGCAGTGTCCTTCCCACCGACTCTCTCTGGTTCAAGGACAATAACAAATCGGTCTAGACCCAGGATTATGGCTGTTCCGAGTCAGCAGGTGCACGAGGACCTATATTTCTTTCCCCGAAGCAGACCATCGATGGACCAAACCTCCAGGCTATTTACATCCTGGAAGACCACAACGCGATACACTATATATATATATATATATATACATATATATATATATATATATATATATATATATATATATATATATATATATATATATACTTTGTGTGTGTATTGCTTTCATTACTAATTTACAACTAAGATAGTAATTATCTTAATTAGAATGAATAATCACTTCCTCCATTGAGTGCACCTGTTACTGAGGCATAAGGGAGACAATATATTAAAAGATTGCCCGGAGCCCAAGGAGGGAGAAGAGATTTGTGTTTGTAAGTGTCATAGCCCGCTAATCCGGTTATCTCGAGCGGTATGTGCTGGCGGAGAAGCACACCTTTCGCAAACAGGAGCTTGTTTGTCATGAGGTTATCTCCCCGCTGGGGGCTGTCATCCGTCAGTCTGCAACCTCTTGGGCGGGGGAAAAATTGCCAACGTCATGTGCGGATAGCACACCACCCCTCACTGGAAATTTAAAACATTTAACCAAAAACGTGATGCCCCTCTTCCGATTTGGAGCTCAAAGTGTGGCCTATAATGATAATTAAGATTGGACAAGAATAGGTTTATTCTCGAAACAGTACAATAGTAACCACAGAATAGATAAATTGTTGTGTTTTTTAATTTAGAATGAATATTATACTAATACATTAAATTTTATATTTAAAGGAATTAATCATGATATATATATATATATATATATATATATATATATATATATATATATATATATATATATGATGGGTACTTGGCCCCTGATTCAGGAGAGGATGGATAAAACTGGTTTAGTATTCTAGCCCATGGAGAGAAGCCAAAGGCCCCAGGAACAAATTTTTCCGGGACCTCGTCAAATTTTAAACAACAATACTTTAAAGAACTCTTTGGACTATTTAGGTTCAATTTCAATATTTTAGTTACAGTTTACAGTCCAATATGCAGTTAAGAAAACATCAAATGAAGTAATTTTGTAAAAAGGCCATATTATCGCAATGATCACTTCAAATTAACAATAAACTGCAAACGACAGTCCCTATTCGTTGCAATAAGAAAATAATTGTATTTGTAAACAAACACACTAACACAGGTAGTTTTATATATCTACTATCCACTTTAATTTATAGTCAATATAGAAGATAAAATATGAAACATGATCGGTTTGCTGCCTCACGAAATCATTGGACAAGAAACAGTTCTTACCAATTAGTGAAACCAAGACAATCATGGGTTGTAGTGGTGCAGTTTATTTTTCAATGTTTGCTAATGATTATTATTGCGACCTTTTAGCGCGATGTTTTGTTATTAAAATAACAATCAATTTACGAATTAGTTTATGTGATTACAAAAATGTAAATCAAATTGTTAAAAAGAAATTCAATATGGTGTATTAGACAAGGAAGCTGTCTGAAGATATGTAGGAGGAGGCTTTCCCTTCCAAGAGTGCAGGTTTCCCTTCCCGTCCACAAGATTCTTGCCTAAGTTTACTTAAGAAGATTGCTGAAAATAAAAAAAGTTAATGAAACAATTATATTGTGCGATTCTTTTCTATTGAACTGTTTAATCTTTAAAAAAATAAAATAATGAACTAGATACAAAAATAAAAAAATTATTATTAATTTTTTTTTTTATAAAACTTAAAAAGATGGATGCTCAATAATAAATTTGGTTTATGATATTCAAAAGATTATTTTTCCTTGGTTTTTATATAAAATTTTAATGGATGTAATAGTTCTCAGTAGAATTTAATAAAAATAATTAAGAATCGGGAATTTTTTTTAATCCTAAACCCAAAGAATTATTTATTGTAAATATAAAATTCTACAGTTCAATGCCAGCCGCTAATTTTATATTACCTGCATCCAAGAAAAACTTATGTGTTTATGTAAAAATAAGTATAAATATATAAATATTTACTTATTTTAAATAGGTTTAACGTATAAATATTGAAGTGTATAAGTAGCTATTTATTGTTACACGAACCGGATTGAAAATGCGCTATAGCACGTATACGGTAGTTTGGAAGAACGGGACGCACGTAGATATTCACGGACGATAAGGCACCCCCGCTATAAAAATGCTAACAGGACATATTGGGAGTTAGGACAGCGGTGCCTTCATACATAGGCAGCGGGAGGGCATCGCCGCCAGCGCTCATCGTTTTTCAATTGGCTTTTTATTACCTTCGGGGATTGTCCTTTCCACGATGCTCCAACTTTGTAAATATTTCAATCCTTCCCTATCTCCTGTTATTTTGTCCCTCCGGATCATTTTCTCTATTCTGACTGCATGATTCTGAAAGAACATGAGATATTGAGAAAAAATGCTAGTTAATCATAGTAGGCGCAAAAGTTTATTTACTGGGCCCGTCGATAAATAAACCAACCTGGCAGATAGGAAGAGCTCTTCAATAGTTGAATTGCGAGATTCCCAACTGCTTTTAAGATATAACTTAGAGCGCGAAGACACGAGATTCCTCGGCGGACGTCCGTCATACTCCTTGGTATCTCGAGGAAGCGGATGGCTCGGATCATTAATACCCGTCATTTTTCCTCCAGCCCCATATTTCACGAAGATCCCCTACTTGAGGAAATTGAACATCCCTTTGATCTAGGAGCCGCAGACTCACCCCTTTAACCATTGAATTATTCACATCCAACCCCAACCTCCTCGCTGGTATAACTCCTTTCCCTAGTTAATGCCGCAGTATATTTCCTCAGAGGATTATTTTTATTGGTCGTAGACAGTGGCTGGGGGAGGTATTTTAAAATCTCTCCTCCGCTCCCGCGACTTTATCCCAGGGGAAGGACATTGTGCTTTTATTCCGCTAGGCGGGGTTAAAAAGCTCAAAGAACAGAGTATTACTTTTCTTTACGATCCCGGGCGCGAACAGTTACTTCTCATTGTCAAGGGTTACACAGGTCATGATGAAACTGTTCGAGACACTTTTCCTATTGAGAACTTCATATCGATTATCTTATTAATACATAGAGAACGCAATTTTTATTATTTTTATTATTATTCAAGCTGGCTATTGTGCCAGATAATGCACTGATTGTCTATTTATGTTTTGGCAGGTGCGGATGAATAAATAATATTTTTTAAAAAGATAAAAAATTCCTATAACAAAAACCTTTTTCTCAAGTAATACGTCTTATAAAAAAAAGGAAAATAGCAATGCGAAATTATAATGAAAAAGTAGTTAGTTCATAATTAATTTATAAACAAAATAATTAAAAGCATTTTTTTTTTAATGTAATACTTTATGATATACTTATTTCTAGATGCCGATATTTCTTAAAAATTGTAATAAATTAAGTTTAAATTTAAAAAAATCATTGACGAATTAAATATATGAAGTTCTCAGAAGAAAGGCGGAGTCACGCCTTTTTTTCTGAAATGGAGTTATACACATCAATATGTTCATATCGTTCAGTAGAATAAGATGGTATAAAGAAACAGCAAAAAATGTGAATGGTCGTTTTTTATAAGCGTGTAAAGAATACTGCCTGACAGTGAAGATACTGACTGAAAAAAATAGGAGCTCCAAACTTTAAAACTTGATTATATCGAAATGCATTGTGGGAGGGGACATTCCCCCTTTCTTCTATTGAAATATCAACTCAGAGAAAACCAACTGTGGCAATGGAGACTCAGAATGAACAACTTCTACATCCTTTCATGACCCAACTAACCGGAGGAAAGACCAATTCTAAAAAACTTTCATTACCAAACTATAACGATTTAAAAATATAACACTGAGAATGAAAACCACTGAAAGTATCCAGTATCAATAGATTTACAACTGATTACTTTCGAAATATAGAGTAGCATTCAGCATATTGAACTGCAAGAGCAAACAAAATTAAACAAAGATGTCACAAAACAATCCTAAGTTTGAGGAATAAATGCCTAAAGATATCACATTAGCTGGATGATGAAGTAGCATCGGATACCTTCTGTGAAGTAACAGCGGAGCAGTGGGAAGTCGCTCCAATAATGGATGGCTCTCAAGAGTTCGTGCCGGCTGAGGTTTTACAGGGGATGTTTTAACCAGTCTTCCCCAGCGGATTAAGAGGGTACGAGGGTACGGCAGGTATTAATGAAGTTGCGCAAAGTTCTCTCCCTTCTTCAGGAGGGAGGCTTTAAATGTGAAGCACACACGGCCTTAAAACTCTCCTTGAAGAAGGCGGTCAATGCTCATCCCTTAAGGCTGGGGATAATTATCCCTTTGTCTGACGGGCCATTGTCCCGTCCAAGGGCCGCTCTTATCATAACTCAATATGGCAGATAGGCATCTCCCGGCCCAGAGATAGTGCGGCTTCCTGTCCTTCTCCCCTCTGCTGATGAATCAGATGAAGGAAGTTGTGCACAAGGACTACTGCCATTCTCTGAGATACTGGAGGTATGAAAGACTCAGATTATTACTCAAATCTACTAAACATAAACGGTCAACTATATTGCCATATATTATGAAAAACAAGATTAATTCACTTCAATTATTTCTATTTTATAAATAATTATCCAAAACTTGATATCAGATATGAGGACTTATGAATTTTCCATACTGTTTAACATGCAATAGTCCAGAAGACTACCGACAAAAAGTTACTATTTATCAAAATCAATCTAAATCTTTTCCAAAAGCTTCATAATACGGAATTTCACGATAATAGAGCATAGCTGAACTATAAATCACCAGCAATGGAGTCCACAAATTTAATAAAATTGGGATTTAAAGAAGATAAGATGACGGTGTATCAAGTAATTAAATAAGCAAAGATAGCCAGACGCGTGGGTTTTCTATTAAATAATTTGTTGTTTCTTACAGCAAATTTGTTATAAATAAAAATTGTTTTTGGTATCAGAATATTGTAAAACAGGGATTAATTACTGTTTTTATGAAAACGAATTACGCATATTGGGATACTGTTAATTTTTAATAAATTTCACCAGTTTACCTCTCATCCCCTCTCCAAAAAAAAGTTATAAAAATATTAAATATTTTAGACAAAATTTAAAATAAATTATTATATAAAATAATATTATAGCAATAATAATATAACTAGTTATGACACTAGATGTTTAGATTAATGTTATTAAATTGAGTTAAATTTTAATATACGTTTTCAGCTATAGGAATGGCTTTTGTTTTGGCTGAATCGTCGTATTAATAAAATGAACTTTTATAAAATATTAGTATATTTAGATTTATATGACCTCTAAAATAATTTGTTTTTTACTTAAAAATTAATATTAAAAAATAATTGTACAATCATAAGCTTAAAATATGCTGATTGCTCAATTAAAACCACTAATATTTGATGTTATCAGAGAAAGTCTAAGTTCTCTTAATGTAAAATTCTGTCTAACAAAACCTATGCTGTAGAACGCTTTTAAGATCATTCATGGATAGTAACAACAAATTATTGCTAATAACTAGATTATGGATTTATTAATTATATGCGCTAACAAACTAATAAATAAGTATTGTTTATATTATTTGAGTCCTTCATTTATTTCGGGGCCAGCGGTAACTCTTCACCCACTACCGGTATTCTTCGTTGATTCTCCTCTTCTCCTGGTTGTTAAGTTCTTCTTTAAGAAACATCTTATACTCCAGCGTTAATATGCCTTCAGGTTTCCAGAAGATTTGACGATAGGAGGCGAAAGGTGTAATAGATAAAACATAAGGTAGGCAGGCGACATACTAAGCAGTTTTCCAGCGGCACAGCTTGGAGGGTGGAGGATATGAAATATGTTAAGGAGGGAGATTTGATTTATCGGGAAGCGAAGGAAAAGGGGGGGGGGAGAGTTTGGAAAAAATCCGGGGTGCGGAAATAATGCAATAATAATATAAGGCCCTCTGTCCCTATCCCTATTACCTCATGCAAATCTCCCCGTTCCCGCTAATTTTAATTTCCACGGCCGGAAAAACCGAGGGGGAAGATCAACACCTGCATGACGGATGGAGGAGTACACAGTACAGGATAAAAGAGGGGGAAAACCTCTTTTTCGCAGCTCAGGTGAAATCGAGGACTGCTTCCAAGGGTCTTTTCAGTGCCCAGGAGGCATATGCATAATTTTTTTGGGAGGATGATTTAAATTTATTTTCGGGAGGGGATTTTATAATAAGTAGGCAAACAATTAGCCTAATATGACCAAATTTGGAGTACGTTTTAAGGATAAGCATGAAAAATAGATCAAAAACTAATGTTATAATAAACAAAAATATTACTTAAAATACAAATCGTATGTTGGTGGGAACGAAAATGATCTTTTTTCGTACATTTCGGGATACATCCTCCTGACCCCTTCCCTGCATACGTCACTTTTTATGTCCACTTCTTTTTTTCTCAGCAAAACATTCATAGTAACTTCTGGATATTTAATATTCACAAATAGCTAATTCAACAAAATATATCTTAGAAGAACTAATTATTAAGAAACAGTTCTTTTTTTACTCTCCTTAATTTGAGAGAATTTAAGTTAGTTCAAAGCCTGATTTAACTCTGTATAATTTTAATATCTTTCATGAAATATATAGATGCGATCTAAGAAAAGACGAAAAAAACAAAACAGCTCAAGTAAAAATAAACTTTAATAATTAAGAATAATTACATGCGAACGTGACCCTAATATGTTTGACGAGCTTATCAATAAATAAATATGATATAAAAGTAGTACCTATATTTTATGGCTAAATATAATCGTTTTCTACATATATTTTATTAAACTAAAAATAAGATTGTTCTAAATTAAAATTCGAATCAAAAATGTATCAGCTAAGGGAAAAAAAGTAAGAATACAATTCACACATAAAAAAAGACTTAGTCCTTTAACAATAGTCAGCGAGGAGAGAACCAAAACAAAAGGCAATATACAAAAAAATAATAAAAAGTAGAAAACAAACCTAAAGAACCACTTAACCTAATCAACTCAAGTTATCGATAGATAGTGAAATGTACTCTACAACAATTCTGGAACAAATCCTTTCGAATATAGAAAATGGAAAAATAGTTTATGAGGGTTAAGAGAAATGGAAAATTAGATGTCAAGAAATTATTTTAAATGACTTTTTTTGGCTCTATATTTTAAAAATGGTAAAATAAGTGAGATAAAAATAAATAAACTAATCACACCTCTTCCTCTTAGGTAGTATGAAAAATTTCGAGTAACAAATTTGAATATTGCTTTTTTCATGAATAAAGTAAGTAATTTATCTATTCTTCTTCAGCTACGAAAACATTTTCCAAGTGCCACACATTACTTAGTAATAGGATATAGTTGTGTCCAAAGTGTTTCCACTATTCACATCTTTTTTTATTTATCTATAGTCGAAAGTTTTTTATTAGTTCTGTGACTGTTACATTAATATTCACATAGTTCGTCCACAGCCAGACTTGAATAAACCCTTTGCACTGCAATAGCTAGAACAGAAACTAGAAGTACTGTTTAATTCATCAATGTGCGTGGATAGAACCGGGCATACCAACACGCAAAGTAATAGTTTCCATCCAATTTTTACCTAATTCGATTCACACCTCACAGCATACTATTGTTCACTCACAGAAATATATAATACTTAAATTATTTTTTTTTTATCTTAATTTTGAAATAAACTATTCCATTCCAATAAGCGCTCGAAGAAATCACCACATTTTATCGAGATGAAATATTACGATACACACAAAGAACATCAAGATGTAAATGAACTGATATTGACAAGGATGCATCTGATAATCCTGAACATATTTTCATTATTTTTTATTTTAGTGCATGGCATTATGCTAAACATAAATAAATCATTCCGAAAGTGGGGGAAAAGGAAGGTGAAAAGAAGAATTAAAATTTGGGGTAATCAGGAATAGTAGAAAATGTATACACAAATAGCTTTTCCAGCTAGTCAATTTAATTTTATATTTTATTACATATTTGAGAGTGAGCTACCGGTAACTAAATTTTAAAAGCATAGGTACTTGAAGGTTATGATTTTTTTTTAAATTAGTGTAATTTTAGAAAAATATATTATTTATCAGATTCAGATGGTATTTATGTATTGTAAACTGTTTAATTATAAAGATATTATCATAATGGAATTCTAAGATTTATTAAGTGTTTAAAACAAGGAACAGGTTACAAAAAATTTAATTTATAAAAAAAAAAATTCCTGCCAATCAATGTGATTTTGGACAAAAATCATAATTCATCTTTAAGTTGAAAACTTTTATTTATCAATGAAAACACTTAGTACATTATAACAAGAGGTCTTGATTATTATTTTTTTTTTATAATCATCATTATCACCATTATCATAATCATAATTCAAAATATCAATTTTATGTAATGCTAAACTGTTTCAAATTATTTTCAAGAATAGCTATACTGCTGTTTAAAATAATAAAGCAAGATAACAATAATGTTACATTATTATTATTATTTGTTTACATCTTTATTATGTCAAAACAGGTCAAATTTACTAAAATAATAATCCCAAAAGTAAAATAAATACAAATATATAATATAAAATAACTGAAATAAGCCAACATACAAGTTTTCCCAAATACGGTTTTTGACGCAGCAATCTTAAAAAAGAAAAAAATAGTAAAAACTAGTGTTGGAGCTATAATTTATAGAAAATAATCAAAAATAAGGAACGATGTAATTTATTCAAAAGTACAAGATAATTTTTGCAGAATACGATTTTAAAATTAAGATTTAAAAAATTTGTATAGAGAAAAATATACCCACGCAATATAAAACGTGTTATTTTAACTAGAAATTACAAAACTCAACAGCAAAAAAATCGATAAATCATTAAGAGTTTACCTTTTGAGTCATCAAAATAAAAAATGAAACTTTCTATTTGTTTACAAAAACTTGATAATTCAATAACACGCATGTCTGCGTGCGGCAATAAAATATTTCGATTTTTGTCCATGTTGAAGGATGCATTGTGTGGCAACTCAATTCGAATCGGTGCGGGCTGACATATTTTATAACAGACCCTTGAAACAAATCTAGGCCTTGAGACTCTGAGTAAAATAGTTTTAAAACTTGTAGAATAAACCACTCTAGTTAAAGACGTTGAACATAAATATCTACCATATAAAACAAATGTTGGAAGCATAAGGCTAGTTTAATGTTATATAACAAGTTACATATTTATTATTTTTATTTTTATACAAGTACATGGCTGTAAGCTAAATAAACGCAATACATTTTTATTATTATTTATATTTTTTTTTTTTACGTAAATACCTTACATCATAAACTCCTGAAAAAATTAATTGTTGTCTGAAACACGCTTGTTCCAATATAGTGGTCCTTACTTGACATCTTTCAGTGTTAGTCGAGTTTTGATTAACTCATGCCGTGAGGGTGTACCGTTAATCAGGGCTTTTCCTCGCCAGGAAACGATTAAACTGCGCAATTAAGATACAAGCCCTCCGATAACAGCGATACTTCCGTGGGTACGGTAATAAAAGTGGTTCCTTTCATATGCAATCAATTACAAGAGGAAATTATAATGAACAGCTGACTTAACACAAGCGGATCTTTCTTTATTATTTCACATTCGAAATTTAATTTAGTTTTATTAGGACTTCCCACGCAATAACTAAGTTATTTTAGAAAGTCTATCCCACTATCATGGTTTATTTATAGAAGTAATATAATTATACAGATTACTAGAAATAAGTATAAACAAATGTCAAGTAGAAAATTAAATATTTTTACACTGGATACCACCTATAACGACAAAGGTTATGGCGACGAACCGGCTATAGGGACTAAATAGTCAGAACTTAGTATACCTGTTACATGAAATTTTAACTGAACCACATCGATTGTAACGACCGATAGGTTATAGCGACTTGTTTTTTCATTGAGCTAGAGAGTAAAAATAACGGCGCGGCAGAGGAAAAGGGAGGAGGGAATCAGCGCACAATTTAAACAAACTTTATAAAAATTTTCAAGGAAGAAGATGATAAGCAGTCACTTTCAATGAGAGACGCTTTGGACTCGAATCGTACTTTAAAAAAAAATTCTAGTGAACATTCAGAGAGACATCATCAGAGGGAATGTTGAAGCCAATAAAGCTAAAATATCTTATCAATATAAACAAATGCTCTAAGCAGTCCTGCATAACTATTTTATTTTTATTAAACAAGTTTAATGTTTATAAATGTACAATCTATGCACTATAATCGAGAAATTTTGGTTTAAAAATAGCGTGAAAATTGCAAAATTGTTCTACAAATTGCACATACATTACTAAAAGTTGCTAACGTCGAAAATTATAATTGTTGGACCTCTATTATCCCAAAGACCATCAGACTCTGTGGGCGATCTACTAGCAACTTGCGTTAGAGAAACGCCGTATGTAGAACTTGACCTGTTTCTAATGTCCGTTCTAATAAACACATTTTTTGAGTTTTCCTCCTTTCATTCTGTGCGCTATGGATATGTAAATCTATATAAAAAATATGGGAATTTCATACTTTCATTGAAGTAAAAGTAACAGCTTGTTTTTGAAAATTTGTTTTCTACATCATTTTCCGTCTTACAGAGTTGGTTATAACGAACACCGGCTATTAAGACGAAAACCGACAATCTCCTTCTGAGTCGTTATAAGCGATATCCAGTGTACTTAAAATAATTATATTATAATAAATAGTCCTCTCTATGATAGTGTGAATAATGGTTCGAAACAAAATTAATTCATTCTTAGGTGACTCGGTAAAGTTTTCATATCATAGGATATCCAATCCAAATAATTATTTCAATTTTTATCAAACCTTAGTAAATGGGGTCATTGATTTATTCAAAGCCATAAATAATAATAAGTTTATTATTGCAACCTAAGGAAGATCGTAGATAAATTAAAATTATGGAAAGTTTTCATATTGCATTCATAATGGTCTATTAATAATAAAAATAAAAGAAAAATAAAGTGTTAACGGTTTAAAAGTATAAAAAGTTAGGAATCAAAAAAATGTTCAATTATTAGCCAGTCAATGTGACAGTTAAAAATAATCTGGTTTCTTTAGCAACTATTTTTTAAAAGCTTCTTAAAAATTATATAAATAAACAACTCTAATGCTTCTGTAAGCGATGAAAATGTTATTATTAGATGATCCCAACGCCTTTAGTCCTTTCTAACACTAATTGATAACTTAACGTCAATGCCTGGTAAATTAAGGCATCATCAGGACTAAAAAAAAATCATACTAAAGATAACACCTCTCAACAGGCAAAGTATAGATATTACCTACATTACTCGTAAATAGTTCAAAGATTAGCTTCATTCTCCTCCCCCTCCCCCTCTTTTATTATTTATGTTATTAACTTAAGTTACATATTTTTTAGTAACAAGACATCTGCGGAAGAGCATTTGTTAGTTTCCCTTAAAAAAGTTTAATGAGATTATAAACCTGGATATTAATATTAAAGTAAGGATAAGAGAAAAATAAAAACAGAAAGACAGCAAAGTCTTTTCATAGTTAATTTCGGTTAAGGATGAATCCTTTATCTCGAAGCTTCTTCTGAATTCCAGCTCACAATTAAACGTCTCACAGGACTGACTGCCACCGCTAAGCCTGAATAACGAAGCCCCGCTGTCAAAGAGCTTGATGGGATGACAGACTCCAGAAGGAGCTAATAACCGGGATTGAGGTTTTTTACCCGTCGAGGAGGGTTCACGGGAGTTCTTGAAGTTTCTAATTACCAGAAGGACCAGTCAGCAGAAGGAGGCGAAAGGATTATTACAATATTGACAGTTGTAAAATTGACTCTGGGCCGAGAAAGGAGAGGGGTTCTACCAATTACTGAGGTGTTTGCAGAAATTAACCTTCCCTTCAGACAACCCTCTCAGCATACACGGGGTCGTCAACTTCTAGACGGGATTATTTCAGCAATCCCTATTTCTAGAACTTTCTTAAGTCCTACCAATGTAAGAGATTTTCAGATCAAGAGAAGGGATATTCCGGATTTAAGTAAATTAAGCACATAATAAAAATTATTTAGAATTTTGACGTAAGCAAATATAACACTAATATTCACTATTTCAGACAAAATCTTAACTTTATTTTTGTATTCTAAGGTGAACAAAGTACCAAATGTGGATAGAAACTCGGTTTTATATGATATATGAACATGGTTCTAACCTTATGGCTACTCTGAAATGAGTACCAGGCGATTGAAGCATGGTAATGACCACGCTGTACATTACCAACAGTGCTCCATCAGTGTTAGCGAAATTTACACACCGATTGAGAAATATTTCAGTTAAATGTAATTAAAGAATGAGGGCTATCGTTTATAGTAAGGGTCCAAGTATACATTATAATACTGACGCACTGCGTTGTACTAATTTAATAACAATAAGAAGTGTTTTTCGAGGTATTTAGACAGATAGAAACAATATTCTACTAGGAATATAATTTATGACCTACTAATGTAGTATCATTCTTAATGAGCACCTGTAACGAGTGTATTGTTTCACTTGCGTCAGTGATGTCACCTGTGACTATCAGCAAATTTGAAGATGTAATTGTTCTGGCATGTCAGCCATAGGGAGGGATAGTACCCAGCAGCACCTCTTCCCGGGTTTTATTTCAACACCTTTCTTTCTCAGAGGAGATCTCTCATTCAGCATCATTTCAGACGTGCTCTTGTGTTGATAGGATTTTCAGCTGTAGCCATATTTCTTATCAATCTGTAAGGATGTCCGTTTGTTTATGCTGAAATTGGAGACAGAGAGGCCGCACGTGTTTGTCTATTGTTAGTTGGTGTCAGTCAGTAAGTTAAGCTTTGTTATTTATGTAAAAAGGAGCTTCTGTTATTTTCTTAATATTTTGGATTAAAAAGATTGCAGATTTTGTAAGTCAGTCTTTTTTTCTGAACCGTATATCTGTGCGGCATATGCTCAAATATTCCATTTTAAGTTAGTATTCTTGTAGAATATTTTTAGTTTTCGAAAAAAATAAAAAAATACAATCAAGTTTTATATTCTTATAAATAAATTTGATATTTTACGCGCAGAGAAATTTCGATATTTTTGTTAAGAAACAAGAAGGAAACCTTATATTAGAAACCCATCCCATCTTCATCTTCACCTCCGCCCCCAGCTAAGACAATATTACCTACTACTGAGAACAAAGAGAGCATCCTAAGAAACGAGGACTGACAAACCGAGACTTCCTAATTTTGACTTCCCCCCACTCAGCCTCTCGGGATTTCTATGTAAATCTTCGCGCCTTGGAGGGAAAACTCTGCCGCCAAAATAATTAAGGAGAGAAAGAGAAAGTTGGTGTCGCTTCTGATTACCAAGGCTGTGGCTCAGCTGGCCATTATCTAGAATGTATTACCATTATGATTTATTTTCTTCATTAGTTTCTTTTCTTCTTTTTTTTCTCCCCCTTTTTAAATATTGTATTTTTTTTTTCCTACAAAAAAGACAAATGTTCATTGTGCGGAGTCATTATGGGGTCATTATCTAATTATGGTCTTCATAACTCAAGGGTAAAACAGTAAACAAAAACGAAAAAAGTTCCCATAATGAATTTCAGAGAGCGATACGACCAAATACAAAGAGTACCTATAAAGTACTGTAATCAACTAATTACAATCAAATACAATGAGAACATGATATAACTTGAGAAATACGCTCAAAGAAACTTTCGAAATTTGAAATATAATGAGGCACTGTTATTATTATCATTAAGAATGCCCAAAGCATGATCCGTCGTCTCTAACTTTTTAAAAGGCATCCCTGAAAGCTGTTAACAACCATTTTTATTTTGTAAAATAATATATTAATATAATTATATTATAAATAATATATTATATTATAAATAATATAATTATTATAATATTATTATATTATAATTATTATAATATTATTATAATAATATAATTATTATAAAATAATATAATAATATATAAAATATAAATTTTGTATATTATTTAGAAGTTTCTAGCTGCCTCATGAGGTTTTCATTTATTTTGCAAGTAAATTTATTTTATAACGTTCCTATTCAATACAATTATTGTTAAAACTCGTTAGATGAAATCCTGGTTTACCTTTGACAATATAAAGAAGGAATGTCTTATAAACTACCTAATAAAGTCATTAAAACCATCTTTTATTGCTACCCTTAAAATTAATTTTTTTTTTAAATAAATATTTTTTTTTATTCCCGGTAAAAAATAAAATAAGATTCGAGTTAGAGAATTTTTCAGTAAAATTTGACTCAGTAAAGTTCCAATTTTTATTTTTTTATTTTAAGAAGCTTTGTACCCTAATCGAGTCATTTCATTTTGAAACATAAATATAATTTTAGAAGGCTAATTTTAGTAGAGGTGCATCGAAATTTCAATAATTGAAATGCTCACTGGAAGAGGTAGAATTTCGTTCAGGAATCATTTAAAAAATATTCGCTATTCCATGACATGTTCTACTAGCATAATTGCTAATGGAAAAATATATATTATCTAGAAGATATTAATATATATATATATATATATATATATATATATATATATATATATATATATATATATATATATATATCTTCGAGGCACATGTTCATAATTACTCTTTTTGTTTTAATTAGTATAAACTAAAACTCGCATTTGACTATGCAAGGTATTACTTAAATAAAATTTCCTCGACTTTTCATTAAAATATAATAAATAAATATTTCAATACTGGGATTGAATTTCTTTTTCTGGAATAACCTTAGGTCTTCAGGAATATAATTTTAATTTAAATACGAAAAAAAAAGTTATCCGAAGTGTACCTTTTTTTATAAACATCTTGTACTCATAAAAAAATTATTGAAATACAACGTCTTGAATAATTTATTTTATTTAGTAGCAATCTTTCTAGTGTAATAGCATCTTTAATATCCACAACTTTAGTATGTGTTATAGTAGCTGCGTAGTTACATACAACTGTAGCTAAATACATATTAGGTATGTCTTTGCATTGAGTTGTGTATCTAGCTGTGTATAGTTACTGCTGTAAGTGAGAGAAATAACGGAAAATGGATAAAGGAAAAACGTATATAATTTCTCAATATAGGTTTCCATTTTCAAGGATTGTTTGATTACAATTTATATAAGTCGTTCATCAGTTTTCCAAAAGTGCGTACGTTATTCTTAAAAAAAAAAAAAAAATGGCCGTAAATAGGATAACAGTATCACTTCCTAATTTAATACACAACCGCTAAAATACGACCAGACCAACGGTTGCCGGATATTGTAATCTCCACCGGCATTACTTGCACCTTCTGTTCCGATTTTCTTCGGATTTTTTTTTTCTTTTAGACCAGGTTCTCCAGAATTTAATTCCGTTCCCCAGCATCCTCCCCTCCCGAGGAGCGGCAAGGTGGGCACGGCCTAAGTAAAGATAGAAAACGATAAATCATAAAAGGAGTAATTACGAAGGGGATCGGTGTTTTAAATTAAAATGTATGCGAGCTCCCAACGGGGACGTTATGGTCGGAGCCGAAGCATTATCCGCCGCCTCTGAGATATTTATGGACAACATATGTTCTACCCCCTCTCTCCCCCCAGAGCTACTTGAATTTACAATTAGGAGATCTAACGGGGGTGGGAGTTAATATTCTTCTTTACATATTATTATTTACATAATCTTCCAGGGGAGGGCTGAGTTAGAGGTGTATTTACAGTCGGAGGGTATTTGAATGTCTGCAATAGATTGGCAGCTTGAGCGACATTATAAGGCGTTTTTCTGAACCGTCGCGATATTGCTGTGTGCAATAATATTAAACATTATAGCTATCATTTATATAAATACCATTAAGTGTCTTTATTTCTAAACAAATTCATAATATCGCCTTAATATTAAATGAAACAGTAGAACATCTTTTTATGAGATATTTTTATTTAAAACGGTGCTTTTGTCTATGGAAATGCAAAAAATAAGCATGTGCTTATAACATAAATATCATCCGTCGACGAGGCGTTAGTACATTAGGTGAAAACTATATTTTCAAAATGATAAAGGAACAAATCTTAAATTTATAAGACAGGCCCGTTTAAACCCGATTCTATAAAGGTAGCGAACAAACTATTAATATATCTTATTATTATTTTTTATTATTAAATAATACGATGTTTTCTGCCACACTTAATAGTTATTAATGACACATTTAACCATTCATATCATATTTACAGGAAAAATATGAACACTCAGCAAGTAGTAGTCAAGAATATTTGTTTTCGTAATTTAATTGTCAAACGAAATTGAGCTATTTTCTTGTTTTCTTTTTAAGAGGTCTCTATCCAATACTTTTTATTTTTACTATTAGACAATTGCAATTTTTATAAAAATATTTTTTTAAGATAATATACTCTTTTAGACCTCATAGTCAGATTATACTGTGCCACAGGAGGAAACGTCGGCGTACTTTATGCAGTAAAACAATGAGTGTATTTTAATTTTATTTGCATTCCCAACCTCCATCTCCTAAATCTTATCCATTATTAGCATTGAATAAAACGTTGACAAGAGCTTTATCAGTGAAATATTCGACCAACCACACAGTTTTACAAATATTCTGCGGAGGTGGTTTACTGTAGCCAAAGTAGGCAGTGGTAAACCGATAAAGTAGACATAAAAAAAAGAAAATAAATGGTAAATGTAGTTTGGCTAAAAATATATTATCTATTATACCGGTTAAATAAATTAGCTATAAAAAAAATCTTTTAATGATAGGCTCATTCGCCAACAGTTGATATAGTTATAAAACCTCACTTTGTTACTACCAGTTAATAGTTACCAATTTTTATTTGTTACTTCTAACACGTTTTGGAACGTATGGATATTTGTTCACTATTAGAAATGCAATTGACAGATAGAGGCCGATCCAAAAGTGCCTCTGGTCGGCCTAAGACAGTGACCAGAGCGGGGCAGGGCCATTTAGATAATTGGAGGGGGTGCTGAGGGTGGGGGAGGGGACTGGACCGAAAGCTCCTTGAATAGCCGCTGTTGATGCTAATGCCCGGTCAAGGAGATGGTAATGCGGCTACCACAGCACCTCCTGATTACACAATCACTGGCTCCAAGAGAGAGCTCCTTTCAAAGTGACAGTTCCCCGTTAACGGTTCACCTTCCGAATTTGATTAAATATCTCGGGCCTCCCGGCTCCTTTGATCCTCTTAATGTAATAAGGCCAAGGAGTTGCTCCAGTCGTCCACCTCCATCCAACTATCCACCTCCTCCTCTGGCTAATCCATATTTACTCCGCCCAACTCCTTACCTGGTCCCGCCTCAACTCTAAGTAGGTTACAGCCCTCTAACTCGTCTCATCAATAACAGTCCCTTCCGATGAATCGATTGTACCAGAATCGATTGGTCGGAGTCTACAGGCCTTCCCTTCAGAAGTATCGAAGGACATCGATCAATCCCGGAAGGAACTACCTTCTGAAACTAGAACGACATGCACTGAATTTAAAACCTCTGAATCGAATGGTTTTATAAGTAACTAAGGAGGGCTCCGCATGAAGCATAACATTTATTCACAAAGGCGTAATTAATTAATTAATTTAATATATATTTAGCCTTATGTTCATAAATTTTCTATTAATATAACTTAGAAATTGATAAGAGGCAGGAGGCTATACAGTACCCGCAAAACTGAACGGTTGGGAGGGTTTAAACGACGGACACGGTCGGAAGGATCAGAGCAAACTACAAAAAAAAACATATACAGCAGTTTGTTTATACGTTCACAATAGATGCCTCTATTTGGAAGGTTTGAATAAATAACATTTAGTAATTTTGCCGCAAAAAAAAAAACCTTCACCGGTTAGCTTCAAATATTCCAACAATATTGAAATGTTCTTTTTGTTTTGTTTTTTAAATATTGGTTATAATAGTAATAGTGTTTAATGACCGCGAAGGTTCATACCGATACTGGACCTTGCCTACATGCCTCTTTAGTAAACCCCGTAAAAAAATTAATATATAATAACAGACTTAAGGCAGTATTTCATTTACGTCCAGGTCTATCCGCCGTTTTAGTGCTCATTCACCACCATATTATTATTCTTATATTATATGTTATTATATGTATCTGGTTCGGGCACTCAATTCCGCTTTATGTAGTGATCATAGTTTTCCAGTCGAACTATCTCATCTGCTCTTAACAGAAACGGCCATATGTCGAATACAGAAGTAACATTAGGAATTAAGTATGTGAATTCTTAATATTTTTTTATAATATTATATTTTCTGTTCTATTTTAAGGGTCACGGCAGATGAATAGATTATACCAGCAGCCGTTCAAGGGATCTTAATTTTCATACATTGCCTTCAGATGTACCGTCAGATATCGAAAATCAATGATCAACCTTTATTATTTTTTTAATGTTTAAACCGTATAATAAATAATTATATAATGATTTTGTTTGTTTACTAGTGAGATGTCCTGTAAAGTAGCCTACGGTGTTGGCGCCATTGTTACCAAGCTTGCTTATTTTAATGTGATTCATTCTTATCCATCTAAACAAAATATAATCGGTGGACATCAGTCAATGTCAGTGCACAGATTCAAAACATAAAAGACATCTTCAATTGAAGCCACTGTATTTAAAACCCCAGCAGCTCTCACTGGTTTCGGAGACTGTGCGGCTTGTTTCACAAGAAATTAGACGATTGTTTCTACATTTTTTGTTGAGATTAACTATGTTTGAATTATGGATTGATAAGTATGCTGTGTGTGTATTCTAGCAGCATAGCTTGAAAAATAAAGATTTTATTTCTCCTCGACTGAAGGAACAGACTTTTTTTTCCAAGAAAAAAAGTTAAAAAAGTTAGCGATATCGAATTGGCAAATCTAAAACCTACAGTCACTGTTATTAAAAAATGAAAGCTCTTTACGGCACTAAAGTTTCTTATTGAGTAATTAAGTCAGCCCATTTGCCGAACGTCAACTGACAATCAGCAGATGAACCGAAGGTTTTAGGAATATAAATGGAAAAAATAAATAAAATATTTCTTCTTTAAAAATATAAATATATTCTTCAGGAAAACGAAGGTTTATGCTTCAGATTCACAATAAAGCGCATCTAAAATTTAAATAAAAAACCGATAAAACATATACAAATAAGATTAAACTGGACTAAGGGCGTGGAAATTGCTAGCTGTTAAATTAGCAGTCACACCAGGAGCAAGGGAGCAGCGCCATCAATAAGATTTAACAATTCCAATAGAGAGCCGCCTGGATAATCCGCAACATTAGGAGACCAGAGGTTCATTAGAAGGAGCGGGGGATCCAGAGGCAACCATTGTCCTCAATGCCAAGAGCATCCAATAAAGGGTCTTGTCTACCTGTTCTGTATGGGCTGCTTCCTTCCTCAGCGGCTTTGGTTCCAGTCCTCTGAAGGTGAGGGCGCGGCACGAGCTTCGTCAATACTAGACCAGCTGGAATAACATCTGGCTCAGCGATAAGTATCATTGCGCATGAAGAAAAAAGACAAAAGGTACTTACGTCCTCAAACTTGGTTACTATCAAGGGCAAAAAAAAGTTAGGATCTCCGAAAACGAATAATGGAGATAGGTTCGTTTCCAGTACGATGTAAGATCACTTCTGTTTTCGAAGGATCATAAATTAAGGTCCGACAGAATAAATGAGTAGTTACATAAATCAAAACGTTTCGGATCTGTCTCATATTCGAAATAAGCTAGTGAGGAAATATTCATCCATCTAGAAATATATTATGCTATACAATAATTTGCCGGACAAAATATTGTTTAACTTATCTCTCTAAGTGATATTTATCCACAAGTTATAAATAAAGCCGTTAATGTTTAAAAAAAAAAAGGAAAACAAAATTTCTTCGCAATTTTCCCTTTGAAGTTTATATTCTTTAAGTTTCCACTGCCAACGTAATAATCCAAGCTATAGAGCGAAAACGGTTACGACGAATGAGAAAGATACTGTGTAAAAAGACAGGTAATTGGCTAGGAGGGAGCGACAGGTGAGATTCATGGGGTACACCCTCTTAAATAGGGACTCACTTCTAATTTATTTAGTCCGCTTCACTGGCTTCAGTCTGATTAGGCAGCCTGATATCTTTAATGGTCGACTGAAGTTGGAGAAAACTTCCATTTACATCGCATCCCTAACGGTATTATCCCACTGCCTATACGATAAGGAGATTCATTGTCGAATAATATGTTTCTTTTGAATAATAGCAGTCAATCTCTGTAGTAAATATTGAAAACAATTTCAATGGTATTTATGTTTTTTCATGATCAAGTAATGATAATCCATGAAATTTCTTTTTAATTGTTTTCAAAACATTACAATAACACGTGAGAAACCTCTGAAGAGAACAGATAGTCACATATATAGTGATGAAATAAAAACTGCAGAAAATAATAAAGAACCTAGAGAACAGAGGGGACCGTAATAAATATGACGAGGGAGGAAGGATATACTGCCGTGTAAAAAGTGTGTGCCATGTTTGTCATCACGTAGTTCTTTATCCGTATTTGATGACTTCTTTCAGGGTATGCTGATGGTTTTTTTTAATCTTTTTTTTTTTTTTTTTTTTTTTTATAATTTATTCGTAATGGGTTTTTAAATTAGTGATATAGAATATATTAAAATTCTATCTACAAAAATATGAATAACCATTTACATATTTTATTGAAAATATCGGATTCATCCTGTCCAAGTTACAATACTAATTGACGTGAAACGACGCAAGCAACTGTTTAGGTTTATTTATGATTTTTTTTTTTAGTGTAAATTAAATGTTGAAGTAAATGCCCCCAAAAAAATCAAGAGATACAAAACCATAAAAGTAAGAAGGACAATTTTTCATGTCCTTTATTGAATGATTCTTATTGGTCATCTTAATACTTTTGATCAATCCCTATATTTTATCCAGCTAAAGTTGAAAAAGCTGTGACTCCGAGATCGTTCGTAAATTTATATACTGTATATTGTTCTGGCAATGACCAGCTTCTCCACTCATACCCTGAGCGCTATAGCGCCCTCTCTCAGCCTCCACTGGCTTTGTAACCAGAAACGCGATTGAGAGAGAAGAGCTGGGATCACCAAGAGACCTGCTTTTCCATCCGCAATCGGAGGGACAGGCTTGGTTTGGAGTTCTCCAGTCTGAGAGTAAGTAGAGGGTTTTTACTGGCAAATATTGACAGTATGCCACATTTGAAGACCATAATTAATAGTGATCTGAGTAACCATGTTAACCGTATTTATAATATATATATATATATATATATATATATATATATATATATATATATATATATATATATATACATATATTACATCATCGCAAAATTAATAAAGAAACAAATAAATACAGTGAAAATTAAACTTATAAAAAATAGTTAGTCTCTCAAAGAATAAAAAAAAATAAAATCGAACTTATGAACTTTATTTTTACAAATTCTAACTACTTCAATGACATCTGAAGATAACGGTCTAGATCTTGATGTTCGATTACTACAAGAGGCAATAAGGTGGATAATTCCGAGGCGAATGGCTGCTATAAGCTGGATAATTAAGACAAGGAACATAAACCTAATACGATTCAGAACTGGCTATAATGCGTGTTACTGACGTTTGATTGCTTTCTTGCTCAATAGAACGTTCAAGAAATATTCTATAGTTTAATTGATATAATACGGTGTATTTATGAGAGAGGAAAGGGGTAAAAAATAATAGTATATATAAAGCGTTAACATAAAAACATAGAAAATTTACAAGAAAAAATAATATAAATTTGAAAATAAATAAATATAGATTATTATTCCAATTTATATTATTTTACCTTGCATAAATTCTATGTTTTTATATAATCTAAACCATTTTCATTTTTTTTTTTCCCACCATGCGATCAATAAAAATATAAACAAATAACAAAATAAATAATTAATATTCAAGGGAATTTTTCTTAAGAGAGAAAGCTTTGAGAATTTTGAAACCTGAACTAACAGAATTCATTGACAGGAAAAAATAAATTTGTACCATCTTCCTGAGTACTAATAATGAAGATTTAAAAAGATCATGCTAGTTTGATAATTAATATATCTTTGTTATATAACGAGGCACAGTATACACAATATATAAACCTTAGAACAAAAGTGAGAGGTTATAGATGTGATAAGGGTTTCGCATGCTCGAAGGTTGGTCATCTTCGGCAACAATAGGCGACTATCTCAGTTAATGTTCCTCTGACGTGAGGCCTACCGGCCAACTGCTGGGCTAAGATAAATCAATTTAAGAAGGGTTTGAAATAACAACACACAATTTTCATCATGCTATAGATCAATGAATTATTAATTTTATTTATTTACAATATTTTGTTGTAATCAAGTTGTTCATTTATTTTATTTTGTATAAATAATGATTTAATATATATATATATATATATATATATATATATATATATATATATATATATATATATATATATATATAAATATTGCCCTTCAGTTTGACAAAAAAACAAAAAAAAAAAAGAATTATACAAGGCTATCAAAATTTAGATGAATTATTCAAAGTATGTAAATTATTATAATGTAAATAATGAGAATGACTACACAATTAATATGGGATAGATTCAAAAGTTATAAATTGTGTTATTTACAAACGATCAACAAAAGTATTTATTTAGTTATCGTCTCTACCATTGTTAGACATTGAATAAGAATATTGCATTAGCTGCTTCCTCAGCATCTTTAAAGATTTCTCTATGTATTGAGCCAAATGAAATTTTTCTCTTAGATAGGTAAGCCCCGGCTTCAAGGATGATTTGCCTAATAGTCATTAAATATATTATTTTATTTATATATGAGAAACAATTTGTTTTATTTACTCAAAGTAAAAGTAATTAAATTCATAGTATTGACTTGATCAAACGAATTAATGTATTATATTTAGAAGAGAATTATTTAACTAATAACAGTATCTAGTTCCTTAGATTATGGAAATTGATCGTCCGCCACACCTCATTCGATATTCAGTGAATAATACAAAACTAGAGGGATGAAAATACCTGCCCTAATATGATATACCTACAGGACAGCGGGCCAATCAAAACAAATTCTTGACTCAGTCTACATATTTCATCCATCCGGGGTGCCTTCCCGCCGTACGGCCAACGAATTATTCACTCGTATAACAAAGGGTTACGCATATTACAAAAAGGGGAGCTAAGGTTGGAGTCATACATATTTCATCCAGTACGGAGGAAGACACGCCGGAAAGAGCCGCGCTAGGAGTGCAATCGGTCTGAACGAGTGCTAATAAATCGAATCCCCCTGGAGATAGAATTACCATGAGAACTGTTATTTGCTCATTAGAGAGGTGGAGACCAACACTCCTAGCGCTCGGTGTCAACGCAAACACTGATCCCGATTCGCTCAAATATTCATCGCTCATCTCGGGCCAACTCATTGGAAATTTATCATCGGCAAACTCAGGTGGCGTGTCCTGTATCGCCATAGTGACGGTCAGTCTTTCCAAGTATACTTAGCGAGGGATGGGCACTGCAGTACGGAATTCTTCAACTTCTCGACACCTTCAGGCAAGGTAAAATGAATTCAGCTAATTGGAAGGTGGTCAAGACCTAATCTTAAACCGATTTAGACAATATTTCAGTGGTTTATTCAGATGATAAATAATAATAGCCATTTCGGCTCCTATTCAATAGTAAAATTGATATTTTTGGATTTGGAAACCTTAACTATTATGTCACCTTAAACAAATAAAAACTATAAAGTACTACTTCAAAGTTTGCATTTATAGTGTTATCAGTCAGCCTCCATTAGTTTATCAGAAATATATTTTTTAAGTATGATTAAGTCAATGTTATTTTTTATTCTTATTTTATGCATTGTTAATTTTTTATGTTTATTTGGTTCTTGTTTGTAAATATGCACATATTTTTCTTAAAATAATTAATGAAAGCAAACCTTGTTCTCAAAAATAAAAAGAAAGATAAAAATTACTGCTAGGATATCATTTGAAGATTCCAAAACAAAGCCCAAAGTATCTCAAGTAGCAGTAAATAACTAACCAGCCAACTTTTCATCGATTTAGACATTATCAGGAAATAAAAATATAAAATCATATCAATGCAGACCACAGATAGTACATCTCACGTCAAAACAACTAAAAAATACAAATCAAACAGAGATATTAAATCACTTCAAAGCTCTAAATATATTAATTGCTATATAATATTAATTGATCTTTGATGTTTGATAGCTACCTTCTGGTGTGCATTTATATTTCATATTTTTGTACCTTGATGATGTCTGAATTGACCAAAACCTTGACTATTTAGTTATTCAATGGAATTTGTGGAACCTAATTTTTTTTTTTTTTAAATGCCCTAATAATATCCTAACTGTCCTGAAACATATAAGCTTTTAGTATTTTATAATTAAAAAAAATAGTACCACGAATTTACTTGTTCTGGCTTACTAATAACTTTACATTATGTCATAAATAAAAATATTCCTATATGTGCCAATGATTTACTGTATGGAACTATTCTACATTCTACATTCTACATTCTATTGCAACAATTTTCTTTAACGTTTATATTTCAAATGCATTTATTCATTAAAGATTTACTGAGCATCTTAAAACTTTACTTGTTCAGAAATAAATAATAATAAATGTAATATCATAGAATAAATAATCAGGGCTCGGTCATTATTATTAATTCCCTGATATACAGCACAACCGATCATCTGCATCAATAATAAATGGAACATTATTATTTATTGTAAATAATAAATGTGAATATGATTACTGGCCATTTTCATAATAAAATGTTTCCGGGAAAGGCTGGTGGAAATAAAATATATTTTATTATTATACCCACGTTGTAGGGCATAAGCATATAATGACATGAATGATAATAAAAAAAAAAGTAATTATATTGTGATCAGATGAAATTAAACAAGTGAAAATGGTGGAAAAATATAGATGGATAGAGAGAGAGAGAGAGAGAGAGAGAGAGAGAGAGAGAGAGAGAGAGAGAGAGAGAGAGAGAGAGAGAGAGAGAGAGAGAGAGAGAGAGAGAGGGAGAGAGAGAGAGAGAGTGAGTGAGAGAGATGACCAGGTCTGACAAGAGGGTACATCTGAGGGTGGCGGTGCCAACCACGGAGTCGGTGATTGCAGTAATTTACAGGCCGGGACTTGACAGTGGGAGAATTATTAGGACTAACAGGCGAAGTGAGAGCATTCCTAGATCGATGGGGAGTTCTGAGGCATGGGAGGTCGAGAGGTCGCTCTGCGGTTCATATCCATCTCTATATTCCCCTAAGATGGATCAGGTACCTTCCGTCATTCAAATAATGGATAAGTTATATAAACAAATGAGCTGTATAGTTTATGGTATAATGAAGAGAGTAAAATCCTCGCACATAATTTAAAAGTAATATCCTAAGCTATGATCTCAAGGTTGTGTATAACCTAAAAATAACAATAATTAATATCCTAGTAATGCTGAATAAAACTACTGTCTTAAAGAACTTATGCCATCTTAACGAATGTCATATACAATAGCAAGAAGCATCTTTGTTAATATTAAGAATAAAAATATTTAAAAAAATTACTAAAATAATAACTATATGACTATGTAAAAGATCTATCTTATACAGGACACACAATCATCAAAATGAGGAGGCCAAATAAAAATCATAAAATGAACTAGCGTGGATTACAGGCCTAACAGTTTCAATGGTCGTGAAACATTTTAAATAATACGGCATTTGACTATTAGTTTCGTTCCAAATTATAAATTATTATTCAAAAGCAATGTAATTACATAATTAGTGACTGTTAAACTATGGTACAAAAATTTATTCAGACGGTAGAGATATGTAAAGTTTTGTAATAACCCAGATATCAAAATAAATAAGGTTTTGCCTACAAGTACAGAATAAAAAAAGCTAGTGAAATGCCATACAAAATTTATTATATTTTCTTAAAATGAAATGACGGTTCATAATACCGAAAGAAATGATGAAGAAACAAAATAAAATTTTGATACTGTAAATCATATTTATTTCAGCGTAATAGCGTAATTTTGGGTGCCAGTGGTAGCCAAGTTTTGAGGCCCCATAACCTTTTTATTCAAAATTTGAAAATTTGACTGTATGTTATACAAAATAATAAAATGCTAATTATCAATTATTTTACAACTAATAATTTAATTTGATATTGATTGTATTTTATTGTTTTAAGGCCAATTGGAGGCTCCCTTGGCAGAGGCTCGTGGTGTTAGCCACCTTGCCATCTGCTATTTACGCTTCTGTTTTAGCTTAAAGCAATGTAGAAATTATTTCAAACAAAGCATTTTTCATCCTCCCCTATGACCCAAACGCAACAAGAAAGGCAGAAGCGTTAAGGAGAATGGCTTTAAAAAAATGAGTTATCAACCAGAATAATTTTTTTAAAATTATAATTAATCTAAAGAAGACTTTATGCCATGTTATTTAAAAAAAAATATTCTAAAACCGATGATTATAAATATTTTTTCTATATCATTGATGCTAAGACCAAATAAGATAGTAACTGAAGCCCTACGCTGAGACTGAATGGATTGAGGAACCCCAATCCTCCACCAAGTCTAATTCTGGCTTAGCTTTTCAGAAACAAATTCTTAACAACAACAGCTGAGATAATGAATATTCAGATAGAAAGTGTCAAACTGCCGGGAAGAAGGAGAGGGGGGGAGGGAGGTTGGACTTTTAAAGCGAAAACCACGGCGCGGGAAAGGGGTGAGATCCATTTTCATATTTACATTCCGACGTCACTCACTGAGGCCTAATTCACTCATTCATCGGAATTAATTAGCAACGTTCTGAAAGGAGAAGTTGCCTGTCAGGCAAAAATACTTAATGGCGTTCGTTCGGGGGCTAAGATTCGGCTTTGTTTCGGCAAAAGTCTGTCGCCGAATGGAGGAAGTAAGATTTTATAAAACAGTATTTCTCTCAAAGCGTGGTCCGCGGAGGTAAATAAATTGTAATAGAATCTAAATAACTAATAGAAATTTAGAAAAGTTTCTAGTTAATTTTATAACGTTAACTGTACTAAAGAAACAATTTAATTTGGTATTCAGGTTTTTACAAAATTATTGTAAATAATTAAGCTATTATATCATTAATCAGTATTAATTTGTGTAAACCATTAAAATTATTGCAATGTTCTACAGAGTTCGACAGAGAAACGGAATGATTTGAGTTGGGATTAAGGGCTCATAAGGTGTTGGGGTTGAGGCGTGGTGAACGAAAGCGTAAATGCTTTCCCGGACGGTGTCCATTTCTATAAACTAGAATAACTCTCGTTCTAACGAATTAAGTGATTGTAGCTTTTAAAATAAAAATAAAAAAATTTTTTTTGTTTTACAAAGCCAATGTTGCCTAAAAACCAGGGGAGGATTGTTATAAAACAGTATTTTTTTAAATTTATTAAATTAAATGGGAGTAAAATTGTAATCAGAGATTATTTGAGTATTTTTGGAACTTTTCATTAACAAATTCAAGTTTATTAAAAAATCAACCTTAGTTTAGTTACCTCCAGGAATCCTTTTGAATCAAAATTACTATTAGCTCATATTATTATCATTATTTTTTGCACATTAAATGCGAGTAGAATATATTTTCTTAGTTTTATATTTATATGTCAGCATTGCCAAAAACGGAAAAATTCTGATCTTGCATCAATCGTCAAGACACTTATTAGAACGACCGAAATTTTGAAATAGAATAGCATCAGAGAACAAAAATGTCATTATAATATAAGTTAATAATTTTGATTAGTTGTTCTTGCATTAAGCTACAGAAATATGAATAACAATTAGAAAATTTTAATAATTATTCGATTTTCCAGTTAGAATCACAAAAACCTGTTCACATCATTTAAATGGCCATTTACCTGTACCTATCATCACCTCATTTAACGATTGATGTGGACTACACATATTATCCTTCTTTACAAGAAATTTACTTACTTCTGTTATAGGAGAAAATATAAGGATGGTTTTCTATCCTACTCCAAATGTTTAGAAAGGCAGCGCGAAAACCTCCGTAAGCTTACTTACCGCGATGTAAACACAAGCTGACTGGAACACGCTTCATTCGTGTGCATGAAGTATGCATGGATTCGATCCCTTGGCAACGCTGCGGTTATTAAAAAGTCGAGTACCGATCCCCTCGCAACGATAAAATTCATCTTTTGCCCACACCGGTTAAAAACCAGGCAAGTTAGCGGAAGCAGGCTGAAACATTTATTAGGAAATTCCAGCCATCTCTTTTGATTTACAACCAGGTCCCTGGGGCGCACCAACAGGCTATATTGTTTCAAACTTGGCCGTGGCATATTGCTCCAGGTGTAACCACTTCAAAGGGCTTACTTCTAGCCACTTGCTTCCTCGTCTTATTGCCTCCCATAGCTTCATCTTCATTTTCTATGCTCAATTATACCTGGAGCTTCGGCATTCCTTTCTACATAATACCCCGCTTTGGGATAATTAGTGTACTCAACAAGAGAGGATTAATTTACGGAATGTAGCCTCATTGGGAAAGAAAGCACACTCGGCTTTGACTCATAAAGTTATAGAGTTCCCAAATATAGTTGGCTTTAAAGATAGATAATCCAATTTAATTCTCACGATCTTATTATCTGATTGCTGTGTATGAAATTATAGTTTAGCGGATGCTTTTTGAATTTAAAAGGAATAAAACAGTTTATAAATTAATAAATAACAGCAAAAACTCAAAAAAAAGAAAAAAAAAAAAGAGACAACAGCTACATTTATATTTTCGAAACCGTCCAACGCAAAGCCTTTTTGGAATCTCACAAATAGCAGTAAATAATTATTCAGCCAACGTTTCACCAATACAGTCATTATTAGAAGTGAAAACAATTAGATCAGATTAATGCAGACCAGTCAGTACATCTCAATTCAACAACCTACAAAATAGACTGACCAAGCAGAGATAGTAAATCACTCGGAAACAGTTCAACTCATATAGTACTATCTCTACTTGGTCAGTCTGTTTTAGGACGTTGAATTGAGATTTACTGACTCTGGTCTTCATTTAAGTGATAATATGTGTTTCAGTCTTGATGATGTTAGGGTCAATTTACTTAGGGTCTGTGATGTGTAAACATATCTTTCCATATCCGTGAAAAATTATATTTTTCTGTAGATTCGAATGAAGGGGTTCCAACGTACCCGACGCAGTTCAGCATCAATGTTGTCAGTGCTACCTCAGTGTCCTTTTCTTGCTCTTTCGATTAATTCCCAACGATATTTTCAGAGTTTCACGGACGCGATAATTTTTTTTTTGTTGCAATGAATAATGAAGATCTCATTGATTGCCTCCGGAAATATCCAACTTTGTATGATATATCCTAAATTCATACCAATAGTTCTTTTAAAAATGAAAACTGTTATATGTTGATAATCAAAATTAAAATTTGATTGCAAAATACTCGTAAATCATTTTGAACCGCTATTATAATTTTACTATTAAATTATAATTTTGTGCTTTTGCCAATCAACAATAATAATAATCGTAAACTGTAATTACTCACCTTAAACACGCTGTTAATCTCTGTTTTTTGTGATGGATTTTTTCCATTTGGTGTCTTGCTATCTATAACGGTCTGTTAAAATGTTAAAACAATTTTCACTCGTTCTAAAATATTCAAAAAAAATTGTTCCATCATCAATCAATTCCATATGCAATGTGGCAGACTCTCTTCCAGTTTGCCTTTTCACACATGCTTGATGAACTCATTTACGTTTTTCTTTACATCAATTTTTTCTTCATATAAAATTAGCGCAATAATTTACTTGCCCATGTTTTGAAAACTTGACCATGTTGGTGGATGCTCTAAGAATGAAGGAAAAGAAATACTGACAAGGCACTAATGAGTGGGAATCAGAGAACACGGATATCACTGATACTGGGCAAGTGACTAGATTAATGGACCCTAAATTGGCTAAACTTTGACTGGACAAGTTATTTTCTTCTAGTTATTACTGCTGATCTGTCTTCCTATTTATAAACAGGTATAGACTACAGTTCATACAGCTGCATAGCAGTCTCCAACACTGCATGTAAGTACCTGTTAACGGACCCAACTGGTTCATCGGCTGTTTGCCAGGTCTCATACTGACTGTTATCAGGAATCTCTTTGATTACCTTCCAGTCTATAAATGATCGGGTATATTTATTGATTTAGTAGGACGGATCCTCGAATATATTTAAAATTAACCTTTTTTAGACACCTTAAGTACAAGTGCACAGCCTAATGCGGCATTGAAAGTATAAAATCATTGCTACTAGATATAGTTATTACACCAGAGCAAACGTAAGAAAAATATATCCTATTCAGTGGTTAGCCACATTAACGTGGTGAAACGCCCCCAGCTAAGTATTGCTGAACGATCAACTATTAACCGGCTCCATCGAGAGCTGTCATTACCTGACTCAGTGAATATTGTAAAGGTTAATTGATGAACATTGGTTGAATATTTCATCCTGGGAAGGGGACCACCTGCTTATTTACCAACTACATCTAGAGAGCCTTTTCTTCATCCGCTTTTCTTTTAATTATTTTCTGTGTTTGTTGTTTTGCCTTTAACATAAACGCGTCAAGTGGTAAATTATAGGTTCTGTTAAAATCCATACATTAAAAACCTCAAATTCTATGCCGCGCTTCATTTCCTTTAATAAATAATTTGTTGTAGCATAATATTGTATTTGACAATAAAAATATTTATAAAACAGAAGTATAATAAAATTATTCATAATAATATTTTTTTATAATGTAAAGTCGTTTATTTTACGTTATTTAATGATATGCTTTGTTGAATTGATCCTTATCATTTCTTGAATCAAAAGCCGCTTATTTTTGGCGCATGTACTAATCAACATATATCAATAGCAAGCACATTAAATGCTATTAACGAACTATATAAAAATTAAAACTGATTACAACAAACTCACATGATTACTAAATTATACAAGAAAACATATGAACGATCTATTTATGAATCTAAAAGATACTAAAATAAAAGCCTCAAGTACAAATTAATTGATAGATTTTCAATATTTTCCCTAATTTAGCCATCTTCAAGACTACAATATTGCAGAAAAATCAAATTGTTAAATAAAAGACAACGAATAAATTTTGAATTACATTTGTCAGTTCCTGCATCCTGTGTAATTATTAACAATTATCCAATTTATACACAAATATTACCACCTTTCAATTTATAAAGTAAATCGTCCTGAAAAACAAACAGGTTAGCACTTCAATCCATTGAACGGTAATATGAAAATAAATTGAAATTACAATTTTTAAAAACATAATGAAATACGACTCATTTCAAGGAATGAATATTTGACTGAGATGGTACTTCTAAGTATTTTTTTTTTTTTTTTGTAGGAGAACACTCGAATCTTTGAATGATAGAAAAAACAAAACAAGAAAACAAACAAATTTTTTTTTTCTTTACTACTATACACAAATTTTAATGAATACCGAAACATTAGTTGTTATAATTAGAGGAGAAAAACTTGTTTAAGTTTAATCATGTATTAATTAATTAAACTAGGTTTACATACATGTTTATTTTGTTGTTTTTCCTTTTATTATAAAACAAGACAGATCTCCAACAAAAAAGTATTACTTTGAAAACACGATGAAACGTGAAAGTAGTATGAATATATTTAGATTAATTTAAAAAAATTGAATTAAAATGAAAACGAGTTACTTTAATGTTTCATATTCATTTAAAATATTTATTGTTTCCGAATAAAAATAATTTTGATTTTTGCGAACAATTCTCTAATAAACTGCGAAATCCAAATCCTGTGCTACACGCATAGCTCCAATTTTCATCTTGAATATAAGATGTTTCTACGACTGTTCCCTCTCCCCCAGAGTATTTAGACAAAACTGCTCACTATACCGCAGTATTCGACAAATCATTCCTCATCCGATCCTTGGCCATCTGGCATTCCATTCCTTCTTCCATCCGTCGCTCCGATACGACCACTTCCAAATCTTATCATTTAATCATCTCCTATCAATTCAGTTCTCCCAAAATTATAAATAAATGTTTTCTACCTATCATCATATTGCTTTGTTTTTTAAATTATTAAATCTTCAGCATAAATTATCATAAACTAATTGGTAACTACAGAATCTTGACTAGTTACAAAAGGTAGATTCATCTTTTTATAAACAAGTCTTTTAAATTGTCATGTTTACTTTCAGATTTTTTCTTCGGAAACATTGCCTTATCGAATTGATATATCAATGGTTGCTAATATCTAGGATCCACGGCTAATTACATTTCAGTAACTTTTTAATAGTCACTTCTAATGTTTCAAGTCAGTTACTGATAAGAATCGCAAATATAGATCAATCCATCATGCATACTCAGCCATGGTAAACCCTCCAGATATGACTGCTGGAGAGCTAGCGTGTGAGCATCCCCTGGTACCGCCTGCACCAGCTACAATTACAGAGGCATCAGATCCGCGAAATGAAAACACGGCACGCTAATCCAATGAACGATCCAGGAGGCATAATTGTTTTCACGCCTCATAAATGCCTCCCTAATTTAATATTGCCTCGATGTGCTGAATCAGCTGTGCTGTAAAGTTTATAATTTATAAAAAAAATGTCGCTCCAACAATGAAATAAAATAATTCTTGGCGTCAGAATTTTTTTTCTGAAACCTACTTCCATCGTTCTGTTTCTTTAAAAATTATATTACGATTACTTCAGTATCTAGGTAGCTCAAACTTCAAGGGACACCATCAAGATTTACGGATAGTTTGCGAGTTATAAATAATTTGAGAGACGGAGTTTAGACTTTGGATATTTCAAGTTATGGAGGTAATAATTTTATTCGAAATAAAGAGGCTTGAATGAAGTGCATTTGAGATACAGGGTAATGAATAAAATGAATCTATCTTCATCTTTATATGAAGATATTAGTGCTGTTAAATATATTTATTTTCAACACTGCTATCGTAAATCTTAAAATATAAGTGGCATAAGTACAAAGTACGAACGAGTACTAGAAGTAACCATTGACCAGCACCAAGGTATATTGAGTTATTAAAAAAAAAAAAAAATTTGACAAGTATATAAAAATAGTATCTTCCTCTGTTTCTTAAAGAAATGGAATTTCTACACAAATTATTTTGATGCTATGCTGTATTATTATTGTTATTATTATTTATAATATGAGATTAGTCTGTTTCTGTATATATTTTTTATAGGTGCAAAACCTAGTGGTCATCAATGCTTGTGGTTCATCTTTAAATTTTTTTAAAAAAGTCGAAGGTTAGTAAAATAAAAAAAAACGAAATTAAATAATCCTTTTAAAGTATGTATTATTATTTAGAGAAAATTCTGGTAGAAGTTCTCCTATAATTTTTAAAGGATAGGATGATTTTTTTTTACAAACCGACATAAAATGATAAGGTTTCAACAAATAATATATTTCGAAGAAAATTGATGTGGAAGTTTCATTAACTCATTACTAATTATCTTTTCTTCACCTGCAGAAGTGATTTTTTGATAGGTACTATTAGAACTGTAAAGAACATTTACAAAAACATTGTAATACAATGACAACTGTATGTCTCGCTGAAATAATAATTTCACAGTGGAAATACGTTTATATTTTTTTATATTATGGTGATTGATTTGAAATGATGTAGGAATGCTTTCTCCCAGAGTTTAAGTTATACGAATTTTTAACAGCTACGAATTTTTGAGAACCAACTGTAATTCATTTTTCTAACGGAAATGGCCCATAAAGGGAAACAATCATATTAAAGATCAAGGATTAAAATTAAATTAAATTATTTATATAATTATATATTATAATAATAATTATTATTATATAATTATTATTGCGATGGACTAATAAATAAATTATAATTAGTCGCATTTCTATATATAGTAGTAAATCTATGTTTTGTTTTGTTTAAAAAAAAAAAAATCAATAAATTAGTGAGAGGAATGGTGAGGTAATGTAAGCTAAAATCAATGAGCTAAATACATGAAAACGTTGTTGAAAAATATATAAATGATCGATATTCTGTATTCATTAATGAATTAGATAGAATAAATATATAAAAAAGATTTTGCATTAAAAAAAAAAAGCAAAATTAATAAGTAAGTAATTAAATGAAACAAGTCAGACGCGGAAAAAATCCCTTTCCGGACACAAAACGAAATTGCAGGAGTGGCCACTTGTAATCACGGAAGCGTGGAGAATTGATTGCTGCTGATGAAAGAGAAAGAGTCAGTAGAAGAGAGAATGGCTAAATGAATTCAAACTGGAAGAGGTAGGAGAGGGAATGGATTAGTGTGGGATTTGAATTTGTAAATCCGCTCTGTGTGTGTGCCCCGTCCCGGAGTATAGATATTACCCCCTGGTTATAATTACGAGATGCGGAGTAAGTTGGCGGGATGAGAGGGCAAAGCCAAGTATGGTTTTAAATTAGCTCGATACAACTCCCGGCAAATATATCTTCCGTCTGATCAAAAGTTACCGTTCCGGTTTGTTTATTACCTCTATTTCATGTTTCTAATGCCACCGCTCCGGCATGTGTCTCTGCTTCTGAAGTGAGAAACTCATTCGAACTCGTGTAATATTTAGAAATCGTTCCAGTTCATTCAAAACACAGATATGCATAATAAACCAAACCATTATCGCGTAGATAAAACACGGGATGACAGAACGACTTTCATGCACTAGAAGTTTTTCCCCCCGCAGTTGAAACCCCCACTTGACTACTGAATACTAAAGATAACTCAAATTTTCTAAGCGGATTACAATAGCATTCTTCACATCAGAAATCGTCAACATCTAATAATAATCTAACTCCTATCTTTATTTCATGCGTGAATAAAAGTTCATGAAGCATTGTACTCTTTCATTTTACGTTTCATAAAATGTGCAATTCGACACAACATAAGCGGAATCAAGTAATTAATTTATCGAATTTTAAAACAGCATGAA
This sequence comes from Rhaphigaster nebulosa, assembly GCA_948150685.1. NCBI lineage: Eukaryota > Metazoa > Arthropoda > Insecta > Hemiptera > Pentatomidae > Rhaphigaster > Rhaphigaster nebulosa. The sequence goes on along the minus strand of OX411309.1, from coordinate 79,338,771 downwards.
GGTAAGGTCCTACTAGCTACTTATCAATTCTAGTAAGAGTGATAAGGTCGAAATTAAAATCGGGAATCAGCCAAAATTTAATCTCCAAACGCAAGCATCGAATTAGCTTCCATTGCAGCGTTCAGTTGGCGCCCATACACGCTCGACTATCAGACAGTTAAATTATTATTACCTTTATGATACTTTTGTTACTTCTTGTTCCAAACCTACAGCAGACAGTTAGTCATGTGAGATAGGTGGCTCCGAAAGCAGACCATCTGACCAAAAGTGGTTCAAATCAACAATGATCCAATTCGCTTCTCGTCGAAGGTGATGCAAAAAATTATCAATAAAGTGGGCAGCAGAATGAAGTTGTATGCAATACATCTCAGGACCCACCTCTCGGGATGATTACTACAAGCAAAGACCTTCTTCTGCCACTCTTAGCCTCGTGTGTCATCCTGCCAAGCCGATTGGTTTTTCCGTAAATTAAAAAGTAATAATTCGATAGCTCTAAACTTCTTTAGAATAAGTTAGCACGAATGGTTTACAAATTCTGCAAGCTATTAAATAAATATCGACTATAGTTATAAAATAAAATAAAAAAATCCAACAATGCACGTAGTCTAACGAGCCAATAGAATCTAGTTGGAATGTACGAGTATATTAAGTGTATCAAATTTTGAGCAGCATTTATACATTTATATTATAATATAATTTTGATATATCCTTTGCAAGTGAGCTGCAACAGACATACAACACAATCTCTGCACCCCCTAGCTCCAGGAACCAGCCGACCATAGAAGGAAAACAGAAGATGACAGCAGATGTTCCAGTTCCCGCGGTCAGGAGTTAATGCTTTATACGATCTCGTGATCGAGCACTAGCGACTCCTATTAAATATTAATACCTCTGGACACGTCACTCTTAGGCGGCCATCTTTCTTTCAGTGGATCCTTCAGTTCTTGCCGTCCCGTAGGTAACTTTTTTTTGTATTACTACTTAAACGCTTCGCGTCATACCTCCTTCATGCATAGTATAGCGCGGCACAGAAAGTTTATTATACGGCTGTACACTATAAATAATTATTTAACGTTCGTGTCGAGGCTTACTGTATTTACAACAAAACGATTACAGAAAATTTTAGAACGGCTTACAAACTTTTGTGAAATATGAAAGTGTTTCGCCATGATATTCTTCAATTATTATTTATTTTTTTGTTCAAATAATTGTACGAAAATGGTTAAAGTTAATATGAGTACAACTAAGAGGAGGAGCCCGGTAAGAGATGCTCCTAGGAACAATCTTCCTCTATGGTTTACTACCATTATCTAATTATTACAATGAATGTAAAAAAAAGATAAAATGCTGAATACATAAAATGAGTGCTGAATATATTTAAGAAAATGTACTTAGAATATGTCAATCTTATGTTATAAATAGGATGCATATAACACAAAAATAATAACAAACTGCACAGGGAACATAACTATATAGTCGTTACTAATTGTAAATTAAAATCATTATATATACTTTTTTTAATGATTTTTGATTACTGACCATATCCGAAAACGTGTAATTTAGTATACATTTTTTTTGGATTTTTTTTTTCATTAAAATTCCATTTTTTTTTTTTTTTTTTTTACTATAGGACCTTAATTCTGAACTGTATTAATTTTATTTTATTTGTTTGGCAAAATCATATTTTGTATGCATCGAATTGCCTATCTTTTTACGAATCTCACAAATTTTATCAGAAATAACTACACGATATTCTTCAGTGAATGAAATTCCATCATACATAAACAAACAAAAATTTAAATCTTAGAATGCTTGGAAGGAATATTGGTCGCCAGATTGGCTCATAAATAATCGACTCATAAATTATATTTAAAATTACTTTTAATAGCCCTTGTTAGTTAGTTTTATTTGTATTTTTTTTTATATTAAAAGAGAATATTAAGTGGAAAATATTAAACGAAAAAACTGAAATTACAAACATTTGGACCTGAGAAAAATTTAATTTAATATTTTTTATTCCTATTTTAGACTTGTTCACTCAATTTTCAACTTCTGAAAACTACCATAATTTAAGATTTAATAAAATTGAACAAGATGCTGTTTAGAAAGGTGTATTTAAAATATTGTTCCAAACGAAAATCTCTATTTTTCGTAACATAACGGGATATAAGTGTGTTGAATATAATTTTTCTGGATCTAAATTTTTATGCAATTTATCGTAGCGATATTATAAACAATCAACGAAACACGCAAGGATTGTTCTTTTTATATCCCCTAGATAAGCCTAGAAAAAAATATAAATTCGTAATGAGGAAAAAAACATCTACCATTGATCGGGAGAAAGGAGAAATTGTTAATAAATAATGGTGATGCCATGATCGCAGGAACGGATAAAATATTAAGAACGAGCGGGGGTCATTTTACCGAACGCTCAGCACAACTTAATTATTACACACTCCCTTTCGACAGTCGAGTATTAGCTGGCATGTGGGCTATCCCCAACCTGTAATTTGTCACGAATATGTTCCCAGGTTAATGATACGGTGGGGGTCACCTGGCGGAGGACGGATGTTTGTACACGAGATTAGGGAAGATCGGAAGAGCCAACATAGGATAAACAGTAATATAAATAAAATAAAGAAAATTAAATTACATAACTGATTTCCCATAAAACATTTCATATAAGATCGCAAGCTATCGTTTTATTAGTTAACGTATAATGATGCTAATGTCTCAGTCTGTGAATTTTTAAATTTAGTGTCTACTCAATTCATCACTCGTTAAATATTAAAAATATGTTGTTTATGTAACAATCCGAATGGAATGGCTGAGGGAGTATCGCAATAGGCAACCGATTTCCTATCACAAATTGGTCTATTGCATCAAAGATAATTCCAAATATTATGGGTAATAATATGCAGGTTTTCATTAATATTCATTGTAGGCATGGTTTCTTACAATAGTGATTGTAACGAAGAATACTAAAAGTAAACATATTTTAAAAAAACATAAATTCTTCTAATAATAAAATAAATTATATGTTTCATAGGCAATAAATGTAACATTGCAATAGTCTGATATATGCTCCTTCCAACTATCATTTTTATTTAGTGAATGTAAAGTAATAAGACAAATCTTTTATAATAAGACAAAATATCAGTGGTTGTGGATTAAGAATGGACAATATAGGGGCCAAATTAATATTGATTTGATTGTAGTTTATATTCTTGAAGATGGAGCAATACTCCGAAACGTAGCATGTTGGAATGTTAAAGAAGAGTGTTAGTGCGCTTGTTGTAATGGAAGAAACATGAAATAAAAGTTCTGAAGTTTTAATAATTGTTAATTAAAAAGCCTCCCCGCTTAAAAATTGTTTCTATAATTTATTTATTTGGTATATTTCTTTAGGAAAAAATCATTTTTCAGCCGAAGAAAAGTATATTTCTCTTAGCTACAAAAAATTGTCCAGGCTTAAATAAAAAATGTATATACACAGATAGAAATATTTTATTGACGATTTGACCGAAAATTATATTTTTAAATGCTATTTATAATTTTGCATATAAATTCCTAAAAGCTATTGGTAGAATATTTTTTAATATCCAACATAGAGCGGAGGTAATTAAAAAAGAAAAAGTTTATATCACAGTTAAAGAATATTATATAGCATTGCGACAACAACAAAAAAATACATAAATTCGTCAACGAATTAGTTGAAATTATAAGCCATGATTGTTGTTAAATTTTCAGTTACGAAATAATATTTTATTTTTTTTGTTGTGAAATAAACAAATTGAACAATATGACAATTTAACAATCAGAAGACATTTAGGCAATAAAAAAAATTGTTTTTCTTCTAATATTGATATATTCTTATTAATTATTACATGTCTTCGTTTAAAAAATAAAATGTTTCACTGTATGTAAAAATTAACTTTGAAACTATAATACCTGTTGTTCACATATAAAGTTGAAAATAAACTGACATTGTTAGACTTGATTAGGGATTGATAAATTATTTGCCATTTCTATAATTTTGTTTTAATTGAAAACTAGTTTCGAATGTTATACATTCATCTTCAGTTGTAAAAACACCCCAAAATTCAAAAATAAGCAACTCAAAATGCAGTTTGGTATTATATATATATATATATATATATATATATATATATATATATATATATATATATATATATATATATGTATTAACATAAATGAATATGTAATATATATAAATATATATAATAATACCTAACTATATTTTGAATTGCTTATTTTTGAATTTTTGTGCGTTTTAAGAACTGAAGATGAATGTATAACATTCGGAACTAGTTTTCAATAAAAACAAAATTATAGAAGTGGCAAATAATTTATCAATCTCTGATTAGATTGATCCTTCTATACCATCATGCGGATGTCAACTGATTGTTAGACTTGATATTTCTTAACGATGTACAGTAGTAAACCAGTCAGCTAAAGAGCAAAAAAAAACGGTACAGTTCCAATCAAATCGCATCTCCCCTCCCTCCCAAAGCTACTAAAGCAGGAAGCAGTTTGTAAATCGGATTCAAATGAAGCACATGATCCGGAAAGTTCTTTTTTCAGTTCTACACTTGATTTAACAGGTTAATTGGCGGGAAATTAGCCCGCGAGCCGCTCATTCCTCGACGAGTAGTTCACTTGGAGTGCTAATTAATAAGTTGCCACTCCTCTTTGACCATTCGCTTGTGACCGAACCAATTACCTTAACTGGTTTGCTACTGGTTTGAGGGGGAGGAAAAAAAACACAGTCTGGCGGGCTTAGAATATGTAGTGAATAGGTGGAGTTAATGTGATAGTCAAAATATCGTTAAAGTGAGCCACTGGTAATAAGTTTTCTCCATTGATTTTTAATTTTAAATACTAAATTAAATCACAAAAATCCGAAAATATTAATAAAATGTAGTAAATGTTTTACTTTTAAATTTAACTGTTCGTGGTATAAGACACAATATTACAGATAGGTTTTAAGAAAGAAGAATGAGAAAATATATGTATACATAATTTCGTGGTGAAGTGGTGACCAACTATCGAGATAAGGACAACCTCTGAGCAGATACAGTTCAAAACTACGATAAAATAAAAAGTAAAAATTACAAACTGAGACAATTGCTGAAAGAGCAGGTACCATCTAAACACTACTTTAAAAGATTTCATCTGACAAGCACAGATTCATGAAACTGCGACGGAGAACCTGCACAAGCATTTAAGCAAATACTTTTCGACCGTAACTTGTAAGAACATCAGATGCACAATTTAATAAGAAGCTGTGTATAACACAAGGAGAAAAATGGCCACCTGCAGATGATATAGTTTTAGATTATAGTTTTTATATTCATTATATAAAAATAGATTATAGTTTTAGATTCAACATTTAGTCTGTTATTTTCTATTTTCGTTATTTCTATTATTTTATTTTATTTTTTTTCGTTTTTCTTTATATTTTAATGTTTATCTAAATTGTACACTAGTATAAAGCTTAACAATGACTAAAATATGTAAATTTAACTTGAATATGAATATGAACAAAATGAAATTGAAGCATGGAATATATACATTTTGTAAATAAATTCCTCAAGCACAGGATTACTATTAAAGGGGGGAGTGGAGGGGAAAGAAGGGTATACACCGTCCAAAAAAGGAGATAAAAAAAAGATTTTAACAAAAATTATTTTTGCCTTAACGACTGTTTCGAAAAATTATTGTAATGTTCCAGCTATGGTTGGCCGACCTAGAAAATTATTATATAGGCAGGACAAAACTAAAAAATCTTTCAATAAGGATGAACCCCAAGACGGGGTTACAATAAAACGGATTCAGATAAATAAGTAGTTTAAATACAAACTATAAGGATAGGAAAAGAAAAAGTTGCATTTACTAAAAATTTAAATTAGTTTGTCATGTTATGAGAGGGAGCTTTGTGGGAAAAACCAAACCTCCATAAATTTGGAAATCAGGTAGTTGAAGCTATCCTTGTTAAAGAATTAGTATGCTTCTAGACAAGTACCGTATCCAAGATTATTCAAAAGTTGTAAAGATACAGGATTTTTTACTTTATAATTATTCAATAATTTATCTAGACTATACAAATTTCATTATTTAAAAAAATGAATAATTTATTTTAGATTTTTTCAAGTTCAAACTTTAGTAGCAGATAAATAAGAATTTTAACCACAATCAAATCATCTGCTCTGTCAAAAAATGTCATCCTATTATACTTAAAGTCGGTTCAGTACAACCAAAATTGTAAAATTGAGTCCAAATATTGATATTCCGGAACAATTCTATTTCCAGAGAAAGGAAAAAAACACCTAAATTTGACACATAGTCAATGAATTCAAGTAAAGAGTGTACAATTATAAGTATGGAATAATAAATAATTTAATACATTAAAAATATATCATCTTCTTAGCAGAGCTAAAAAAAACATTAAAATGGTAATGCTAATTAGAAACCTAATATTGTACAGCAGCATATGTAGAATGAGCCTGTCAAGATAGTTGATGACTCCAAAACAAACAAGCTTTCATTGAACAAGGTCAGAACGGTTAAGGAGTTTACTAACTTATGAATGCTGATAGTTGTTCAACTTCTCTAAAATAGACAACTTCACTTAACGAAACTCCAAAGAACAAGATTGGCTTCAGACTAATTCAATAGTAGTAATATGTACAACTTCAGGAGTCAACGCCCGGATCCATTACTCATCAAAGAATCTTCTCAAGAATTCTTAAAAAAGGAAGAAAAACTTCTTTGGAAGTAAAGGGAAGATAATAAGAAAAAAAAGTGTTAAAACTGCTTCCGCAAGTTTTCAGAGCGACCTTGAACAAAGTTGTGTGGCCTCGGAGCCAGATTAGAAAAGCTATAACTGCTGAAGTAAAGCCGAAGACAATTAAAACTTCTCAAGGACACTTCTTCAAAAAGTTGACGCCGGCGGAAGGACATTGGCCATGTGGCAGCGTCATATCTGGTGCCCTAGGTTTATACTGCATGTCAATCATCAGCTAACGCAAAGAGGTTGATGTATATATTTATACAATATTGTGTATCGCGTTACAATATTGTGTATACAATATTGTGTATTGCGTTATCTTATTGATAATGCTGAGAACTGAAGATATATTCTATGAGATTGGGATAATCGAACAGCGTACAATTGCACGTTAACACAAAAACAAAATAGCAAAATTGGTTCCTGAACTTTACATAGACAAATGAAGTATCCAAAAATATAACTCTCGAACTCTTCATTGATATGGTTGTGTACAACGGGGTGAAATCATATGAAAGAATGGGGTCAGTCATACAATGTGACCGATACCGTTTTATTGGAAATTGTAATCCACTAATGGACTTGTTGATTTATGAATTAAGGATGATATCACTTAAATCCCTAAACTATGACTGAATGAGTTTAAAAAAAAAATGGCATCATCTTACCTTCACTTTTATCTTAGCATTTGGTTAAACAGCATGATGCTATGACTAGAAATATTAAGCCATTATTGGAAACATAGGTGTTCCACGGCCGAAACCACATTTTTGATGGGGAAATTTGAAGAAGAGGATGCTCGTTCGGAACGGACCGTGAATAGATGGTTCCAGAAATTTGAAACAGGTGACATTGGGCTCGGAAGGGAAGAGAGGATGAGGATGAGGAAGCATATCCAATGAAAAGAACTTGGGAATCCGCAAGAGGGCTTGGAGTTTCCCAACCCACCATAAATCGTGGATTGCATAATTGTTGACGACCCATTGGTTTCTCATGAGTTGACCACTGAGCAGATATATAAAATAGAAAGTTGCACACAACCTTTGAAAAATACATTTGACCATCGTTTCTTTAAAAAAATTATTACTTGCGATAAAAAGTAAGCGAAAAAAACAATGATCACAGAAATCAGCCTGCTGTGCAAATCGCTAAGGAAGGACGACCCAGAGTTACCAAGGATTATGAAACAGAAATCTTCTTTTCTTCTTTTCTAATTTTCTTTCAATAAGAAAACGCCTGACCAAATACTTCACGTTACTCTGTTCCTTACCCTGCTTACAGACAGGACTTGATTCATCAGGATTGAATGGATCCACTATCTTCAAGAAAAACCTTGAATTCGTTAAACGAGGTTTAAAGTGGAATTGCAGAATTATTCCAACCATATCACGAAGAGTGGTATTTTGAAGGAATCCTCGAGATGGCAACAACCCATAGAACACAATTATACATAGTATGAAAAAAAAGTGTTGAAATAAAAAAAAAATTAATTTGTTGAATAACGAATGATTTTGACGACCCATTTGATGACCCATCACATTACTAAAGATAACTCAAACTGTACAAATACGTAATAGGAACTGCATAATAGCTCTTAGTCGAAGAATTTCAACTAAAAAAAGGAGATGTTAATTCACTACAAATAAGCAGAAAAATACACATTTTTCTAAGATTATGAGGTATTCAATATTGAAAAATAAATCATTCAAAATAAGTATACTGAAAGTGATAATGAAATGATATCATATGAGCAAAGGAAATAATATCTTATACATGATATAAGATCTACAGGTGATAAATAAAAATCTATAGAAAATTACACATATATATTTATTTGTATTTAAAATCAGGATACGTTCAGACACATAGAAATAATACTTTCAATATTCATTATAAATACCAAAAAATTCATGCTTTTGTAGAAAATGGATTTTCCTATCATATTTCAGTGCTTTTATAATTATAATTAATATTTATAGTTATAAATAAGTATAATCAATACAAAGAAGAAAAAAAAAATGCCACTTTTCAACACTAGAACATATGATAATAGGATATTCTCCCTCACTTAGCCTGTTTCTGTTGAAGAACTTTATCATTAATAACCCCGAAAAAGAAATAGAATATTTTTAATATAAAAAAAAAAATATCATATACACCATTTTATTTTTCTGGTTGTTAGAATAACAATACAAGTTTTAATAGCCAATCAAATGGTTTCAAAAACTTAAATTTATAATACTAAATAAGTAATATAAATAACAATAATGATATTATTTATAAATTTCTAAGAATGAGATGGAGGAAACGGTGAAATTTATAAATGAAATAAGAATAATGAATAAACAGACAAAAAAGTAATTGTATTTTTTATTTATTTATTTTTTAATTTCGATTATTATAGCCGCACATAAATTAACCTTTTTACCAAAACGTTACATGAAATTAATGACAAAATATTGGGTACGCTGGGTCCACCTGCATTGTACACTAAAAATTAATTTAAATTATTCCTATTTTATCAATATTAAAATGTTAATACTATTCTGTAGAAGAAATAAATTAAAAATGAAATAATTTGTAAAAAGGAATTTACTTCTCACCTATACAAAAATAGTTATAAAAATGATAGAAAATAACAATGTTACGGAACTGATTCTGTTACTTCTAGTAAATAAAATTATCATAATTTTGATCATATCGATTAGATATCATTTTGACTAATTTATATGGATACAATTAAAAACTTTGTCAGTAATAAACCAATGAATGAAGTTAAAATAAGAGTTAGAGATATGAGTAGTGAAATGAGAAATGAGAGATGAAAATGAGTTGCTCTTATAGTATTTTAATTTGTATTTATGCCTTCAAGTTTTTAGTTATACACCATATATTTGTTATACACCATATTTTTCTAAAATATTTTAACTACTATCAGTATATAAAAAACGGTAAGACTGTACATTACTTAACCAATGAGAATTGATCAATTTCTTTATATAGATTATGCAAGAGTTACGATAAGAAATACGTATTTGCACAGTTAAGTGAAATATTCCACTTAGAAAATGTAAAAATTATGTGTGAAATAACTATCGTATAAACTAATTATTAATTATTAATTAACCTACGTTACTTTTTATATTCTCTATTTACCGCAATATCGAATACTTTTAGAACGTATTATATAAAATTAGTTTCAATGTTAAAAATCTATTTTTTTTTTCTTAAATCTGACAACCTATTTTGATTAAGTTAGTCCAATTTAGACATTATAACAAAAATGTCTTAAAACCAACTTATATTATTACTTGTCCATTTTTCGTTTATAATGAGGAAAAAATATAAATAATAAAATAATTATAATAATAATAATATATATATATATATATATATATATATATATATATATATATATATATATATATATATAAAGAGAAGCTGTAAGCCTTTGAACGTGCCGGGAGAGGTAAAAATAGGTCTGTGTGTAGGTGGCAGAACTGAAAGGGGCGGGATCAGGGGCGGAGCTCTCGTCGACCAATCCGCGGCAAGCCTGTGCCACGCCCGAAAAATACATCAATACATTCTCCAGACGCGGGTGCCCCACCCTTTTTAACCTTCCAAGCCCGCTCATGTATTCAACACCCCACATACATAGCCCTTAATCCAATTTTATAAACCTATCCTTCATTCTTCCCTAGAGTATCGGACGTGTGTGAATTAAATAACATCAATATTTGGTTATATTAAAATAGATGGGTGATAGAATAAAACAAAAATATATCTAATATGTATAAAACTTTCTTCAGATTAATTTAATGCTTTATAATATATGTATGTAGATGGTTTTATAACTAATGATTACTCTAACAGAGAGAAGTGGATAGTATTTTAAAATAGCTGTAATCTAAAAGGAACCCAAGACAGCGGAATATGAGAGTGTTCGGGAGTTCCAGAGATTGAATAATTAAAACGAAGAAGTTTCATGTTTCATTAATGAACTTTCAACAAGTTTCAAACTCAAAGTTAAGGATTTCATAACTTTATAATCCCTATCTCCAGAACAAAAATATTGAAATCGGAGGCTTTTTATTTTATGAATGAAAAAAAACGACGTCAGATTTCTGCATTTTGAATTATTTTTAATAAAAATGTTATATTAAAAAAAAATCTATGTTTAGCAATAGTATTTATAGTTATAGTATTTATAGTATTATGCATGCATAGTCATAGCAACGAAACTAATTTAAGCAGATATAATTGTTCATTTATTCAGAATTAATTATTTCTTATTAATTATAAGGTAGTAATGAATTTGGATTCATTCATTGGACAGTCGTAACAAATTATAAATATTTATAGGATAAATCATAATAAAACAATCTAACACCCCTTGCGCATGAACTGAAGAGCCCCTTGAAAGGAACCAACCCTACCCGCATTTCAGTTAGACATTGCGGGCTTAACCTATGCAGAACTGATTCATTCTACCAAGCGGTAACTTAGGCGTTTCTTTTATTTCATTATGATTAACTTTATATATAAAAAAGAAATGCATAATAGCATTTAGAATTCTACTTCAATATCCATCCCAATATTAGTAAGAATGTTAATGAAGACAAAAATATAAAACGAAAGGCAACTATGATCCATTGAGATAGCCCAACTGAAAAATGATTCCCATAGGCATTGATAATATAAGAAAAGCAACATTATTTGCAATAATACGCATAAGAGAAAGCAATATATGTTATATCCAAAGTGACCTCAACCATACATCAGGTGATACGAAACGGAGTGGACAGTCCAACACAATAACGAAAACCAGTTCAGTAGAACAGCTCAACTGTTGTATAAACAATGAATGAAGTTTATGAATGTTTGGAAGTGATAAACTCAAACTCGGCAAAACGAAAACTAAGTCTGGGAAATGAGCTAAAGAAGTCAAACAAAAGTTTGAAAGTTGTTAAAAGTTATCAATACTGTCTCCAAAGTGTGTTTCTAATTGGTTTTAGAACAGTTAGAACAGTTTAAAGTAGTTTGAGAAAGTTTTGAAAAAGTTTGATGTATGTTCCAAACTCCCATCCCGGCGGTTTACTTTGACCTAGGTCTCTTCAAGGACTTTCAGGCGTCTTTTGTGGGTTACGAATGGACATTTTGAGTTGGATTTGGTTCGTCACGAGACAGACGGACGGGTTTTGAGTAACGGAGGCTGGAGACATCAACGAGCGCAGAGGCTTCGAAGTCTCCAGCGCCGAACCCTTCATTTGATACTGGAAAAGCTAAGAAAATGTGACTTTCTAGTAAGTATCCGATCTGTAATTTAAAGCCATCCTAACGTCGTTGTTTTAACAATTATTACAGCTGTAATTACAAATTCAAAAAAAGAGATATATATATAAATCGCAAAGAGATCTAAAAAATCAAATATATAAATGAGCAAAGGGAAAATCAAGTAAAATAGTTAAAGCTTTAAATCTGAATGAATTTAGATATTAAAAAATATAGGCCGACAAAAAATAAGTATATATATTCACATCTTTTCAAAAATATAATGGTAACTGGCAGAAACAGACAGCTCTGGATAACATCAATACTAAAAATATAATTACAAAAATAAATTATTTCTAATGAACTCTTATAACTTTATTACTCTTATTACTTTATTTTTCAATCAAATTAATAGAGAAAAAAAATAAAAATAGAAAAAATACAACTTGTTCATATTTAGTAATCTAAAAAATAGCATTACTAATCGTAAGAAGTAAGAAATTTTCTAAACCATATCTAATAGAAAACATAATTAAGAAAATAGAAATAATTTGTAGCGGTGTCATTTAAAAATGCCTCTTTTATGTTATACATCAAAGTATTTAATTTTTAAAAACTCACGCTGAGACAAAAAACTACTTATTAAAATGCCTCGAAATGTAAAAAAATGAATTAAACAAAAATAAAATATCGTTAATGAGCGATTTTTAATAGGCGAATTTATCTTTTTCCTGTCGTGTGTATTATCCATAAGGATAAGTTATGTTTAGATTAAGAAATAGAAGAAACAATGAACTTCAAGTTATCTGAGGTTTTCTTGCGTTTAAGGATAATATGTCAGCACTAATATTATTAGATTAATAATACCAGTTCAGAATGTATCAGATTAAGAAATTGTTGATAAGAGAGAGGTCACATACTGAAAACATGATTTCAATGGTGGGATAGGAGGGCTATTGAAAGCAAGTGAATTTATATTAAATGGCTTAGAATGGTGTGATTAACTCTTGTGATGTGTAAACTTTTTTTCTTTTAATTTAATGTCTAAAATTCAGAAAATCACTAATTAATCACGTAACTTTAACAAGTTATGAGAGATAACTTGAAGGTGATGAACATAGGAGAGAAATTTAATGTACAGAAACCGGTGAAAAAAAAAAATATTAATAGTAGCAAACAAATTGAATATAATGACTGACCTGTTGGTAAGGCGCACAGCGCTGCAACCTGTTTAGACGGTGCCTTGGTGAAGACTCCTGCCAAGCCGGTCCCCCACCACTGGAGCCGAGCATTTCCGAAGGAGAACGAACAAAGCCGAGCTATCGATTCTGGCACGCCCCCGGACCACCCACCGCCCGCCCGCTCACACGGCATACACGCACATACGTCTACAAGCACAAAAATATTCTCCCATCGGGGCTGATATATAATATTTACGGCATTTACAACAATATCATAACGGAATTAAAGCATGTAATTATTTAATAGAGTAGCTAAGAAACAAAAAAAACATTGTTGAAATTGTTTGAAATAATAATAAACATAAAAAATTATTTTTATTAGCAGAACTATCCACACAAAAATCTTATATTTTACTTCAATTAATAATTTTTAGAAAAATTTAATACGCATCAGAAAAATAAACAGAAGTAACGTACATACACCACAAAAACCCTTTGAATATAATTAAAAACATAAAAATAGAATTAATCAACTCCTATTACATTTAATTCCTACGAAGTTCCTTTTTATAAAATAGGTGTTTATTTGAGTAATAAACTGAAAAGAAGATAGATGATTAGTAATTTATACAAATAACCAACAAAAATCCAAACTATAATACCCAAAATTAATATTATAAATTTGAAGTATCTTGAGCACCACAAATAATTAAAAAGTTTAGGTTTTTGTTTAGTTTTTTTTTTTTTTTTTAACAACTGTCAGACGGATTTAAGGGCTGTTCATAAATATTGAAACCAAATCTTTAGCCAGTTAGTGTTTATGAAACTTCTGGATTAATAATTTGTGAAAAGTTTGCTTGAGTAATTAGTGAGAGACTCCAGTTTCCCACGTCAGATCAAGATGGGCTATATAAGGTTTCAGCCCAACTTTACATCTCGTCCGATCTTAACGATAACGAGCTTTCAAAAGCTTTCATTTAAGCATATTGCTTCAAAAACTTTTTTTTTTTTTTAATAATTTAGAATAATGATCTAAAATTTCATAAATACGGACCCAAAGAATGAAAAAAAAAACAATATTCCTGAAAATAAAATAAAAATCTTAGTCACAAACATTTCATTGTCTAAATTCATTTCGCAATCATATACCAATAAAAGTCCAAAAGAAATAGTTATTCATCAATCAAACAAAAGAAATATTCAATTCATACTGCAATATTTTAAAAAATAATTATAAATAATAATAAATGTGTACCCACAGCATTAAATAAACATTTAACAAACATTAATAAACAAATGAAACACAACGAAATAGGAAATAATTTCCAAGAATGACAAGAGGAATGCCAGACAACACGAATAATACAGTTTTCAATTTATATAAAGGTAAGAATCTCAAAATTGTATCCTTTTTACAATGGATTAAGCGTTTCGTGGAAGGAATAAAACAATAAATTAACATCAATAGATTCTATAATAAATATCATGGCTTAATGTGTTTAAGTTTTTATAAATTAAAAAGAAAAATTTATGAACTAATAGGCTTATGCAAGACATAGTTACAATAAACAGTCAAACAATAATAAATCAAAAACCAAAAAGGAGTTGGATGAGGGATCTCCAAATTTAACTAATAATCCGATATTAGAATAAAGAGGAGGTACTAAATGAGTGCTGGTTTCCATCAAGACATACATGTAATTATTTTGTTCTAGTATAATTTAACACATTCGCTAGTTGTCTTCAATCTGAAGACAGGTGTTTATTTCCAATAAACATAATGAAAAAAGAAAGCTAATCACTCATTTACAATTTCCAATTATATTATCATTACCATATAACATCTTCACTTAAAATCCTTAGCTTTAGCAAACTTTTAAGTTGTTCCTAAAATAATTCCGATTTCTCAATCAAACTTATTCCAAAATTATAAAATGAAAATTCGATGATTCATAATAACCGGGAGCCATTTGCTTAACAATATGCCCAAATTTCTTTTAAAAATAAGAAATTTTTTTTTTACACATAAAGATCATTGATCAAATGAATCCTTTAATTTCCCACCCATGGTTTACAGCCCAAAGATAAAATAAATAGGCAGAAGCAACCCCTTGAGGGGTAGAAGGAAGCATTATTGAGGATGGAGGGTGACTGTTGAAGGGGCCCTAGTAACCCACTTACCCACTGTCACTCCCATCTACATACTTTACTGCTTCTTAGGGGTACTGATAAAAAGATTTCATTGCCGGTTTAAACGACTTAGCTAAATTAATAAATATTAATGCAATTTTAAATAATACCAACAAATACCAGATATTCTGAGGAATCAATCAAAATTCCATCATGTTAATTCACAACCACTTGAATTTAGAAATGACATAATCAAAACTAATTAAAAAGAATAAAATTAAAAAAAAAAATTAAGTGAGCAGACCCTATAAAATCAGCTGTTATAAACTATTTATTTTGATGTGCAATAAGAAATGATGAGCCTATATCAGGGAGACAGCAAACAGTAGCCCAATATCTTGACATATATCAAATATAAGAGACTTGCTGACCCGGCCATGCTTCACTATAGCTGAATTTGAGTATATATATGTATATAGATTGAATGAACACAAATAAAAGTTTAATAAAAATTATTTTATTTATAATCGAATATTAAAAAATCAAATTAATTGAAGCTCAAAATAGAATTAATTCATCCATTCAAAAGATAATTGTGACACAGACAGACCAATGGCCAAAAATACATTTTTTTTTCAAAGCGAAGAGCTGTTGAAAACTGCACATCGTAAATTCCATCCGATTACAATATTTTCATTATGTTTATGCAATTCCTTCGAACTGTAGCGGTAGGAAAATAAAAACATGACTGCAATGTTCAATGCGTTATATCTTTCCTAATAATGGTCCGATTTTATTGATTTTTTTTTACTGTATAGTAGGGAATTCAATTATCTTTCTAACGAGCATTCGCGAAAAAATTACGCTTTTCCATTTATGCGCAAGGCCTTTGCGTAACCGCAATAAATCGGTAAATTTTATGATTGCAAAACCATCTAGGAACCTTAAAGATAATAAAGCTACAATTTGGTAAATATTGGTTCAGTAGTATTCGTGGTTAGAGATTACAAACGAAAAACGGGCTGTCCTTATATAAATGTATAACAGAATGATGTGCCAGGATGGAGATTTTTTTCTGCTGATGTCAGTTCAGTTTACAACATGTGTGAGCCTTTTCGACCAGATAAAAGACGAATGTAAACAACAGTTTCCGAATATTTAGTAGTAATAAATATTGGTAAAAATAAAAGTTTAATCTGATTTTCAGATGCAGTTAGCATAACAATAACTATCATTTCCAACTTCAAAGAACTGATCTATTACAAAATGATCATAATATATACCTTAAAACAAAATAATAAAAAAAAACAATTTTTATATTACACATTTAATTTTAAATTTAAATCTTACCTGTGACATAAAGCGAAAAATAAAAAGGAAAATAAAGTTTTTCATTAGAAGCCAGTATAAAGAATTTAAAGATCCTATTTTTATTTAAATCAATCGGATTTAAAAATGTTCTAAGAAACGAAAACGGTCTCTCACTTTAATTTACTTACATATTTAATAATTTTCACTCTTTTTTCATATTTTGTACTGATAGATACATTAGTATAAACAAAAGAACCTTTGTTGTAAAATTACTGTAGCTTATTTAATGTTATAACGTTTATTGATGATAAAATGAACATTTTATTTGTAAAAAAAAATGTATGCATCCCGATTACATAGATTGAGAAATTTAGTGATAGGATGATTTTTAACCACTTTTCGATCAAGAATACATTCAGGAATTAGTAATTTAATTGAATTTTTATAAACTCCTGTTAATTAGTTTCTATATGTTGCCATTCGAACGAAATAATATTTTTTGATATCCATCTTAAGCTGATTCCCAAGAACGATTACCTGTAGGAATAATTTTCGTAGTAAAAGTGGAAGATTGAATGAAGTTCGTAAAGTTGGAAGTTGGCAGAAGTTAGTTTGTAATATATTGTTTATGTTAGAATCCACTTCTTACTTCTTAGTTTGTTCTTTATTTATTTATCTGATTTTTATCAATGGGTTGTAGAGCGATTCGGTACCTGATGCAAACGAAGCCAATTCCGTCCGCTAGAAATGATGTAAATAACTGTAGAAATATAAATGTTTTAAATTATGTAATTACGTTTTATTTTAGGTATTTTAATTTATTTTTATTTTTTCATATTTGTAAATAAAAATTAAAGGTTAAATTTTAGTTATACTTTATACCAATGTTCAAAATTTTATTCATTTATTATACATCGTATTTTAGCATAATTTTTATATTTGAAGAGAGTTTTTAAGTAATATTTATTAATAAATTATATCTTGATGTAATTACAAATTTAGAACTTTGTAAAAAAACAAACATTATTTTTGCAAGCATCACCCACGAGGCGTATCGTATCAAAAGAGTGTCCGATATTAATTCGTCTTAAAATTTCATTTCCTATCACAAGCGTAAACAAATAAAAAACAGCCACTCCTTTTGAAATTTTAGAGTTTGGTGCGCTGTAGAAGAACTGGAGAAGGTTACGGGGGCGGTAATGTCATAAAAAGATACTTCATAATTCATAACAAAGACAACTTCATCCCGTTATTCCAAATACTCTGAAATCTACAGGGGGTGATCCATGTCCACTGGGACACCCTGTATATATCTCAATATAACCTAAAAGTATAGCGCTTGGTCACTGATTCCACAGGGCAATGATTCCACTGGAAATAAACTCCAGTCAGTACCTGTTACCCACACTGCTTTCATGAAAGAACCACCTGAAAACTTTAAATGTATATTGGGAACTACAGTATGCAGTATAGGAAGGGAATATGTGTGGTGATTTAATGCATTTAAGGTGTATGCACTTATTCTGGGTCTGCAGTTTGGATAAACTAGACACTGTTATTTTATTTTATTGGCTGAATGCTATAGTAAGGAACAGGAGGATGGGGAAAAAGTTATATCACATCTGAATTCAGCCGAAAAAATACTATCAGAATAACAAAAGAATCAGTAAAGTTTCTTTTTTTGTTCCTCGGTGTTATTTACATTCGGAATTTGATGTAAAATACTTTGGACACATCTCAGATATTAAATATAAATGAGAAGTGAATAAGGTGCTATAGATGAGGCAGTGGTGGAGTGAACTAATCTTAATATGGGCAGAGAGCTCTGGCGTGCTGCGGTGGCCGGGGCTAATCCACTCCCTCCGATATATTAGCTGCCCTCGTCCGTTCGGCTTATTCCCTTCCCTTATATGTTACAGCATTATAATCAAAATTAAACACGAGCGAAGATTAAATAGCAAAATAATTTTTTGATAGGATATTTATTATTTATTTACTAGTTTGAAATCTCCCTTGGAGGTGAGTTTAAAAACGGAATACTTAGCCGTCTTATAAACAAAAAAAATGAATAAATAATTAATAATAAATTAATTAATTTAACTACTTAACTACTATATAAAGCAAATGTTCAGAAAAAAAAGTATGCATTAATTCGCTGAAGGTATACTGCACAGAGGTGTGCAGCTACCTTCCAATATTTCTGGAATACACAAAAAGTTAATATGCTCAAATCCATGACACCATCAGGCCCGCGGAGCACCAAGTACGCCACTCTCATTTCCTTAATATTTAACAAAATTATGTTATTACTTATTGACTATTTTATAGTTACGAGGGGTAGAAATATAAAATTGACATAAATCAAAAATATTAATAGACAAAAAAATAATAATATATATAGTTTTACTTTTTTTTTTTTTTTTTTTATGCCAAGTGAGGGCCACCCGCATGCTGCAAACAGCAGGGCTTCCAAGTCATAAAAGGCACCAGGCGTTATAGCTATCTGCGACGATATCTAAAATAGATATCTCCGAAGAAGAAGCGGATACCTAGGCGAAATGATGCATCATAACCGTGTTATAAAAAACTAAAGAACCCATTTTAATACCAACATAGATTAAAAATAAAAAGGTGATTTTAAGAAATACTCCCATAGAAATATTTATAATACTAGGAAAAGTCTTATCCCTAATTTTTTTTCATTTTTCAATAGCTTGGGGCACCACTTCGTAATACTCGTTTATCAGGAATAGCTTGAAACAACCGCTTTGAGATGATATAATTTCAATAATATATTTTTGAGCTGAATTTAATTTAAGCAACCATAATGAAAAGTAAAAACAAATGATCTTACATTACGACGAAAATTTATTTGTGAATTGGATAGGTGTTAGGTGGAGGTTTCAACTTTTTTTCCGGTTTTCAATGTTTTGCGCTCCTCTGTAGTCCCTCCAAATTAAGTCATAGGATTGAAAATTTCTAGATGAATCGAGTTGCACTTAGAGAACTGCCTTTTGGGAATCTCTACTTTTTTCATTTAATCCCGCAGTTTTGATATCTTAAATTTTGCATTTCAATTACATTAAAACCTCGTTTATCCGAATCTTCGGAATATCCGAAACATATTTTTAAACATTTGTTATTTAATGTTAACGTTAGATGATAATTTTATAGTATGATCGCAAGAATGTAAATATGTATAATTACATAAAATATTCACTTTTTAGTTTGATTTAATTTGCAGTTCCTAAATAAATTGTACAATGAATTATAGTAATCAAATACTTTTTGTTGAATTTAAGAAAGGTTTACTAGAGTGTTAGAGGACAGTGACGTCGATTGAATCACAAACTAAAAATAGTTTTTAACGTAATAAGCGGTGTCAGTTTATTTAAGCATTTTGTTTTATTATTACCCATATTAAACGGATTATCTGAATTTAAATATTTAATAATAAATATTTAAACTTCTAAAACACTTTTCGCTAATATGCAAACTTAGTAAGTATAGGCACTACATGCGGTTAATACTTGGAATGGTTCTGTCGTTCCAGAATCCAATCTCATTCATTCCACTCTGGATGCTCCCATGCAGAAGATGTAAGTAGCAACGGACTAGGTCTTAGATAATCGAGTGTTGCAGAGGCAGAGATAGGATAGCGCTGGTCGTGGAGTAATGAACTATGTAATAGATAGCAGCCTTCATTACGTAGTATCTTACATTTCTGTTGTTATTAAATGTTCTCTGTGACTGTTATAGAATAAGGCATGTTACGTCTATAAAAATGGTATTAAAAACTAGTAACGTTGTTAATACGGTCATTTTCAAAATGTATTTAATATTGCAGTCCATAGGTTTCTATTTATTTTGAACTTTTGATTTTAAATTATACAGATAAAGGGAAAGTAATTATAACAAATTGGTAGAAGATAACTAAATTCTAACATTCAAGCTAAACACTAAAAAAAAATATACACTAAATTCAAGATATGATTTTTCCACTCCTTAACCAAGCTATAACATTTTTAATGACTTCATTAACATTTATTACAACAATAATGACTTCACTAACATTTTTAAATAAATAAATTTGTTTAAGGATTAATATAGTAATAATATGCTATTAGGAGACTTAAACCATGGTAATGCAAGATTATGGTATTACCATAAAAATTATTGTTACAATGTCAGTTTATCAAGTTTCTGTACTGTAATAAATCTGTTATGAGTGTTACTTCAGAAGTGTTATCTGGATTTGAAATGGATTTAAGGGAATATTTCTTCTATTAGATCAGTAAACAGTAGCCATTTTGTTTACAGTTAATAACAGCTGTGTGTTTTCCAGACCATCTTATATTGTAGAGAAAGAAAATGTTGAAAACCAGAATAACGCGGTTAATATTTTTATTCATTTTCATGAGCGTTACCCCAATAACTTACTTTAATTGTAATGTTTTGAACATTCATTCAACTTAGCTTCCTATTGGATGGAGTCCTCAGCTAGCTTTATCTCAAAATTCAAAACCACATTGGTAGCCATTAATAAAATGTGCAATCTCAATTTGTCAGGAGAGTTTGAGAAGTAAGAACAATTTATTTATTGGAACATATTTAGTAGTGTAGTTTTTTTACTAAGTTTAGTATAATAACTTTGTATTGTAAAATTAAAAACTGAGTTAAGAAAAATTATTATATATAAGCGCAAAAATAAAGTTTACTTTAAAAAAAATCAAAACAGAATAGTATTGCCGTAATTTCATTATTATTTTTTTGTATCTTTATACACAGATATTAAATAAAAATAAACACTAAAAATGACATATCGATATACTTATTCTAATTTTTAAGGGTATTAAAACTTTAAATTGGAACAATCTTGTCTGTTGGCCATAACATTATGATGCATTATTCAATTTCTGGTTTATTTTTTTAAGTTCATTAGAATAGAAATTGCATATTTTTCTCATTTTTTTTAAATAAATGTAATTTTTAAAAAACCTAGGTATCTCGGTAATTTATTTTATTTTCCCATATCCTCGGCTTTAGATATTTTAATTTGTTCAGTATGAATGCATTTTGGTCCTTATAAACTGCTACTTAAGTCTCTCAAATACCATTAAATCACTAATCAGAAGGTTACAACAATTTAGACATGATCAGGATAGACAAGCTCGCATAAATACAGACCAGATGCAGCACATCTCACATCAGCAGTCTAAAAAAAAAGACTCACTGAATATTCTTTTGAGGTCCTTGATATTTTAAAAAAAACATTAAAAATAGCTACACCATAGATGTGGTTACGAAACAGCCAAGGACGCTTA
The DNA here is from genome assembly GCA_948150685.1 of Rhaphigaster nebulosa. Classification (NCBI taxonomy): domain Eukaryota; kingdom Metazoa; phylum Arthropoda; class Insecta; order Hemiptera; family Pentatomidae; genus Rhaphigaster; species Rhaphigaster nebulosa. Next base: position 79,316,743 of record OX411309.1, on the reverse strand, counting down.
TACGGAAACTTTAAATATACCGGGTTGATTGCAATGAACTGTTTTCCATCAAAATTAAAAAATCATTTGAGTAAATAATCATCCTGATATTTAATAATAGCTGATAGTGAAGAAAATAATAATTAAACATTTCCTCCGATATAAATTATCAGGATTTTTTATCGAAAATGGAAGAGCTGTGGTATAAGTTCAAGGAGGTCCTCTTTAAAGTTGAGATACACAGAAGAGAAAGCACTTCATTTAACGCATGCAACAAAATATTAGAGAATTGTACCTGATTAAGGCATGATAGGACCGTTAAAGGAGAATAAAAGTGGTGAAGCAAATTTTTTGCCTAGTTGAAGCAATCTTTTAATTTCGTTGTACACCTAAAAATCTATGAAAGAACTAGTAAATAATAATCCGAAATTCTGTAATAGCTAATAGTGAAGAAATTGAGAATCAAACATTTTCTTGAACAATTCCATTTCCTCCAATATAAGTTATTAGCATTTTTTAAAGTAAAACAATATTATTATTATTTTCAGTGAAAACATTCTTAAATGCCGAATTATTCCTTTATATTCGATAAAATTTCACATTGAAGCATTAATAATTGCGACATTGGTTTGTTTAGTCCGTTCATGTTCAAAATAAAAAAGGAAGGAAGTGAGGGAATTTTATGTGTTTAAAATGAGAAAACTTTTAGATGGCTCTCTCTCTTGGCAGAATGGATCTAAATGAACTAAAAAAAGCAAAAACAAAACAAAAATCAAAAAAAAAAAAGAAGAAAAACAAAGGCCTGATTACACATGACCCGGGCAGAAGCCGCAAATCCTCCCATTTGCCTTGAAAGTTGTACAGAAAAACTCCCTAAATCGTATTGGATTAAAGGGAACCTCACCGTCTGCTGAGTATTTCCATTAGGCTCTGGAGTTAGAGGAGCCCTCCCTATCTGTCTCCCTCCTCACTCCGAGGAGGGATAAATAATCAAAGGTTGATAACATGTGCCCAACACCACTCTTCTGTCTCCTATGGCTTAGCTTTAAATCCTTTAAATCGCTATTCAGTTTTAAAACTGCAAGGATTTTTAATTTTAATTTAATTTATAACATTACAATACAATGATAGATACGGTGTAATGGTAGTATCAAACAAATATCTTAGAAAATATTAAAATATTTTTAAAATACTCAAGAATTTTATGAAATCCATTAGGACTTATAACTGAAAACTGTACTGGGTCAATCCATACGAAATGGTCCAAAATAAATTAATTTGGTAGCTTGACCATTTTTAATTTTTTTTATATTTAGTATGTTTATTCTTCCGTGTTTTTAGAAATAAAAACAGTTGGAGACATTTTTTTCTCTCAGGGTGTTTAAAAATGGCCTCCATTTTTCTTCGGTTCTACTGGCCAATTAAGTATATGCAAGCATTGGCGGTTTCCTCGATTGTTGAAAAACTGTAAGGCTTAGAAAGATCAAACAAACTCGATTTTGAATGTAATACTTTAAGCTAAAAAAACTTACTCTTATTACGTTTAATGTATTCCTACTTCTAATATTTCAAAAATTGACCTGAAGGTTAAGGCTCAAATTAAAAAAAAATCAGTTTTTAAACAATTTTTTCTATAAGAAGGAATCCTGTAAACAACTTACCTCTCTGTATGGTGGATAGTTCCATAATATTAGGTAACCTGGATAAATATCAATCCTACTTACTAAATGTATTCCTGTTGTATTTTTTTGTACTTTGTATTTTATTGGTATATTTTGTATTTTATTTATTTTTTTTTGCATTTTATTTTAATGTATTTTTTTGCTGTAATTTTGTAATTAGTAATATTTCAATTTTTTCATAATTTTTGCTTAAATATCTCCGATGAGGCTGGAGTTAAAAATCTGAAATTCACAAGTTGCAGTGCTTTAGAAGATGATTATGGTAAACAAAAACTTTACTTGTTTATTTCCTTGGTTAAAGCTTACTGGCGGTTCGAAAATGGGTGAAAAAACAAAATGCAAGCATTTGCGGTTTCCTCGATAGTTCAAGAACTGTATAACTTAGAAAGATCAAACAAACACAATTTTAAAGGTAATTTTCGTTTTCAAACAATGTTTTCTATGAGAAGGAGTGCTAAAACAAATTATCTGTTTGTGTGGTTGGTAGGTCCCTAACAGTAGGCCAACCAGAATAAATCTCAATCCAATCCTCAGCAGGAGCCAGCAAAGATCTGGAGACCCGATTAGAAAAGTACTGAGTGGATGTAGCAGCCCTGCAGGAAATACGTTGAAAGGATAACGACTTAGTCTCATTAAAGAATAACATAATTATAAATAGTGGGAACAAGACCAACCAATACGGACTGAGTTTATAATAAAAAATCGGTCCAGTAGTCTCGGAGAAAAGCCGTGGACGGCGTACGGCGGACGGCGAACGGCCGGATTTTTATTTTTTTTATTCGATAATTGGATTCTACGTAACTTGAAAGGTAAAACCTCAAATTTTGAGGGGGAAGGAGAGGGGGTTACATTTTTTTTTTCCTTGGTCGATTTCAAAGGTCTATTATTGAAAATAATAAACCAAAAGAATCTCTGAAGCATGTCAATTTTGCAACATCCAACGAGATGAAAATAATGAGCACAATGTTTGCACATAAAGAAATACATAAAGAGACGTGGATCTCCCCGAATGGACTTACAAAGAACCAAATAGATCAGGTACTCATCGACTCGAGGCATTCATCCGCTGTTTTGAACTGCAGAAGCTACTGAGGTGCAAGCTGTAACAGTGATCATTACATGGTTCTTAGCAAAATCAAGCAGAGAATACATTGTGGATTAAAAAATGCAAGCGAAAGACATGTGGATCCTGTTGATGTAGTAAGGTTGGGAGCGGAAAAGCGAACAACGGAAGAATTAAAAAAGGAATTTCAAGAAAAACTTTCGACGAACAAAGTAGTTAGAAACTGTTCAGTTGACGAAAAATGGAATTCCTTAAAAACAACTATAAGAGAAATTGTACAAAAAGTGGTGGGACCGAAGAAAAAAGCCTCGAGAAATGAATGGTTTGACAATGAATGCGAAGAAGCCATAAATAAAAGAAATCGAGCTAGATTAAAGATTCTTCAGAGAAGTACAAGAAACTCTGTGGAAGAATACAAAAGGTTCCAAAAGATGGCCAAGTCACTATGTAGGAAAAAAAAGAGAGAAATAGAGAATAGGAAAATAGAAGAACTGGAGAAAAATCACAAAGGAAAGGAAAGTAGAAAGCTCTACCATAGACCAAAATAAATCAAAACTGGGTACAGCCAGAGTACAGAGTTTATAAAAAAAGAAAATGGAGGCCTTGTGGGGGACATAGACCTGAAGCTGCAAAGATGGGTCAGATTCTTCACAGAGGAACTTAATTTAACAGAGAGAAACGATGTAGAAGATCAAGACAGGATTGGCAGCTCTGATGAAGAAGTAGATGAACAGGTGACTCCCGATAGGGAAGATATTAGGAAAATAATAACTGAACTCAAGAATAACAAATCTTCAGAACTAGACAATATCATTTCAGAAATAATAAAGTATGTCGGAGAGGACCTATGGGAAGAAGTATACCAGTTTATATGGGACTGCTGGATGGAAGAGAAGATGCCCCGTGAGTGGTCAAAATTAATCATCTGTCCAATATATTAGAAAGGTAGCAGGCAAGACTCTAGCAACTATCGTCCAATATCCCTCCTTGTGTATAAAATAATATAAATAGCCCAGTGTAGAAGAGTGAATGAGTGGGCGGAAAGAATCCCGGGAGAGTACCCATGTTGTTTTAGGCCAGGGAGGTCAACAGTGGACCACATGTTCTCAGTGCGGCAAATGCTGGAGAAGTCCTACGTATTTAACGTTGATCTACATCACTTATTTATTGTTCTTCTTCAAGCATATGATAGTGTGGAGAGAAATGAAATGTACAAAGGATTGACGATTCTGGGGCTACCGATGAAATTAATAAGGCTTATAAGAACCACGCTGAATGATACCAGGAGTAGAGTTAAGATCTAGAGAAAGCTTTCAGAAGAATTCAAGGTAAACAAGAGACTTAGGCAAGGAGATCCTCTCTCACCGGTACTATTTAACCTGGTGGAAATAGTAATCAGACGTATAAAGACGAGACCAAATGGCACGATCTATAATAGACTAAGTCAACATCTAGCATATGCTAGCATAGCAAGGACAATTTCAGCTTTAGCCGGGGCTATGCAGGAGTTTGAGGGGGCAGCAAGATTTGGCCTCGTGGTAAACGAAGCAAAAACAAAATGCATGCAGTAGACGAGAAGCGGGATGTCTAGGTCTGGGTCAGTAAAGATCGGATACCGTGAATTCCCTGGACGTGAATCCTTCAGATACCTAGGAGGGATGTTGTCAAGAAACAATGGTATGATAGTGGAAATCAAGGCAAGGATTACAGCGGGCAAAAGGTTTTATATGCTCTACGGAAGGTCTTGTAGTTTAGGAATCTCTCCCGGAAGATTAAAATCATAATCTACAAGACTATCATATGCCCCATTGTAACATATTGCAGCGAGACATGGGTCCTACCAAAGGCAGCCAAAGGTTCCCTCAGAAAATGGGAAAGAAGACTACTAAGAACAATATATAGTCCTATCAAGGAAGACGAGTAATTCAAAATAAGAAGCAATGCAGAACTGATGGAATTACTATCGGAGCCAGAACTCGTCACGTTCATTAGACAGAAAAGGCTTGGCTGGTTAGGTCATATTGAACGCATGGATCCAAAGAGACTACCTCGAAAAATGATGTATGAGAATCCAGGAGGAAGGAGAAAACTTGGAAGGCCACGATTGAGATGGATGGAAGATGTGGAAGAGGATCTTCGTACGATGGAGTGCGGAGGTGGAGGACAGCCACGGACAGGTTGGAGTGGAGCAAGCTGTAGGAGGAGGCCCAGATCCTGCAGGGACTGTAGCGGCAGGCAGTGAGTGTGAGTGAGTGATTGAATTATACGTATTTAACATTATAAATTTGTTTCAGGAAAATGGTCGAAAAACAATTCTTACAAACTTTGCAAAAAAAAAGTTCAAGTGACCTTTAACGGTCTATAGCTTGGAAACGGCTATTTTAAATTAAAAATCTTTCGAACACAACTTGTAGAGCATAGAATTTTATATTTAGAAAATACCTTAAACATATTTAGAATCTAAATACTACACAACCTCTTGTTCGACATTCTCAGTGACTCACAGTAGCCGAGTCCGATTGTCTCCCACACTCACTCATCTCAACAAATTTTAACCAACTTACTGAAAGAACAATATACTTGAAAATTGGCAAACTTGTAACTTTTAGCCTGTAACCGATAGGAAAATTTCAAAAAGTAAAATTTTTAATATTTTAAGCCCCCAAAATAACAAAATGGCGGACACAACTTAAAAATTTGTAAGACCTAAATTTGAAGGTATATTATGGATAAATGGTAATACCTATCAACAAACGGATTGCACTAAAAGCAACTCATTTTGTGAGATCTACAATTTTGGTCCTATCAATTTTTGTCGTATCTGCATCGGTAACACAAAGTTTCCAATCCTTAATGAAAATATTAATGATAAACGATTATCTCCAGAACTTTAGTTAATAATCCATACAGATATGATCACTGTTGGAAATTAATAATTAAATCAAACACTTATTGCCGTCAAGAACTTAATCACAAAAAAAAGTACTTATTAGTAATAGTAGTTGTTTTGTTGAATTTCGGAAAGTCCTACTTGCTTACAAAGCTCCTTACAAGGAGAGGTGTTGGTTTTTACAGGCTAAAGGAAGCTGCTAAAGAACCCTCCCCTGGCTTAGAAAAACTGCGGGTGTTAGACCCCTCGGGAACAGACCTCCCCTTTACTTCTTTACCTCAATTCTTGGCCTCATTGTCCCCTATATCACTCCCGGCCGACTGAATATTTAATCGGTCAATCAGCTCCTTCTCTCCTGATACTTCTTTTTTAATAAACATTATCAAGGAACCATTTCATAACTCGTGAATATAATATTACCCAATATTTACGAAAAGTGTCCTTCACGGGTGGCTGTTAATGAATTATATATACTCTGGGCCACTTAAAGGCTTTTTACAGACTTGGCATCTTTTAGGTTAAGAGGTTTTTATTTTTATAGTTTTAAGGATGTTATTCACTGTTGAATATACTTTCCTCTTTTATGTTCAACTAATGCTACTACGACTATGACCACACCTGCAGATTATGCAAACTGCAATGCATAACGACATTTCATTTCCCCAAGTTTCATGATTTTCAGGAATAACTTTTGACAAGGTGAAGTAAAAATGGTGAAGTCCTTGAATAGTTAAAGAATAAAGTCTTGCTATAATTTTTCTGAAAATATGTTTGGTCCCAACAGAAGAGTTTGAAAATTACTCAATTCAAGCTTAAATTTAGTTTTGTTTGTGTACCCTTGTTTTCAATGATGATAAATTGAAATTTTATGGATATTTTTCTAATATATGTAAGAAAATAAAACACCATTAATCCGTTTAATAATTTGCATTATTATGAAAATTTAAAATATATAGTATTGTTGTTTTGAAATAGCGATGACAAAAGATTGTTGAATCTTTCAAAAAAAGCTCAATCGACCTCCAGCACGGCTTGGCTATTTTTATAATCTAAATACCTCTAAAAGTTCATCTGCAATAGAGTGCAAATTATGGCTTCAATGCAATTTTTTGTCTTAGAAGAGGGAATCTGTTTTAGTCTTAACGGACTTAAGAACACTCACATGTGCAGTGATGTTTATTCAATCCGCCGAGGTTTACTAATAGGATTTTGATCTAATATTTCTGTGTAAAATCGTACCCCGACATTCACAAATTCAGCAATCGTGAATTCAACATTCACGGTAAAAAAAATTAACACCCGATTTTAACTGATACCAACATTCGCGAATTTAAATTTTAAATTTGATATTTTTGAGAGGTACATTAAACAATATCTAGTTTTAAAAATAATTACTATTTCTAATTATTTTCAAAAATTAAAAACTCAATATTTATTAATTTATTCCATTTTATTTTATGTAAGAATTTTTTTTTTTAATTTGGGCATTTTACAATGAAAGAACATTTGACAAATATCAGGGGTACCTACCTATTTTATTTTTTGAACATTTTTCCACTTGTTATGGGTTTACTGGACTCGAATTAATCTCAATCGATTCAGCGCCCCAAAACGTACCGTGGAATGCCTCGACGTTTACTTTAATTCATAGTAGACCCGCAAACAAGTGGATAGATCCAGGACATGTGCGGTGTAAATCCCATGTATTTTTGTACGTTGAATCGATTGCTGTCATCACCGGTACCCTATCTCATCATGGAACGGAGATAGTGCAAGCCCGGAATTTTCGTGGTCCAAATTGATCCAGATTTGTGGGCCAATGGAATCGTCCAACAAATCTGAAATATAGTTTGTTCCAAAGAATATGTTCGATTTTTTTCAGATTTATTAACGCGAAATTCGTACAAGTTTTAATCGACAGCTCTCTTCAAGAACTATCTAAGAGTTTAAATAGGACCCATATTAAAAATAACGAAAATTGAACACTACCACAGACGTCCATCAATATGGGCAAGGAGAGACTCGAGTCCTCTCCCCCTTTATGTTACTTACTTATTTAATTATTTTAAAAATTTAAAATAAATAATGTCCTTATAGAAAAATATCGGAGTTCGGTCTTGTCCTCAGTCAAGGAATCGGTAACATCGTTCACGTGTTAGCTGGTTAAAGGTTCGGAAATTTTTTACCAACAACATTAATATTTTTCATAGTTAAAGTTGTAGTGCTAGTGAGGAGTATAGTGAAATTTGGTGAAAAGTGATCGAGCAGTTTTTTCACATTGACAGAAGAAAGTAGTGGAGAAAAATTGGACACTGGGTTGTTATCGATATTACAAGCTAGAGCAGGAGGACCCCCACCTCCGCACTGCCAGGTATCTATCAAGCAATGCCAGCTGGCCTCTGTATACATTTCATTTGTTTACGTCTTATCACACAACAAACTTTTATAACTTTTACGCAGGTTTTTATTATTATTATTATTTTTTCTTTTCTCATATTTTATGTCTACTCCCCCAAACAGCACTAAGCGCCCAAGATCTTCTTCAGGTGAATTAGCCCCTCGTCCAAAAAAATCACCTATAACGGAAGAGATAATATCTTAACAGTTAGTTTCGCTGATTAAAGAGGTGATGGCCAGTATGTTGGACGTAAAGATGACCTCCCCTCCCCCCCCCCTCCCTGGCGACTAAATTGGACATTGACTCGCTGAAAAGTGAAGTAAGGGCTCTCAAAGAGGAAAATATGTCCCTCAAACAGGAAATAGCCTCGCTTAGGGCAAGCAATGCAGCGAGTAATGATCGCATAGAGGAACTAGAAATATTTTCGAGGCGAAATAATTTAATTTTTAAAGGAGTAAAAAAATCTCCCCAGGCAAACATGGACAAAATTATCAGTGACTTCTACAGTGACTTACTAAAAGCTAATGTATCGCAGGAAAATTTTCAAGTTTCGTCACTCGATGCTATAAAAACCCGAATGTTCCTCTACTCGTCTCTCTCATGCGGCCCAGGGATAAAACAGCCGTACTTAATTTTACCTGGTGCGACAAAGAAGGGTTGCTGTATGCGGGTTAGGCTGGTGTCGCGAAACTATCATCTATAATTAGCCAGGATGTGACAAGTTTTTTTGGAAGCATTAAAATCAGGCCATCTCCCGAGGGATTATTTTTCTAATTTTACTAATACCGCCAATCAACTAAAGAATGAAGCACCCAAGCTGTCTTCAACTTCCCATTCCAAGTCATCCTGAGGATCACCGCCGTCTATAGAACACCACACTCTACCACCTTGCATCTTGACAATATTTCCATCATTTGTTATAGCATTTCAGGATTGAAATCGAAACTTAATGATTCTCTTTTTATTAATTTAATAACAGGTTTTGATATTTTTGGGGACTTTTATAACTTATCAATCTATAGATCATTTAAGATATGAGTGGGTCTCAGATCTCCTCCAATAAATTTGTTCCTTTCTTATTTTATTTGTTTATTTATTTTATTTGTTTACCTGTTTCAAAGCTATTGTGATGAATCATTTGTTTTTTTAGGTGACAAACTATTTTATTTTTGTGTTTTTTCTATTCTAGAGTCTGTTACTTTTTAGTCTTGTTATTTAAGAGAGTTTATTTAATTTATTACTTTTGTATTTCTCTATCTTGTTTGTATTAAACTGTATATAATACTGAACTCAGGCAGAAGGCGTAAGGTCATTGCATTTACACTTTGTTATTGAAGTTTAATTAGCTATATAAATGATTATGATTAATAAAGTATTATTATTATAGAAAAATATCTAAAATGTTTTTACTGGGCTAAAAATGCTTTTTGAGTATGTCTAATAGCGTTAAAAATAAAATTTGAGATATAAAAAAAACAAAAAAAAAACAACGTGAGAAAAGGCTGTCTCTGTGAAAAAGTAAGATGGACGCCCATGAACACAATGTTAGTCTAGACTAACTGAACCCAGTTAGAAACTGGGAAAACCCAATATGAGGGAGTAAAGCGGTCCCAAAAACTGTACAAAATTATTTTTTTTAAAATAACCACATTTCCAGAAAGACTACGCGTTGGTAGACTCAATAAGTAGAGATAATTAACGATAAGCCTACGGCCCTGTCGTTGATAGAGAACACAAGCAAAACCATATTTTTTTTTTTTTTTTTTTTTTTATGATTGTTCTTCACTGCCCCAACTGTTTCTCGTTTTGGTGCAACTAAATATAAAGATGGATGATTACAGTGAAAATAATCCAGATTAGAGAAAGTATTCCTGACCTCACCTAATCAGAACAGGACACTCTTCTTTTACTCAGGGTTACCAGATGACAGAACTGGAACCGTCATCCTGTGAATCCTGTAGCACATCACTGATCACGAAGCAAATTATAACTAAGTGCACTCTTTAACCTGACACTAGAACAAATATAGGTACCTACCACCATTACCCAAGTTCTTAAAAATAACTAAGATAAAATCAAGAATATAGTTCAGTTCATGAAAAACATTAAAATGTTTGATCTGATTAGATATTTGTAACTATTAACGGTTAATGACCCTCTTGGGTAGATGCGGATTATTGTAAAACAAATAAATAATGAATAAAAGGACACCTTAATATTTTATTGTATTTTAAAGTACGTCAAAGGTAAATGTAACGTTTTCTAGTTGTTAGAATATAAACCCACACCAACCCCTCTCCCCTCCCGAGAAGACCTATACTATTGACCGACAGAGCCAAAGTTTCCTCAGAGGACTAGCGGGCCGAAGTAACGAGGGAGGTCCTTAGTCATCAGAGTGGGCTACTAATTACCCCTAGTAGTTAGTAACATTAGGGCTCGCTGTAATCTCGGCTTTTTACGGCACATAACTCAAAAATATATCTTCATCTCTGAGCAGGCTTTTACTACTTGGCTAGCTCTTAGGGAGGCGGTATATCAGGACAGCGGTCAGGTGTGCATGGAGTTCCTACCGTCAGGAGGCAAGAGTAAGGGCCTTCTATGAATACATGCCATGACGAAGTTTGGAGGAATCCATCATTTCTCAGTTAATTTTGAAAAAATCAGGTAATTAAAGAACAATATAAAAGTAATAAGTTGGTATATTACTAGTATATAATTGGAAGATTCCAACGCAAAACCATAAGTTTCTCAAGTAGCAATAAATTACTGACGCATTGCTAATTCGGACATCATAAGGACATCAGTCCAAAACTGTAAAAAACTTTCAGTACAAGTTTACGGTTTTGGAAATATGTAATATCTCTATTTGGTTATTTTCTCAGGCTGTTGATGTTAGATGTGCTATCTCTTGCATGAATTATGCATTTATTTGATATTATGTTTTTCAGTAATGACGATCTCTAAATTGGCAAAACGATGACTTTTTTTTTTTTTTTCTCAAATTAATCAAATTGATGAATTGCTTATACAACTGGGTGTGAATAAGAACGAATACTATTGATATGAACCTACTCGTATGTGACAGCTAGGTGCAGTAGGAACATTAGAGATGGTCACTGATATTGCATAAGTACAAGTATGATTATGGAGGACAGTGGCAGCCAAGTTTTGAAGTTTCCTAAGCTTCTTACTCAAAATTTGAAGATGTGACTGTGTATTATACATCAAAATACAATGTTAGCTATTAATTGTATTAGTACATATAATTTGATTTAATATTGCATTTTATTGTTTTAAAGGCCAATTCGATGCCCCCCTGAGGCCGAAGCCAAATTGCCACCTTGACACCTGCTGCTATTCATGCCCCTTTGTATATACTTATTAAACTTCAAGTCCCCTAAAAATATCATTTTTTAAATTTAATCTTTATATCTACTTCCTTTTAGAAAAAATTTCTAAGTTCTAAAATTTTTACTAAACATTTTACAGTTTCGAATTGAATTTTATATTCCAGTTTTATTAAAAATGGTTCAAAAAGTGTTCATCTCATTAGCTACTTTACAATATGAAAACGATGGTTTATGACGATTTAGATTAAAAAAAAAAACTTTAAATTTTGCCGCTAACATAAAACTAAAAAGAAAAAAATTGAAAAATATATATATTTTTTTTTAAGCTATCGCTAGTTATGACCCAGCCAAACATTATAACATACATCTGCATAATAAAATAAAATAAATTTTGTTTAAGATTGAGTCGTTTTAGCATCAGGTCTCTGAATTAAACATTAGATACAATGACTTTTTAGGACTTAGGTAACCTTGAGAGAGATCACAATGAACTTTTATCAGTAATTTCCTTACTTTCTTTAACTTAGGTAGATGATGAATTAATAGGCTTGATTGGGTACCATATTCATAATTTTTATTTTTATATATATTTTAATAAATATATAAGCCATACTAGGCGCATATTTTAATATTATTTACAGCACAATATCCATCAGAAGGGCATTTATTAACAAATAATATAAGAGAAAGAATAAAACAGACTGGCGGTTTTTAGGAAGACATGTTCGTATGTTCACACTTGACCATATATTATGAATGGAGCCAGGACACGCCGGATTGGATAATTCAGAACACAGAGTCCTCTTGAAGAGGCTTATGGCCCAAACCCTCAACCTCAGAGAAGGAAGTGTTAAATAAAATAAAAGGGTTGCGGCCCTTTCTCCTCACTCTTCATTAGTCGACCCTTGTCCTCGTCCACCCTCCATTAAAGGCTCTTCTAGTCTGTCTTTCAGGATCTTCGGGAGGCGTTTCTTCACTCTGCGAGAGGGCTAGAAGAGGGAGTAGGTCTTCGTCGGTTTCGAACCGTCATCTGTAGTAGCTGTTGTTCGAAATGAATGTATTTTACGAACGGCAAACGACAATCCAAATTAAAATTGTACAAATAATAAACTAAATGGCTCGATTATTGTATGACTAATTATTACAATATGGTCCCATTGCCTGAAAGCTATTTGTTAACGGCATATTTAATATTTTCGGCTATTTTGCAAATCTCCATATTTTACGATTCCTCTGCTTCTAAAATATTTTACAATCTATTGAGTAAAAAGTAGTCACAATTGAAATACACAGAATCGAGGTTCCTTTCGAATTCGGTTTCAACTATACATGGATATCTTTTTTTGCAAGAGTAGGTATGAAAATAGGGAAATCCTATGGGAATAAATATATATTTACTAGAATGCATAAAGACAGTGAAATTGAAAATGGAAGTCTCAATTTACTGATTAACAAAAAATGTCTTAAGCAGGTTTTTGATCGAAAAGGTGTGTAAAATCATTTCTTCCAGCAGAGATAAACAATCATAGTGTACAAATGTGTGGATAGAGGGTAACAATAGATTTAATATTATTCTAAAATGTTTTTGAAAAAGAAAGGAATGGTCTAATGTGGTATCCGCAGAGTAATTAAATTGTTTTCTTATTGTCATTTCTTTATTTTTAACAACGCAAACAACATTGCAACATTAAAAGTTTTTACAGTTTTTACGATGGGACTTATTACAACCGATAAAATTAAAATATTGTAATGTAATCAAGTGATGTTTTTATTACTAATGTAATTATTTACTATGTATTTCCTATACTGTACTACATGCCCTATAATTATATATTAGGATATTATAACTCATATTTTTGCAATGGCTGTAATTCAGCGTATATGTCTGCGGTATCGAATCGAGAAAAAAAAACATATTTTATTGTACACGGACTATAATGCTTTATTAACCCTTCCTGAAGAATCGACTAAAGCACTAGAATAATTAAAGACCAACAGAATATTACAAGAGGAGCCTGCAATTGAAGACGCCACCACGGCTTGAAGACGCGACAAATGGACGGTCCCTTGAGAGATATGACCGCCATAGAACACCCTGCACATCAGTTCCCGTCACCTTATATTTCACTGCCTCTCTGATTATTCACAGGCTCTTACCGTGGCTGTACATCATGCACTTTCTCGAGGGAATTGAAGACCCGAATAAAACAGAGATGTGCTCCATGTAAATTATTCAATTTTTCTTTTAGGAACGCCGCAATTCCTACTTCTTCACGATAATTCTAAATACAGCATTAAAAAGCAATTATTTTTTCGTACATGGACAGGAGGATAGGAGCGAGCGGGATTCCTTGCGAGACCCCGCAACTAATTAGATGCCAGCCTTCTCCTTCTCAGACGTTTTATTAATTAATCGAAGGGGGCCAACGGCCGGGGCTGATCGAGTTAGGGTGTACTCTCGAGATCTTGAGAGCTCCGGCTTATAAACAGGAATCCGATTCTCAACCGGATAATATTACCCTCACCTTAATAATTTTAAATTACCGCAACCCTTCCTCCTTGTATTCGTATTTACCAGTAATTGTATTTTTAACTGATATCAATCATAAGAATACGTTTTATAAAAGATTCATGCACAAACATAGAATATTACTTTCGAAGTTAAAACATTTCTAGAAATTTTCATTTAATAAAATGTATTCTGTATTATTTTCTTTTACATTTTCTAAATAACAATAAGAAGAGGTATTGCAGACTCCTCTTGTAATATTCTGTTGGTCTTTAATTATTCTAGTGCTTTGGTCGATTCTTCAAGAAGGGTTAATAATGCATTATCGTCCGTGTACAATAAAATATGTTTTTTTTTCTCGATTAGATAACGCAGACATATACGCTGAATTACAGCCATTGTAAAAATATGTTTCAATATCCTTATATATAATTATAGGGCATGTAGTACAGTACAGGAAATATATAGTAAATATTATACATTAGTAATAAAAACATCACTTGATTACATTACAATATTTTAATCTTATCGGTTGTAATAAGTCCCATCGTATGTAAAAACTTTTAATGTTGCAATGTTGTTTGCGTTGTTAAAAATATATAAATGACAATAAGAAAACAATTTAACTACTCTGCGGATACCTCATTAGATCTTTCCTTTCTTATTCGAAAAACCCCTTAAGTATTAGAGACCAAATTTTCGGAAAAACAACGAAAACAGTTCAGGGTAATTTTGTTAAAGAAAATCCAAAACGACTGATAATTAAAATGTGATCGGCTATTATGTTACCAATTAAAACATTATGAGTCATCATGGTGTTAAAATTTGCTTGATTTCTGGGGTTTCTCTAATCAATCAACTTTACGGAAATAAGAAATATAGTTTATAAAATTGTATTAAAGTTGTTCATAAAAGAAGGAATAACAATAGAATAATTAGCTCCTGATTCTTCATTCCTTTCACATGTGGGCTACTGGAAGATATTTGACTTAAGTTGTTTCTTAACTAAATGATAACTAGCCACCATTATAAAACAGCAAAAATGCTTCGGACTTTTGGGACTCTCAAAATACGTTATCTCAACAGAATATAAATCTGTCAAATTTTAAATACATTCTCAAAAGTGACTTTCTCAACTCAAAGATTCAAATATTAACCAGTGACCTTCTCTCCTGAGAGGAGGAGTTGCTTCACATCCGGTAGTTCTGATTTTTTGCTGAGTTGCTTATGACGCTCCAATGAATGTTCAAGTTTTCGATCTCGAGCGCCGAACGCAACATTGAAAAAGATCCAAAAATATAGATTTTTTTTTTTATTATTGACAATGATGCGTTCATCATCCGAGGTCAAAAACTTGGGTCATTCATTGGGCCATCATAAGCAACTCTGCAAAAATCAAAACTTAATAACATTACTCTTACAGCTGCCGCATGTCGGTGGATGTAAGTAGATCTCTCAATAAATAACCGTACAACTCCCAGTCAGTCCGAAGTCGGACCAATATTATTTCCTCTCGTCCTTCCATTTCGGTTCCCATGTTTTTTTTATTCTTCATTAGCTTTCACATTGGCCTTAATTTCAGAATGTAATGGAACCCAATTTTTTTTTCATCATAAATTTATCAAGAGGCATTTTTTACCTTAACCACTAATAATAATAATAATAATAATAGTAATAAACTCTTTATTTATTCCGGGACAATTCCCTTTAGAATAAAAATTACAAACAATGATAGGTGGGTTTCAGAGCCTTATAGTAGATGAAATAGAAACATATGAGTTTACAGATAATAAAAAAAGATTAAAAGAAAAAATAAATAAATACAAATTAAATTTTAACAAGCCATAATGAAATAACTTCTAGCCTAAGAAATAAGTATCGATGGTCTAATTGTTTACGTCTAAAATGAAACCCACACGAATTTCTTATGTTAATAAGATAATAACAAAAATTAGAAATAAAATAACATTTTTACAAATGTTCATTGAGATGAAAGAAAATCTATTTACAATTTTTGGGGGATTTGGATGGAAAAGAAGTGATTGAATAAGCGAGATTTGAAGGTTGGTTGAGTATTGGAGCGATGGATGGAGGTAGGAATGGAATTCCAGAAGGATGAGGATCGGACTAGTTTTAGTTTAATTTACAAGATTAACTGAAGTTATAGATATCTGACTACTGTAAAAAATATTAACATCTGTGACTAGTGATGACTGAAAAAAAAAATCAATAGAACCTGTTTTTACACATTGAAATCCAAACACCGATGTTAACGATAAATTGTCATGAAAACATTGATCGCCAACGAAATTAATTTAGGGAATATTACTTACTTTTATTCACCTAGCAGTCCTATTTATTAAAAAATCCAAATAATTGCATATTATATCATAGCCTTGAATTAAAATCCTATAAAAACAATATAGGATATTTTCTACAAATATTTTCTATTTTAGTTTACAAACACTTTATTTCTATCAATAAATTACAAAGCCAAACCAAATTCGAGTTTTTTTTTTTTCTAAAAAGTCAGTCTAAATAAGTTAATTTTTTATTAAATAATTTTATCTAATACTTATTTTTATAGAAATGTTTTTTTTTTCGACAATTTTTGATATATTTGTTGTTAATGCCGATGGAGTTGAAGATCGCATTCCGAATCACATTGTGAGTAATTTATAAGGTTATTTTGGTAAATAATTGATAAAAATAAAATGTTTGTAAATTATAATTTTTAGCTCAGATTTTAAATATTTTTGAGAATTTAAAATAAAGGTTATGACTAGAGCCCGGATTCTCGTTTTTTTCCGCTGGCTTGAAATTCACCAAGACCAATTTATTTGCACGAATTAAAACATCCTGATATGCACATATATTGCATGAAAATGCACGTTTTTAATTTTTTTGTGAAAATTGCATGATAATTAAAAAAAAATATTTGTAATTTGCTCGGAAATATAAACATTTTAACAAAATTACAAAGGAAAATTTTATGAAGTAATACCTACGTGGCTGTTTATAACACACTAAATAAGATCCAATTTTCTATATAGGACAGTTAATCTAGACCTTTCGGACACCGCGGTTGAAAGTAAATGTTGGAAAGCTGGAAATGGTTTTAAGCATTTTATCTGTTCGTTAGGCGTCAGATAATATTAGCCTAAGTTTTCCCCGTTCTAAATGGTGAGCCAAGGCGGAGGGGAGAGGGAGAGGAGAGGAATCCCCAAATTATTGGACTTTTTTCAGTTTTTGACCTATAACATTAAAACGGCGCACCTCAGAGAAAATTATACTTTGTTATAAATTAAAGAACATTAAATTCTGCGTAAAATGAGTAACTCAAGCGTTGATTTCGGTATGACGTAAGAATCAAAATAGAAAATCGAAAAACATCAGGACACCAGTTGAGAAGAGCAAAAAGAGATCTCGGAGGAAGGTTTTGATGAAGTTCTAAAAATGTGTTTATTAATATTTTGTAGAGTACTGATTACGAAATTTAGTTTTGTTACCTCGATTTTTTCCCGGAAGTATAAAAAAAAGCATAGTTCTAGTTGTTGTTTTTTAAAGCTCATATTTGGAAATAATGTATTATTCAAACAAGTTATGATATTTATTTTATACTAAATTAAAGAAGAGGAAATTATCTACAATTTCGATCCTCATTTTTTTTTGTTTTGACTTTTCGTTTTGAAGTGAATGAGAGTCGAAATAATGAGGCGGAATATCTAAATTAATCTTTGAGCAAAAGTTCTGCGAAGAAAAGTTTGAAGAAGTTCTGAGAATTTATTTATTAATGTTTTGTAGGGTATTGATTACGAATTTTAACTTTGTTACCTCGAATATTCCTCGGAAACAGAATAAAAGCAAAAATTTGTTTGCTCATACCTGAAAACCACAAATTATACGAATAAATTTTAATATTTATTTCATACCAAATTAAAGAAGAGTAAATTATCTACAATGTCGATTCCAAAGATTTTTTTTTTGGACGCTCCGCCCTGAAGCCAACGCGAGTCGAAATTATGAGCCAGAATATTTCAATTGATCTTTGAGCAAGAATTCTAAGTTTTCTAGACTTTCCATAAAGTTGATCATTTGTGTTTTTAAGGTACTGATTACGAATTTCAACTTAGTTATCTCGAATTATATCTAGAAGTTTAAAAAACAAAACAATAAAAAAAAAAAAATTGTTTTCTTTTTCTTATACTTTATAAACATGTATTATTCGGATAAATTCAAATATTTGTTTCATACTAAATTCAATAAGAATAATTTACCAAAAATTTCTATTCTGAGGATTTTTTTGGTTTGGTTGCTCTGTTTTTAAGAGAGCGCAATTTGAAATTGTGAGGCAGAATGTCGAAATTAAACTTTTAGCAAGGGGTCTCGATGGAAAGTTTTCTATTCTAAAAACATTAGAAGTAACAATGTTCAAATTTGTAACCAACACCTCCAAAAAAAAAATAAATTAACAAATTTACAGAACTTTTTCAAAATTTTCCTCCGAGATCCCTTTATGGTCTCAACTGGGGTCCCAATGTTTTTCGATTTTCAATTTCGATTCTTCTGTCAAACCGAATCCAACGTTTGAGATACTCATTTTAGGCAGAATGTAATGTTCTTTGATTTATAACGGAATATAATTTTCTCTACGGTGCGCCGTTTAAATGTTAAAGGCCAAAAACTGGAAAAAGTCGGAAAATTTGGGGATTTCCCCCATTCCCCCGCCTTGGCTCACCACTTAGAACAGACAAAACTTAGGATACTATTATCTGACGTCTAATGAACAGATTAAAACTATTTCCAGCTTTCCAAAACTTACTTCCAATTAGAGTCCCAGAGTAACTGGCCTATAGGAAATTCTCAAAAGTGTTTCTAGTTTGTTTTTTTTCCCTACATAAATTCGAGTTATTCCCTACCATTCCATTCTCTTCCTTTATGTCCCATTGCTAAACTTAATCTCCGAAGGCAAAATAATAATTCATAAACTTAGTTTTTTTCGGAAAAATATATATAATTTATTGGAAATAAATTAACCGATAGATACGGTAACAAACAACATTCCGCATTAA
Organism: Rhaphigaster nebulosa; assembly: GCA_948150685.1. NCBI lineage: Eukaryota > Metazoa > Arthropoda > Insecta > Hemiptera > Pentatomidae > Rhaphigaster > Rhaphigaster nebulosa. The sequence goes on along the minus strand of OX411309.1, from coordinate 79,297,800 downwards.
TTTTTATAAGTAAAGAAAATTAGAAACCCGTAAAACCTAATTAACAACAAAACTTTAAAAAGATCGTACAAAAAAATATTCATACAGTAACAGTTGTCGTGATAATTAGTTTATCAGCTCGTGGTAATCCCTTATTAAAATCCAAATCCAAAATGGGCCAAGTGATCAGAATTGAAAGATAAATCCACTGAAATGGATCGTTAATCTAAAAAATTAAATTCAAACTGCAAATATAAACTGTTAAATTTGTTCAACAATGATTATTCAGTCGATATATCGGAAGAATGTTGGAATTGTCTCACCCGACCACGCAATACATAATTAAAAACTTTAAAGCTGGATCAGAGGACAATAAAAAACGCTCAGGCAGAAAACGTTTTGTCCCAGTGCGTGAATGAAGTGAAATCGTAGGAAAAATAGCCAGAAATTCCCAAGTAAGTGCTCATGAACTTGCAGAACACATAGCATCACAATGTTTCACCCTAACTAGTTTTATAATGAAATACAGTAATATATGTTAAAAAACAAAACATGTAGATGTGTTTTTTACGCATAAAAGACTGCGAAATCCTGGCTGTAGTTATGACAAATGACATTTTTTGTGTTTTATTTTTTTATATAAAACTGCACGATGAACAAAAAATATATTGATGTGTTAATAATTGTTTTCCAGCACAAGAACAGGCTAATTTTAGAAATTGAAAATATCGATTGATTTTTTTTTTAAATCCTAAAATGGACTGACTAATACCAACCTAAGTCGAAAATTCGTTGAACAGCTTTAAGTATTCAATATTATAAGAATTTTTTACTGAATCCAGAAGGTGCTTAGTGTATGACCCCACCTAGAGATAAGGGAGCACACCAGAGGGCAATCTGTAGCCGCAGACCTAGAGAGATAAAAAAGAGCCGGACGCGGAGGCTGATGGATGTGAGAACACGTTCTGTTTGTTGGGTCAATTATGGTCGTGCCCTATCGGTGTGTGCTGCTCTAGTGATTAATGTGGCTAATTACCTCGGGAGCTAGGTCATGTATCATCTCCTCCCGGTCACCGGCAAACATTATCCTCTCTTCTTATGTGCTAGCTTCGGGCAAATAATTGAATTCCGCTTTAGTATACAGCCGGCCTTCGTCAGCCTTGAGTAATAGAGGCTACTCCCAGGTCATTTATCATTGAATAACGGGTTGCTTCCTATCTGTAGAACATTATGTTTACAAGGAAGGCAATGAAAGCTAATTGTGCCTGCGCTGAACCGCAAAGAGAAATGGCTAAGGAATCAGGTAATCGGCCAGATTTGCAATCAGTCGCTGCATTGCCAAACACTATCCGATTAAAGTACGAGAAAACATATAGGTCTATTTTACCAGATTTTACAGAAGCCACAAAATACTAGGGTACTGGTAAGGAAGATTATTTCCATGACTGCTGGAGGAAAAACGAGAAAAACAAATGGCATTATATATTAAACAGAGATCCATAGGAGTCCGCTGTCCCGATAGTTATCATTAAAGACCGGATTTATATGCACCATAAAAGGTCAAAATATTGTGTAGGCTATTTTCTGGACCATTACATAGATATGAAAAAAAAAAAAGTGCTAATAATGATTATAATGCAATTAACGATATTTAAAAATAACAATAAGATAGATTAGTGAAAATGAAACAAAAATAAATATAGATGAAAATTAATTATGAGTAGGGTACAAAGAAAGAGACAAATAAATAAGATAAAAAACATACTATATAAACGAATTGAAGATGCACAAAAAAAAAATTCTACTTTTTTAATTATCATAAGTTTATTCTTTTTAAATATATTTATTTTTAATTTATTAATATTCAAAATTTGTTTTTGTTTAAATGCTTAAAAGTTTGTCATTATGATATATTATAATTTCATTTTTTTATTATTATTTTATTGATTTATTCATTTTATTATTTTTTTATTATCTTTTTCTATTTTATTTATCATTATTAATCATTTAAGGTTCTAAAGCTCAACTAAAATTGCCTGTAACGTTATTCTAAAGGGACGTGTCCCGGAATAAATAAAGGATTTATTATTATTATCAATATATATTAAACATAAAAATAGTGAATAATAAATAAATTTTAAATGAATAAATCAAAATTGGGTTTAAAGTAGCTAACGATTAAAACTAGAATAATAGTGAATGTTATCAAAGAAGAAGAAGAGCAGTTCAGAGTATTCGTATGCTAATATGCCAGAAACTAGGGTACTATATAAAATAGTAAAAGCCTTTAGTATCTGAATACATTTGTGTTATATTTTTAGATTTTACATAAATAGTCATTTACTTATTTTTTCTGGATAGTAATCATTGAGCCAGGAATTGCTTTTTAAAAATTCTAGCCATTTTATAGCTGGAACAACAGTAAACTTGAAAACTATAGAAATAATACATTTGAGCTATTTCTCTGATCGTAACACATCTACGCACACACATAAATTCATTGAAGCTACATTCACATTTAGGGTATCCTAGTTCTTATAACATATTCAGCTTAATTTCGAGAAAAAAAATGATCTACATATGGATTAATCGTCGAAACAAACAACCTTCATTTTTAGGTAGCCCTGAGTTAACGCGTAATACCTTTCAAATTGGTAGTTCACAAAGGTAGATTATCTTGCCTTCAACGTGTCGACCTCCAACCACGCACCGTGACAATTAAGAGACGTCCACAGCTCTCAGAGCAGGGGCGCGATAATCGAGGGCGAAGCTACTCACGGAGAGAGAGAGAGTGAGAGAGAGAGAGAGAGAGAGAGAAGAGAAATTGGAGGTGCGGTGGAATCCCCATTAGCCGGGGACAGGTAACGAGGTTAGCTAACTCTCTTACCTAGATCATCCGGCTGACAAAGTAAATATAGAGAGCCTGCGTCAATTGGTTTAGTCCATAACTCGCTTAGTCTAATGGCAGCCGGAACGAAGAAAAATCTTCAGTCTCGTTGTCTTCATTATCAAACTCCAGTGTAACTTCTATCTAGGTTCAGAAATCCAATAAGTATACTCAGTCTAATGCTACTAGAACATCCCGCGATGAAAAAACTATAATATTGATATCACGGTACTAAAACCGTGGGTCCTTCTAATGAACTGCAAGCGCAATGAATCCAAATGTGGTGGAAACTGAGGAGAAACTACAACTTAACTGAGTTTGCATCTTTCTGAGTATGATTCGTGAACTTGTATCGAAGTAGAATACTAAGAAAAGATCCATCGGTCATTGCTACTTCCGATTGGATGGTACATGTCATTCCCCTTATCTTAAAGAATAATTTTTAAGGTAATCATTGATGAACTGAAATGTGAACTTCCGAGGTGTTTGCCGAAACGGATTTAGATCTGAACTTGTAGATTCGGGTTTTAAAGACATGTATGTAAGCAGAAATTTGTGATATAAGAAGGAGCTTCGAAGCTTATGGTTCTAGATTTGCACAGACAGTTGATATTAAACGTACCTTACACATTAGTAAAGTTTCAGATTAATTAGATTACTAAATCTTGTAACTTTATTTTATATCTTGATTAGTATCATGATTGCAAAAACCATCCATCGATGAAAAGCAAAATACCGTCATATCAGAGGTCCAATGATTGAGTCCAAGCTTTCCATGCAGGGGGCGCGGGCGGATAAATTGGCTGGAGAGTGGCGTAGATTAGCCTGCGACAGAGGCGAAGGGGATTGAAATTTAAAATTTAACACGAGACAGGCACCGCTACTTGGAACAGTCGCAGGGGTAATAACAGTTTTTAATTAGGCCGACAGGAGACCGCAAGTATTTGCATAGGGTAACAAGCTGGCCGGACAGGGTATTTCCCTCGAGACACCGGCAATATCACACCCTGTTACCGAACACACAATTAGCCCACCTCTCTATAGCTCACTTAAACAATACTCAACTAAAAACTCGTTATCGTAATTCATTTCAAGTTATTAGCACAAAAGGTGCTCTGGATAAAAAAAAAAAATCACACCATAGAAAGAGAACGTGATACAACTCATGAAAAATGCGAAATTCTATGGCATTCTTTGTATCATTTGATGAAGAGAGCACGATTCCAAAGTAATCATTACGAGTCTACATGTTTGTAGTAATCTTTTGAGACACTATGCCTAAAAACAACTAATGCAAAGGATAAAGACATATAACGTTTATAACGATAAATTTATAATGCCGAGGACCTTGACCACTCAGCAGTTCACATCGGGATTGAATAAGATTTAAAAAAAAAAAAAAAATATATATATATATATATATATATATATTATAAGATTGGTCAATGATGAGATGACAGAAAGAAAGGGCATGGTAGATAAAATCCGATTATCTGAAAACTTAGAGAAGCGGTCTGAGCGGTCAAGTCTTAAGAAGTCCAGGAACCGGGGAACAGTGGTCAAACCGTGGAAAAAAAAACAAAAAAAACAAATAGCAAACCTCTCAAAATGATGAATCAAATACTGTTGAGCTAGAGTAAACTTTAATAAAATAGTTAATTTTAAAAAAAGAGGTAAATGAAACACAAAACTTTATTATTCACTACGATAGTGGTTAGATACCAACTGGTGCAAAAATATAGGTAACAGTGTTATCAATATATAGTACCTTGAATTTTTTTTCATATTCTTAACACTCCCACTAAAATTTAATGTACAAACACAATCAATAAAACAAGTATGGAACAACATTAAATGAAATTAATAAAAGGAAGCAACACCAATAAAATTTCTTAAATTTTCAGAACTTTTTAGAGGAAGTGGTTTTGTGAGTATATCAGCTAATTGGTGACTACTCTTTACAGAGCAAATTTGAATATCACCCCCATTGCAATTTTTCTCTTATGAAATGATATTTCGCATCTATATGTTTTGTTCTTTTGTGAAATTCTGGATTATGAACCAAGCGAATTGTATTTTCATTGTCAATGAAAATTATACTAGGTTTCACTTCACTTTCCCCAAAGTTATATAAAAACTTTTGTAACTTCAGCTGCTGTCTTCTGTTCTTGACTGCTCCATTTGATGCAGGAATCACTCACCATAAAGATGTATCCACTAGTAGAAAGACGAGTATCAATATCTCCGGCATAATCAGCATCTCAGAAGCCAATTAGCTTCACATATTCGTCACTTTTTATGATTATTTTGTTATCTTTAAATATTTAAATATACGAAGTACTGCATTCCAAAGAGCTCTTGTATGCTTTCCTAAATGTCTGTTGACTGCTCCCACTGCGAAAGCAATATGGGGTCTTGTTGCAATGGCCAAAAACATCAAACAGTCCACAGCTTTATGATAGATTACTTCATCAATAAGTGCATCACTTTCAGTCTTCATTAAAGCCACATTTGAGTCTGATGGTGTACTGACGGGATTTGAATTTTCCAGACCAAAGCGCTCAAAAATTCTTTCGATGTCGTATTTCTGGTTGATAAAAATTGAGCAAACATTTCTCATTATTTCTAAACCAACATAATAATCACCATTACTAATTTTAATTAATTAAAGTACTTTTCAACTTGTTTAAAAATAATTCAACTTCATCACCATTATTGTAAAATATCAGGACATCATCAACATATTGTACTATGTTGATTGACGAGAGACTATATGATGACTATATTGACGAGAGTCAATACCCTCTTTTTGTTTACACCCTTTGGCATAGTCTTGCTTTGTATCTAATGATTTTTCCAGAGGAGTCTCATTTTATTCTAAATACCCATTTGGAATCAATGGTATACTTTCTCTTAGGGTAGATATACTAATTTAAAGACATATTATCTTTCTTCAAAGCTTCTATATCTTCATTAATCGCTTGTATCCATTATTTTTTATCTTCACAATTCATAGCATCTTCATAACTTTGAGGTTCTTCATATTCAATCAAATTTGATTCATAAAATTTTCTAGGTGGTTTTAAAATTTCTCTACACCGCAAATTGTAATGAGTTCTTGACTCACATTCAGTGTTAGCTAATTTTCCTGTTTCTTCAACCACTTCTGCCTCCTGCTCTATCTCCTTTGGTATTTCTTTTTTTTCTGTTTCCAAGATAGAACTATTTCTGCTAATATTCTGTGCACCCTGTATATCTTCCATTGATATTCTTGCATAATTTTCCTTTTCTAGGTTAGTATTATCATCATTTTCATTAAAGATAACGTTGTGAGAAATTGTAACACTTCTAGTAATTGTATCATATAATCCACAATTATCGGTAAAATCATCATACCCAAACAAAATTAATTTCTTTGTCTTTTTGTATAGTTTTTTTTTTTCTTTTTTGTCCAAGTATAAAGGCATAAGCTGTTGACCCGAAAATTCTCACATGAACCAAATCTAGTTTTCTTCCAATCCGTATCTCAAATGATGCCGTATTCTAAATTTGAGTATTTTTAGTACGATTTAAAAGGTAAACAGCAGTATTTACTGCTTCTGCCCACAAATGTCTTGGCATGTCTCCCCACACATCATCGATCTTCCACTTTCCACAGTAGTCCTATTATCTCTTTCGCTTGTGCCATTCTCCTCTGGGGTGTATTGGAGCAGTTAATTCTAGCTCAATGCCCCCTTCTTCTAAAAATTCTGCCATTTCTTTATTGCATGCAACGTTTTAATTTATCGCTTAAATTTATTTTGTACTATTGCTTTAAACCTTTAACCTCTAGAAGGAACTTCATCTTTTTTGTTCATATGTGGAGTCTAACTTTACCAGAATTTCTTTTGAAGAATTACAGTTTTCAATAAGTGTACATTGAGTAAGATACATTGCTGAGGTTAATAGAAACATAGCATACCCGTCTGATTTTTTCTCATGAAGTAATTTCAGCATCATTTCCTTTGCTTTAAGGTTTCACTGTTAAGCCATTAGCTATATTAAAAATCCCTATGGCCATTTCATATGAAATATCCATTTATCGTAGTTTTCACTACCAAATTTATTTACATTCATAAATTCAACACGGTTATCATTCATTTTTATATGATAGAAGAACTAATAAATTTTCACAAAGAAAAAAAAAAAACGAGTCTTATAAATGACCCCGCTGCTTTATTTAGCATCAATTTGTTGAAGCGCATTCAATTACAAACAAAATTAACTTCCCTAGCGTTTATTGACCCATAATCCGTTGAGATAGAGAAATCTTTAATAAAATAGTTAATTTAACCAAACTTTTATTATTCACAACGATAGTGGCTAGATTTCTCTAGATTGCACCAGTTGGTGCAAAAATATAGGTAGCACAGTGTTATGAATAGATAGTACATTGAATTTGTTTTCATATTCTTAACAAATACATCCCACAGATGTTAATGCACCCATTTCCAGGGAGAATAGCATATTTACGCTTGTATTTGCTCAGCTCAAACTCCTACCTATCATAAATCATTCTTTAATGTACGGAATTTTATGCCAAAATTCTGAGTCACTTCATTTCTACTATCCGTATCTATGAATATTCAATGATACGGTTGGCACATCTATTTGGCATATATGGCACATTTGAGTAGTTTATGGTCGTTTGTATTTTTTGTACTTTTTTTTAAAATTGTTTAAACAGTTTTTTTTTTTAAATTGTGCCTCATTTGAGGCATACATATTTGGACCATAAATAATTTTGGTTGTTCAATCAATGGAATATAAGCATTGATTCTTTATATTTCCTGATTCTATTGTTTTCTGTCCTGTCTATTATTTCTAGACTTAAAACTGTGTCTATTTTGAACTGCATATTTTGCCAGCATATTTTGATGCATTGATATTTTTTGGATTTTTGGCGCTGGTTTCGTTTTCCTAAATCCTTTTCCTAAAATTTTGTATTTTTTTTCCCCGATATAATATTTATCATTACATTGCACACATTTAATTTTATATACAACATTTTGTTTATCCATTTTTTTTTATCTTATTTTTTGTGTTTGTTATATACTTAATTTATTTTCATTTTAAAACCCAAACAACAAAATGTTTAAGTTACAAAGATGTACATAGAAAGGTTGCTTAATATAAGCTACAAAGATGAGGAGAAAAGAATTTTTTATCAATATTAATTAACGGATTAGATTTCACTATTAGCTAATTTAAAAAACAACAAGAAATATAAAATAGATATGTACGTGTGTATTTTACAATAAATATGGTTATAAAGAAATGATAGTGGATAAAATTTGAGATAGAATGATGTGTTGAAGAAAAAGAGTTGCGTGGCAATAGTTTAATTAACCTGTTGCAATAATGGAATTATAATTATAAAAAATTCGATGGTAATTTACATAAAATATACATTTTTCATATTATATATATTTATGATAATAATATATTTTGTTTTTCATAAAAACACAAACACAATAAGCATCAAAAGCTCAACGGCAATGGATTATCCGTCTGCCAGAGATCGATTTATAATAGTATTAATTAGGAAATTAAAGTATTAATACATAATACAGAATTTATATATACCTAAATCAGATTTTATGCATAAAACCAAAATGTTCTAGAAAAACAAGCTTTAATAAAAACTAAACTTTTTTTTTAAAAAATAGCGATTTGAAATTAACTAAATAATAATTCTTATAAAATAAAATAAACCATAGCTATATAATGTAATTGTTTCTATGATCGTCGCAAATATGCACCAACGAGCAGAGCACCTCAAGCGGAGGGTAGTTTCAGTTAAATGCATTATTATTATATGTTCATTTTTTAAAATTACTTATATTTTTTTTTAGTATGTACCATTCAAAGCGGGACATTTACGTGTTCCAGGGCATATTACCACGGGACACTGGGACATATTGCCTAAAAGCGGGACGTCTGGTATATTAGTCATACCTTGCGTCTGCCATTACTCCCTAGTTCACCCATTTTGACTATTCCGATGCAGTTCTAGATTTAAATGGTGTTTTATACTTGTCTAGGAAAGTCAAAACTATTTCTCGGCGAAATGGGAGTTTTGTAATTCCGATAATAGCGATTTTCGGAGTTTTTTTTTGGATAGTCTAGGCACTATTGGCTGCGAAACCCTGAAATTTGGGAAACGCAGATCTTTGATAAATCAGTTAAATTTCAAAAAATACCAATTCTTTTTTGCTAATAATAAGAGATAAAAAATTTAGCTAATAATAAGAAATATTCAGAGAAAAGAATTAAAATAAGAATAGCCACGACGAGGTTCTAACAAACGAAAACATTATAAGTGATAAATTTTATGACTTATTTAGGAAAAAATCATTTAAAATTATTATTTACGCATATTTATTTATTTGTAATAGGCAATGAAATTTTTGTTACATTTACAATTCACTGTTGACGGCCATATAAAATCCTTTGGAGAGGAAGATAAAACTATATAAAGTATTACTTTATAATCTTATCAATTAGAAAATATTATTACCAAAATTATAACACTTTCAAACTTTTCTTCTGGCGTAAAAGATGCTTCAATCGTCACGGTTTCGGTCACAAGTCAACACTGACATCTCTTTGAGAAGGGCTGCACAGTTAAAAATTAATAAAGAAAGGATGGGAAGGCGGGTGTCCTTTTAGAGCGGAGACGTTTGCTGTGATCATATGGATATGCTCTTCCTTGGAGGGCTGATTTGTCGGATAAATGGATCGCACTAAAAGAGCTAAAATTTCTTTGTGAATAGTAAGAAAACGTAGTCTGGTACTGATCATTAAGATGAATTTAGGTTTCAGTAGATGAAAAATAAGTTTTTACTCATTAAATGAGTATTTATTGGCATTGATTCCATTTTGTCACCCCAACCTTCATAACTTTACTCATATGACATTACTTCATTTTCCAGGTAGTGTCGCCCACCAAGCAGAAACTTGATAGAGCAACCCTTACCCTTCCGCGACACCCTAGAATGTCTTAACGTCATTCTCGGCCAATATGCCCTGGAACACGAGGACAAAATTAGCCGCTGGGTAGCGTAGAGATTAGGGCACTATTAGTTAGAGGGATCGATATTAATAGGTAAGAAGGGCTGGAGTAAGGAAGGGTGCCCCCTAAGTGGATACAATGCATCATTTGCCCTCCCTCTCCAGCTGCCTATATTGGCCTTCCCTCAAGGAGCTATTGTCCCGTCTTCGGCCTCTACCTCAGGCCGAGTAATTAGCGAATAGCAACATTCCAACAGCAGTATAACTTAAATAGGTGTATTTTCGAGAAGCGATAAATTGGTAAAGTTGATTTTAAAATATGCCATGTAACGTTCAAGGCAAAGTCGTTCTTGAATTCATAACCTCTAGTACCCTCACTCGTTCCATTGGTTTTCAATGACGGTGACAGATCTGGGAGAGAAGCGCTGTGGATGTCCTGGAGTCCTGGTTTACCATCTACATGTAGAGGGTAAAGCTTGGTTCGGAGTTCTCCAAGGCAGAATGTAAATATCTTAAACAAATATGTATGTGTTCAAGATGACTTATTTTATTTTTTACTCAACATAAATTATCTTTATTTTGGTTTTTAATAATTTTGTTATCATTCATATGATCTATCTATTTATTTTCCTTAATGATGTACATATTTTTTAATTATTTTTGAACTTTATATGTTTTTCCTATTTATTTATTTTTTTCACTTTGTATATTTGGTAACTTTGTTTATTAAGAAAAGAAAAAAGATTAACAAATGAGTCAAGTGCAATGACATTCTTCTACACTCTCCTACGCAGCAAAAAATTCCTTCGTAATAATTACAAGAAATGTTCTGTTGCATATGGTCTTGTAAATATAGCTTTTTTTAATTTAAATGGGCAACTTTGCGCATAAATCAGTTGAAATTAAGAGAATCACTGGAATCAGTTCTTATCTAGATCGATAACGAGTCGATCTGGAGGATGTTCGTTTTTGAAATGGATTATTATAGAAAATGTCATCCTGATTATGAATATTTAACCAGTTTAAGCACATTGATAAGAAATGATCTTTGACATAAAAAAAAAATGAATTTTTGATAACTGACTCATATGTCTTTTTTAGCGCTAAATCCGAAAAAACTCAGTTTTTTCCATCCGTCAGGATTTTTCGCAAACGTAAATTTCAAAATGTGTAAAAAGGCAAAACAAATTGCTGAAATATTAGACTTCAAATTAGACTCAAAACAGTTTTCTCATATAATTTATTCATTATATGATTATTATAGTTTTATTTCATAGTCCGAGCCAAACGATTTGGTTTGAGACTTGCATCTGACCAAAGAAAAGTCAGAATTGCATGGTTCGAGGTTTAGAGAGAAGTACCTGCCTGCTAGCAGCTGGCACCTGATTCTTCTGGTTTAGAATCAGAGAAAAGGATTTTCTTCCATGTTTGCGTTATATTTATTTTTAGATAGATGAGGACAAAAGGTCATCTGTGGATTCAGTGCTAATAAAATACATAAGAGTAAATTATCAAAAGCTAAAAAAGATGCCACAACCCAAATTTTGCAGGCTTATGTGATTATTATTTGGCAGATTTTAAGAGTTTACAATATAAAGTGTTTATTATTTTAAAATAATATCCTGTTATATCTCTTACTAATTGTTAGATATTCCGTATATTTTCATAAATTGATGTATTTTCTACCCTAAAGCTTCAACCCTCCCTCACACTCTCTTTCTCTACAAGCCATACAAATATATCAGAGACAGTAGATAATAAAAAATAACAAATAAACATATGAAATATCAATAAGAAGGCATTGATCGAGGAATGTCAAAAGGTAAACAAAGAGCAAGGATATGGAGGGAGAGATTAAGACATAAAAACAGAGGGAGAGATATCAGATATGAGAAAGGCAGACAGAAAGACAAACGACCTGGACAGTTGACAGGATAAACCCCCGTACTCCGAGCCTCCTTACATTTTTCAAATTTATGGTAATAGAATTCCCCTTGGTCAGCTGCCCTCTTATTGATGTTGGCTTTACACTTTTATCCCATCACCTTTAGTATTTATGCCCTTAGGGGAATTCAGATTTAATCTGTTCTTTTGTTTCAGGTACTTCTTTCATGTAAGGATATTTATGGGTTTCATAAAAGTACAATTCCAGTAACAAAAAAAAAAAGAAAATGCTTCTCATGAATGTAATACAAAAATTATTTAGGTATATTGTTCTAAAAATGAATCCTCGGAAATATCAAAAAATCAAATAAAAATAAAGAAATAATTAAAATATTAAATCTTTGGGCGTACGTGTTCGTCGTTAAACCCTCAAAACCTTTCAGTATTGGGGTATTGTATAGTCCACCCCGTATTTATTTCTAATTTATATCAATAGATATTTTATGAGCATCAGCAGATAGTGAATACAGAGAACGGCAATAAAAAAATAAATCTGAAAAATTTATAAATTAAGGCTAATTAAATAAATACAATGTTTAGTATTTTCTCCCTCCACCCCCTCCCCCTCTCCCTAGTTAAGATTTAAAAACCTAATTTATTTGCAGACCATCTTACATCCGTACTTACTTTGAATACTGACTTCACTAACATAAAACACGAGACATATGCAAATCATACATTAGGCACAACATTACAACTGGCAATGCCACCGCTCTCTAGAAATTGCAGCATAAATTAGACATTTTCAAAACTAGGAACCCTATGTAGCCATGACTCAATACTACAGACTGATTGATTCCCAACATAATGGAAATATTCTCATAAACAAGACAAACACATAAGATTATGAACAGTTTCAATAAAGAGGTGAGCCCATCACCATGATGGACAAATATGAAAGAGTGAATTAAATTAAAATAAAATAATTAATCAGTGCAACCTTAAAATGTTGATCTTGTATATTACTATACAAAACTTTTAAAATTGAAAGACATGAGATGCCTTTCAACGTAAAGACCAATTAGTTCACTCCTTGCTTGTTCTAAAATTAAAAAAAAAAACTTCATCATCGATTATTGGACAAACTGACAAACAAAAAAATGATTCTTGATCACGAATGAGTGTTTTGAAAATATTATTAGCCAATTACACAAAGTAATTGGCTTCATATCACGGCACAGGAGCGGAAGTTCAATGCAACAAGAGTTAATAAGGCCTTAATAAGGCCCGAGCATTTTACAAGCTCTTCTATCTGAGGCTACTGTTTAAACTCAAGAATACTACCACAAACCGCCTACTTGGTTCTTGGTTCTTCACCAGCCAGAATTTTCTCGATTCGAGAGGGATCATAAAGATCTTCATCGATGTTCATAAACGATCATTCCACAAAATGCAGACATGTTTCAACAACCTAACCAGATGACGCTGCCATATTTACTTAATACCAAACTTGAGCATGGGTCTCATTATACTCCGAAAAATTGCACGATTGGTAGGAACTGTGGATGAATAGACTTAACTATGAAAAATCGACTTTCCTGGCTGAAATTTAGTACGCGTAATAAAATGATAATAATAAAATGGAAAATATTAATAAACAAAAATTCCTCCTATATTAACAGTTCATTACATATTACATTCAATATAATCAAACACACTAATATAATATTTTCCCTACTTCGAAATCTCTGGTCTCTGATCCCAAAAGATCTCTAAAGAGAGGAGTAACTCGCCTTGAAGATAATAAGAGACAACGAAGTAGCGTTTCCCAAGAAGGAAATAAGTTGATTAGAGGGAGAGAAAGGAACGGTAAACAAGAGAAGGAGGGCAATTAAGTTAAAGTGGTGGACACATAAGAAGAGGGCATAAATCCAACCTGGGCGCTCAATAAACTATCGGACCTAGCTGTTTGTCATGACTTCCTCATCCCCAGCACCAACAAATAGCCGCTCCTCTAATCTGATAAGAGGGGGGTCAGGAGGGTGCGTTCTCGATATATATATCTTCCTATCTCTTGCGGTCACCTCCTCTCTTCTTTATGCCTATATTATCTTCCGAGATAAAGAATGGTACATGAAGAACCGACGAAATATTTACAAATATAATGCTATGCCAAAACTGTTGATCCCACTATCTTTTCAATATTAATTCCCAATAATCTTAATATTTATTTGTCGATATTATATTCCTCTCCTAAAAGTACATGCTCGTTCATTTTAATTAGCGTGTCTAAGGTAGTATTTAAGTAATCCTATCTTTTCTTCTACTCTTAACAGCATAAAATACCAGTTTGTTATAGCCCAGCAAGGATGAACTCACAGATTTATTAAATGGTAAAGAATGAAACGGTTTGTTCCATTTCAGCTTATAGTTACAGAATGTTAGTGATTCGGCAATATAATACATAATACTCTTCTGCTATGTATAAGAAAAAATTACAAAATCAAATAGATTAAAAATAAATTGGTTTGTTTTTTGTTATTTATTCGATGTGTAATTAATTAAGAAATTATTTACAAACGGATGTATTCGAGCTATGTTTTTTTTTCCTTAATGCAAAATAATTGTTTACATAAGGCAACGCTTGGCAATAAAGGGCTTGTCAGGGATATTTTTTTTTTATTTAATAGAGGGGAAGTAAATTGATTTTCAAAAATGCTTTTTATCTATCTATTTATCAGCAAGGATCGTGAATAATATTTCGTAATCTATAGAGAAATCGATTTAAAGTTAAAATAACATCAAAAATTATTCATAATATTAATGAATGTTACACGTTTTGATATATTGTTTACAGTATAAAAGCTCTACATGCTCGATTACTCAACGTATCTTGTTCATATTTGTAAATTTCAGTAAACAAATATAGATTCATATTATTTATTATTTATTTGAATCATAAATAATTTATGATTCATAAACGTAATAAACAATAATAAAAGATAAATACCCAAACACTAAAAAAGGAATGAAATAAGGAATAAGGGTTTATGTCGTAGGATTTCAGAATTTTTTTTAAATTGTATAATGTTCAATTTTTATCTGGTTAGATGATGAATGTCTGTGACATAAATGTTGATAATTTATAAAATATTAAAAACTTATTTCACCAGTAATTTTTATCAACTGATATTTATAGTTATTAATTTTGTGCTATTAGCTAAGGTATCCTGTACACACATATATATAAATTTTCTCTAATCAAATTATTTGTAGAAGCAATAACATATACAATAAATGATAATAATAAATAATAATTATAACATATATATATATATATATATATATATATATATATATATATATACACAAATAAGAAAAATATATATAAAGAGAATGGAAACAGCTTCTGTAGCTGTCAACAAAGCCCTATGTTTGTTAGTGATGGTTAGCTTAGATGGTAAAGGGTATAGTAAGACATGGGTTTAGCCAAAAAACCAAGTAGGGGTGGTTGCCCCTCCCCTTCTAATGTGGAAAAAATTGAAATTTCTTAGCTAATCCTGACTAAATATGGTTTAAGAATTAATTTTAAAAATAATAAATGTATTTTGTAAGAAAGGGGCTACACCTCTAAATGAATGAAATTTAAGTTAGAAAATTGCCTCCCTCTCCCTCTCCCTCTCCCTCTCCCTCTCCCTCTCCCTCACCCTCTCTCTCTCCCTATTTGTCTATTTTTTAATTTTTTTTTTTTGGTTTGTTTCTTGGACTAACATCACATTGCCACCTCTTCCTTTCGCTACTCCAGCTTCTCCCCACTACCGGAGCCAATCTTAGCTGAACTACCCGGACAGCTTAGCCTAAACTAGCAGAGGGGACAGTACTCCCGGCTGATCAGCTAATCAGTAGCAGGAGTTGTATTGTTAACTAGTTAACATCAGATGTCAGGGATCAGGATGCAGGGGATGTTCCTTAAGGGGTCGGGACCTAATTATCGGCGGGGGAGGTTTGTCCGTTTTAACTCGGACCACGTGACCTGGGTCCTATCTCCGCTCTCCCAATTATTTATTTATAGTCCTTGAGGGTCTTGCCTTTGCTTGAGTGGTCTGAGGGCTGAAAGCTTTAGGTCCGCTGAATCTGGGAGGGAGTCAGCTAGATTTTGTAAGCTTGTCTAAGATTTAACCTCTACCCCGTGTAAATAAATAAATTTGTAACATCTTAAAAGTAGCGGCGTTCAGAAAATAATCCGTAAAGTAAAAGCTATCAGAATTGAAGGTCTTTGTTGAAATATCAAACACTAGCTGACCCGGCAATGCTCCTATTTGTGGATTTGAGTGTATATACATACATATATATATATATATAGATTTGATGAACACAATTGAATGTTTGATAACAATTATTGTATGTATAAATTTGGTGTTAAAGAATCAAATTAATTAATTAAGTTCAAAATTGAATTATTTTGAAGATAATCGTGGCACAGAAAGATTAATGGTCAGAGAAATTTTACTATTAGCGCGTTTATGTTCTGCAGTTCCTCCGACCTGCAGCGGTAGGAAAATAAAAACATGGCTACAATGTTCAATTCAATTAAATTTTTGTTTTGTAGGAAATTGAAATATCTTTTCAAATGAGCATTCGTATAATCATAGAAATTTATACTTTTTGATTTATGCGCAAATGAAATATGGAAGTGGTTTTTCGGCTTTTGCGCAGTCGCAATTATATATTGGTCAACTTTATTATTGCAAAACCATCTAGGAACCATGAACATATGATTAAAATTTGATAAAGATTGGTTCAGTAGTTTTTTCGGATATACGTTACAAATGAAAAACTGTAATTTTATATTAGTCTGATGATATTTTAATAATATACATAAATATGTAATGTTAAAGTCAGAATAGGCCTGATGTCGCATGCATGAAATTTACGGCTTATGTTTGATATTTTCAGTTTCGTATCAATTTTTAATACTTCTAAGATTCTAAAAAATTATATTATTTATTTTTTCTTGTGATATATTTTTTAATTTACGCGAATTACTTACTAGTGACCGTCAAGAGAATGGCGGATTTTTCGACCATATTCAGTCTAGATACGGATAAGGAGAGCGCTATTCTCTGGTTAAAATTCATTCAATTCCGTGATTAAAGAGATCTCTTATATAGTTTCTTTTCAAACGCTTCTTCTGGCCTAAACGCCATAGCTATGTTCCTTGTATATTTAATAATCTGCTTTTCATATAATCGTCATTTCTGTCTCTAACTGCTCATGGATTATGAGGAAATGGGAATCAGTTCGTAGTATGACATTATACATATGTACCGTGAAGGTTGTATACATTATCGCTTTTCTCCTTCCCAATCCAATATAAAATTTCAACAATTTATTTTACACGGTGACCTTGCTCACATCCTTGCTCTTTGCTCCTGTCAAATTCAGCAGGAAGCTACTGGTGTAACAAAACTATTTTTTAAATTTGCAATATTTTTTTCCTTTAGTTGGATGTTTTTTTGTGGATTTTTCTTTGCGTGTGTTTCTTTATGGATGTTTAAAACGACTATTTTAAATGGTAGTTTGCAAGCTAGGAAGCAGTTCTATACGAAGAACTCAAGAAAAACACAATAACATCACTATTCAAGTTTATACACCTTAAAATTCAAAGACATTTTCTTAAGGATCAATAGCAATAGGCACAATAGCAATAGGAACAATAGCTGGTGCTTTTACCCTAATGAATTAATAAAAAAATACTTAATTCATATTTGCCAACTTTTGAAGAAAATCCATCAAACTTTTATATATCTGTTTTAAATATATTATTAATTAGATTGATCCTTCTATATCATCATGCGGATGTCAACTGAACATATTATTAATTTCCGTTTGTCTTTAGTTTCTTTTTGTGGTTTTTGACATTTGTCAATTATAAATTTAAATAAGTTAGTGTTGGCTGATATTTTTTCTTTTAATGTTCAATTAATATTTGGCTTATATGTAGGTTTTGTTTATTTTTCATTCAGGTTTTTTATCCGATGGTCATTTATCGTCTATATTCCTTGTTATCAAAGACCGTAATCATTCTTTTTCAAAGTTTTTCACTGGGCTCTCGAGCAGTTTCCAGTTCAACTTAAGAATTTTTAATTCATATAGACATGAACAAAAAATATATGAAACTAATGGCAATTGTACAAAAATATCTTTTACTTCACTAGTTTCGTACGTATTGATAGTGATGGTATTTGGTTGTCTTCTCCTTGCTTATGTGCTAAATCCAATATAATATATTATACAATTTATGTTTTTATATAGTATAATAAAACATAGAAACATTAAATCTCGTTTCAACCACTATAAGCAATTTTTTTCACTTACTAAATATAGTCCTTTCCGGATGATAAATAAAGTTTGATTTAGCACATTGTGCATCCTGAAATCCGCGCTTCGTTTAATGTTAAAACAAAAAAAAAAATAGAAAAATCCAAATTCCGAAAATAAATTTGCAATTATTTTTAGAGGTATTGGGGGAAAACAAAAATTATTCGAGTTTACTCATTATTGCATTTCATTAATGAAGAAATTCTGTTCAAGATAGCTGACCTTGTCTATTAGGAAAGTAGCCTTGAGTATTTATCGTATAAACTGCATCTGAAGTTAAATGACTATGGAAAACTTACTTCAGATATGGCCCAGTTTACCCGACAGAACTTTCTACCGGGTCTTCAACTTCAGGCATATCTAATTCTGTATTCATCATTTTCCGTTACGAAAAAAAAGTTACACCCGTTTTTTTCTGATAATTGAAAAAAAATTACAAATAAATTATTTATTCTTAAAGAAAATTTCGTTCTTCATACATGTAATAAATCGCTTACTGCCTAATTTTTTTATTTTTTTTTAATATATCACTTATACATAGGGTTAATGGTTAATAATCTCCAACACTCGACTATACTCCCTGATAAGGCTCTAACTCCAAATTATTTTTTTTTATGTATACATTACATTCGGCATAAATACATTCTGAATACTTATATGCTTTGGATCCAACACTTCGATTTCGTGCTTTCTTATGTCATAAAAAGGTGCAGTTTTTACACCAGTTTGGGTACACTAGAATAATGTTTGTATTCAGAAGAATAATTTGGATTTAGTACCTTTTAACTTATCAGAGGCAACAGATATACAGTAATAAGAGTTGTACAGTTAATACAGTTAATAAGAGAGAGTACCGTCATTTAAATTTACATTTTATGAATGGTACCCTATAGCCAGTTTATAGCGCGAGCTTAAATATCGCCCGGCTAGCTCAGTCGGTAGAGCATGAGACTCTTAATCTCAGGGTCGTGGGTTCGAGCCCCACGTTGGGCGAAGCTGTTTTTTTGGAGTAAAATTAATTTCCGATTTGTTGTTTTCTTATGAATTATGCTAATGTTTAGATTAAAATGTTAATTTTTTTTTAAATTTTCTATAGTTTTAAATTAACTGACACTAACGTAAATGACTGAAGGCGATTTTGTTTTACTAATAATAAGACTTTTAATTTGGGTGCACTAGAATAATGTTTGTATTCAGAAGAATAATTTGGATTTAGTACCTTTTAACTTATCAGAGGAAACAGAGATACATTAATAAGAGTTGAAGGTCATTTAAATTTACATTTTATGAATGGTACCCTTTAGCCAGGTTTGTAGCGGATTTGAAATATCGCCCGGCTAGCTCAGTCGGTAGAGCATGAGACTCTTAATCTCAGGGTCGTGGGTTCGAGCCCCACGTTGGGCGAAGCTGTTTTTTTGTAGTAAAATAAATTTCGGATTTGTTGTTTTCTTATGAATTATGCTAATGTTTAGATTAAAATGTTAATTTTTTTTTTAATATCCTATAGTTTTAAGTTAACTGACACTAACGTAAATGACTGGCGATTTTGTTTTACTAATAATAAGACTTTTAATTTGGGTACACTAGAATAATGTTTGTATTCAGAAGAATAATTTGGATTTAGTACCTTTTAACTTATCAGAGGAAACAGAGATACAGTAATAAGAGTTGAACGTCATTTAAATTTACATTTTATGAATGGTACCCTATAGCCAGTTTATAGCGCGAGCTTAAATATCGCCCGGCTAGCTCAGTCGGTAGAACATGAGACTCTTAATCTCAGGGTCGTGGGTTCGAGCCCCACGTTGGGCGAAGCTGTTTTTTTGTAGTAAAATAAATTTCGGATTTGTTGTTTTCTTATGAATTATGCTAATGTTTAGATTAAAATGTTAATTTTTTTTTTAATATCCTATAGTTTTAAGTTAACTGACACTAACGTAAATGACTGGCGATTTTGTTTTACTAATAATAAGACTTTTAATTTGGGTACACTAGAATAATGTTTGTATTCAGAAGAATAATTTGGATTTAGTACCTTTTAACTTATCAGAGGAAACAGAGATACAGTAATAAGAGTTGAACGTCATTTAAATTTACATTTTATGAATGGTACCCTATAGCCAGTTTATAGCGCGAGCTTAAATATCGCCCGGCTAGCTCAGTCGGTAGAGCATGAGACTCTTAATCTCAGGGTCGTGGGTTCGAGCCCCACGTTGGGCGAAGCTGTTTTTTTGTAGTAAAATAAATTTCGGATTTGTTGTTTTCTTATGAATTATGCTAATGTTTACATTAAAATGTTATTTTTTTTTAAATTTCCTATAGTTTTAAATTAACTGACACTAACGTACATGACTGGCGATTTTGTTTTACTAATAATAAGACTTTTAATTTGGGTACACTAGAATAATGTTTGTATTCAGAAGAATAATTTGGATTTAGTACCTTTTAACTTATCAGAGGAAACAGAGATACAGTAATAAGAGTTGAACGTCATTTAAATTTACATTTTATGAATGGTACCCTATAGCCAGTTTATAGCGCGAGCTTAAATATCGCCCGGCTAGCTCAGTCGGTAGAGCATGAGACTCTTAATCTCAGGGTCGTGGGTTCGAGCCCCACGTTGGGCGAAGCTGTTTTTTTGTAGTAAAATAAATTTCGGATTTGTTGTTTTCTTATGAATTATGCTAATGTTTACATTAAAATGTTATTTTTTTTTAAATTTCCTATAGTTTTAAATTAACTGACACTAACGTACATGACTGGCGATTTTGTTTTACTAATAATAAGACTTTTTGTTTTAATTATTAAAAATGTGTTTTCAGACAGCACCCCACACCAACCCCCTAACACTAAGACTCTTGGCTTCTTTTTTGGATTTTTCCATTTATTTCATAACATGTTTTTTTTTTATTTTCCATATCCCCAAAATTACAATAAATAAAACTCTTTTAAAGTATAAATTTATAGTAACATAAATAAATTGATTGTTTCGAACGCTTTATTCTGTAACTAGGTTACATTTTAAGGCCAGATTATGGTCATGTGTAATGACTTTTGTTGTTGTTTACATGCAAATATGTATAATATTAACATTGAAGGAGATGGGGCTCACCCATTTTATGTATTTATGTCTGTCTTATAACAGGACTCCGCGACAGAATTTTTTTAATTTAATTTAATATAGTTTTATTTGTTACACAAGATGTAAAACCTGTTAGGGATTACTTGGGGAGAAACTGTTTAAATCTGTTCTTCCTACTCTATATGGAGTATATAACAACGTTTAAAAATTTTAAAAATCTGCAAATAGAGAATTTATTTCATTGGAATAAAATAATATTCGCCCAACGTGGGGCTCGAACCCACGACCCTGAGATTAAGAGTCTCATGCTCTACCGACTGAGCTAGCCGGGCTTCTTAAGTAGTACTGGTCAAACTTCTAAGAAAATTCTTATCTCCCCAACATTAGTTTTTTTTACATTTTTAATGAATGTAAAGATCCATTAAAATGTTTTTATTCCCGTGTTTATATTATTTTTAAGTTGTATAATTTAATTTAAAATTAAATTCATTAAAAACACTATATATCCGGAAAAGGCAAATCAAATTTCTGAATTCACTAAAAGCCCTTTCCAACCCTCTCTTCAATTCTCTAACACCGCACCGGCTCCAGACGCTGGAAAAACAGCTAATCATAATCTACGAATATCAGAACTTAAGTAACTTCGTTATAAGACAGACATAAATACATAAAATGGGTGAGCCCCATCTCCTTCAATGTTAATATTATACATATTTGCATGTAAACAACAACAAAAGTCATTACACATGACCATAATCTGGCCTTAAAATGTAACCTAGTTACAGAATAAAGCGTTCGAAACAATCAATTTATTTATGTTACTATAAATTTATACTTTAAAAGAGTTTTATTTATTGTAATTTTGGGGATATGGAAAATAAAAAAAAACATGTTATGAAATAAATGGAAAAATCCAAAAAAGAAGCCAAGAGTCTTAGTGTTAGGGGGTTGGTGTGGGGTGCTGTCTGAAAACACATTTTTAATAATTAAAACAAAAAGTCTTATTATTAGTAAAACAAAATCGCCAGTCATGTACGTTAGTGTCAGTTAATTTAAAACTATAGGAAATTTAAAAAAAAATAACATTTTAATGTAAACATTAGCATAATTCATAAGAAAACAACAAATCCGAAATTTATTTTACTACAAAAAAACAGCTTCGCCCAACGTGGGGCTCGAACCCACGACCCTGAGATTAAGAGTCTCATGCTCTACCGACTGAGCTAGCCGGGCGATATTTAAGCTCGCGCTATAAACTGGCTATAGGGTACCATTCATAAAATGTAAATTTAAATGACGTTCAACTCTTATTACTGTATCTCTGTTTCCTCTGATAAGTTAAAAGGTACTAAATCCAAATTATTCTTCTGAATACAAACATTATTCTAGTGTACCCAAATTAAAAGTCTTATTATTAGTAAAACAAAATCGCCAGTCATTTACGTTAGTGTCAGTTAACTTAAAACTATAGGATATTAAAAAAAAAATTAACATTTTAATCTAAACATTAGCATAATTCATAAGAAAACAACAAATCCGAAATTTATTTTACTACAAAAAAACAGCTTCGCCCAACGTGGGGCTCGAACCCACGACCCTGAGATTAAGAGTCTCATGCTCTACCGACTGAGCTAGCCGGGCGATATTTAAGCTCGCGCTATAAACTGGCTATAGGGTACCATTCATAAAATGTAAATTTAAATGACGTTCAACTCTTATTACTGTATCTCTGTTTCCTCTGATAAGTTAAAAGGTACTAAATCCAAATTATTCTTCTGAATACAAACATTATTCTAGTGTACCCAAATTAAAAGTCTTATTATTAGTAAAACAAAATCGCCAGTCATTTACGTTAGTGTCAGTTAACTTAAAACTATAGGATATTAAAAAAAAAATTAACATTTTAATCTAAACATTAGCATAATTCATAAGAAAACAACAAATCCGAAATTTATTTTACTACAAAAAAACAGCTTCGCCCAACGTGGGGCTCGAACCCACGACCCTGAGATTAAGAGTCTCATGCTCTACCGACTGAGCTAGCCGGGCGATATTTCAACTCCGCTACAAACCTGGCTAAAGGGTACCATTCATAAAATGTAAATTTAAATGACGTTCAACTCTTATTGCTGTATCTCTGTTGCCTCTGATAAGTTAAAAGGTACTAAATCCAAATTATTCTTCTGAATGCAAACATTATTCTAGTGCACCCAAATTAAAAGTCTTATTATTAGTAAAACAAAATCGCCAGTCATTTACGTTAGTGTCAGTTAACTTAAAACTATAGGAAATTAAAAAAAATTAACATTTTAATGTAAACATTAGCATAATTCATAAGAAAACAACAAATCCGAAATTTATTTTACTACAAAAAAACAGCTTCGCCCAACGTGGGGCTCGAACCCACGACCCTGAGATTAAGAGTCTCATGCTTTACCGACTGAGCTAGCCGGGCGATATTTCAACTCCGCTACAAACCTGGCTAAAGGGTACCATTCATAAAATGTAAATTTAAATGACCTTCAACTCTTATTGCTGTATCTCTGTTGCCTCTGATAAGTTAAAAGGTACTAAATCCAAATTATTCTTCTGAATGCAAACATTATTCTAGTGCACCCAAATTAAAAGTCTTATTATTAGTAAAACAAAATCGCCAGTCATTTATGTTAGTGTCAGTTAACTTAAAACTATAGGATATTAAAAAAAAATTAACATTTTAATCTAAACATTAGCATAATTCATAAGAAAACAACAAATCGGAAATTTATTTTACTACAAAAAAATACCTTCGCCCAACGTGGGGCTCGAACCCACGACCCTGAGATTAAGAGTCTCATGCTCTACCGACTGAGCTAGCCGGGCGATATTTAAGCTCGCGCTATAAACTGGCTATAGGGTACCATTCATAAAATGTAAATTTAAATGACGTTCAACTCTTATTACTATATCTCTGTTTCCTCTGATAAGTTAAAAGGTACTAAATCCAAATTATTCTTCTGTGTACAAACATTATTCTAGTGTACCCAAATTGGTGTAAAAACTGCACCTTTTTATGGCATAAGAAAGCATTTAATCGAAGTGTTGGATCCAAAGCATATAAATATTCAGTATGTATTTATGCCGCCGGTAATGTATACATACAAAAAAATAATTTGGAGTTAGAGCCTTATCAGGGATTATAGTCGAGTGTTGGAGATTATTAACCATTAACCCTATGTATAAGTGATATATTAAAAAAAAAAAAATTAAATTAGGCAGTAAGCGATTACAGGTATGAAGAACGAAATTTTCTTTAAGAATAAATAATTTATTTGTAATTTTTTTTCAATTATCAGAAAAAAACGGGTGTAACTTTTTTTTCGTAACGGAAAATGATGAATACAGAATTAGATATGCCTGAAGTTGAAGACCCGGTAGAAAGTTCTGTCGGTAAACTGGGCCATATCTGAAGTAAGTTTTCCATAGTCATTTAACTTCAGATGCAGTTTATACGATAAATACTCAAGGCTACTTTCCTAATAGACAAGGTCAGCTATCTTGAACAGAATTTCTTCATTAATGAAATGCAATAATGAGTAAACTCGAATAATTTTTGTTTTCCCCCAATACCTCTAAAAATAATTGCAAATTTATTTTCGGAATTTGGATTTTTCTATTTTTTTTTTTGTTTTAACATTAAACGAAGCGCGGATTTCAGGATGCACAATGTGCTAAATCAAACTTTATTTATCATCCGGAAAGGACTATATTTAGTAAGTGAAAAAAATTGCTTATAGTGGTTGAAACGAGATTTAATGTTTCTATGTTTTATTATACTATATAAAAACATAAATTGTATAATATATTATATTGGATTTAGCACATAAGCAAGGAGAAGACAACCAAATACCATCACTATCAATACGTACGAAACTAGTGAAGATATTTTTGTACAATTGCCATTAGTTTCATATATTTTTTGTTCATGTCTATATGAATTAAAAGCTTTTAAGTTGAACTGGAATCTGCTCGAGAGCCCCAGTGAAAAACTTTGAAAAAGAATGATTACGGTCTTTGATAACAAGGAATATAGACGATAAATGACCATCGGATAAAAAACCTGAATGAAAAATAAACAAAACCTACATATAAGCCAAATATTAATTGAACATTAAAAGAAAAAATATCAGCCAACACTAACTTATTTAAATTTATAATTGACAAATGTCAAAAACCACAAAAAGAAACTAAAGACAAACGGAAATTAATAATATGTTCAGTTGACATCCTGATATAGAAGGATCAATCTAATTAATAATATATTTAAAACAGATATATAAAAGTTTGATGGATTTTCTTCAAAAGTTGGCAAATATGAATTAAGTATTTTTTTATTAATTCATTAGGGTAAAAGCACCATCTATTGTTCCTATTGCTATTGTGCCCATTGCTATTGATCCTTAAGAAAATGTCTTTGAATTTTAAGGTGTATAAACTTGAATAGTGATGTTATTGTGTTTTTCTTGAGTTCTTCGTATAGAACTGCTTCCTAGCTTGCAAACTACCATTTAAAATGGTCGTTTTAAACACCCACAAAGAAACATCCGCAAAGAAACATCCACAAAGAAATATCCAACTAAAAGAAAAAAAAAATTCCAAATTTAAAAAATAGTTTTGTTACACCAGTAGCTTCCTCCTGAAGTTGACAGGAGCAAAGAGCAAGGATGTGAGCAAGGTCACCGTGTAAAATAAATTGTTGAAATTTTATATTGGATTGGGAAGGAAAAAAGCCATATGTATACAATCTTCACGGTACATATGTATAATGTCATACTACGAACTGATTCCCATGTCCTCATAATCCATGAGCAGTTAGAGACAGAAATGACGATTATATGAAAAGCAGATTATTAAATATACAAGGAGCATAGCTATGGCGTTTAGGCCAGAAGAAACGTTTGAAAAGAAACTAGATAAGAGATCTCTTTAATCACGGAATTGAATGAATTTTAACCAGAGAATAGCGCTCTCCTTATCCGTATCTAGGCTGAATATGGTCGAAAAGTCCGCCATTCTCTTGACGGTCACTAGTAAGTAATTCGCGTAAATTAAAAAATATATCACAATAAAAAATAAATAATATAATTTTTTAGAATCTTAGAAGTATTAAAAATTGATACGAAACTGAAAATATCAAACATAAGCCGTAAATTTCATGCATGCGACATCAGGCCTATTCTGACTTTAACATTACATATTTATGTATATTATTAAAATATCATCAGACTAATATAAAATTACAGGACAGTCCGTTTTTCATTTGTAACGTATATCCGAAAAAACTACTGAACCAATCTTTATCAAATTTTAATCATATGTTCATGGTTCCTAGATGGTTTTGCAATAATAAAGTTGACCAATATATAATTGCGACTGCGCAAAAGCCGAAAAACCACTTCCATATTTCATTTGCGCATAAATCAAAAAGTATAAATTTCTATGATTATACGAATGCTCATTTGAAAAGATATTTCAATTTCCTACAAAATCAAAAATTTAATTGAATTGAACATTGTAGCCATGTTTTTATTTTCCTACCGCTGCAGGTCGGAGGAACTGCAGAACATAAACGCGCTAATAGTAAAATTTCTCTGACCATTAATCTTTCTGTGCCACGATTATCTTCAAAATAATTCAATTTTGAACTTAATTAATTAATTTGATTCTTTAACACCAAATTTATACATACAATAATTGTTATCAAACATTCAATTGTGTTCATCAAATCTATATATATATATATATATATATATATATATATATATATATATGTATGTATATACCCTCAAATACAACAATAGGAGCATTGCCGCGTCAGCTAGTGTTTGATATTTCAACAAAGACCTTCAATTCTGATAGCTTTTACTTTACGGATTATTTTCTGAACGCCGCTACTTTTAAGATGTCACAAATTTATTTATTTACACGGAGTAGAGGTTAAATCTTAGACAAGCTTACAAAATCTAGCTGACTCCCTCCCAGATTCAGCGGACCTAAAGCTTTCAGCCCTCAGACCACTCAAGTAAAGGCAAGACCCTCAAGGACTATAAATAAATAATTGGGAGAGCGGGGATAGGACCCAGGTCACGTGGTCCGAGTTAAAACGGACAAACCTCCCCCGCCGATAATTAGGTCCCGACCCCTTAAGGAACATCCCCTGCATCCTGATCCCTGACATCTGATGTTAACTAGTTAACAATACAACTCCTGCTACTGATTAGCTGATCAGCCGGGACTACTGTCCCCTCTGCTAGTTTAGGCTAAGCTGTCCGGGTAGTTCAGCTAAGATTGGCTCCGGTAGTGGGGAGAAGCTGGAGTAGCGAAAGGAAGAGGTGGCAATGTGATGTTAGTCCAAGAAACAAACCAAAAAAAAAAAAAATTAAAAAATAGACAGAATAAATGCAACATTTCGGGTAGCTCTATTTTTTTGATATTTTTAAATTTGGATTGGCAATAAAAATCCCAGTTTTCGACCTCGAAACACCAGCGTGCATCATTTTACACAAGAAAAAACCTAAAATGTTGTTCATTTTTCATGCATAGCTCAATTTTTTGTATACTATCTGCAACACAAAAAAAAAATCAGATGAATTCCTTGTTTAAAGTAAAGTTAATTTTTATAACTTCATTGTAGCATAAAAAATATTTTTACACGATTTTGACGCTATGAACATTAATGGGAAATGACACATATCTTGACAAAAGTTCGATATATCGGAAACAATTAAATGCTATTTAATTTTGGCCGACTCAAATTGAAGCTAGTTCTGCGGCTTAATAGTTTTTAATTTCTCATCATAATGGAGCCATTTGGAACAAAAAAAACATTACTTATAATCGTGAAATTTTAATTTGTCAAGTTAATGTTTTATTTTTAAAAAATGTTTTTTTTTATGGGGAGCAGTATAGCGGACACTGGTTATCGATAGATAATAGAGGGAGAACAGCTGGAGAGGTTCTAAAAAAAGTATTAATGTTTTTTTTATGAACTACAGACCGAATATAGGAACTTACTAAAAGTGATTCTTTACCGAATATTCACCAGGAAAAGAGTGGCCTCTTCATCAAGCTGTCTTTATAAAGTGAGTGCATAAATACTCTAGCAAGTGAAATTTACACTTTTATAATAATTTTGTTATAACCTTTTTTACTTTTATAAAATTCAATAAATTCTATTTTTTAAGTTTTGTTTTATAATTTTATTAGTTTGGGTTCAATTTGAAAATAAAAAAAAATCCCAACAACCCAATGCATCCAGTTAAGGGTTCTAGAGTTACTATCCATTATAAGATAAAATAAACATCCTCTAATTTCTCAACAGAACTAACTGCTACGGACAATTTCATTAGGTATTAAAGGTACTATTTTCTAGAAATCCAATGGCTGGCTCTTAATTTCTTTCTTAAATTCACTTCACTTATTCCACTCCTCTATCTAATCTATTTCAGTATAACGGGGACAGAACTTAAATATTTGATTCCATTTAATTTCTGTACTATTGAGCATATCAAAAAAAGACCCATAGGACTTAGATAAGTTCAAAATCCATCATTGCGAAGTCGTATAGGTGGGTGGGCTTTAATCTAACTGTAAAACTCTAAACTATAAAATTGTTCAAGAAATATCCGAGGAGGAAAAGAGGTATTTCGATGAAAACTGGCAACTTTTAAGTATATTTCATATCTTACTGTTGAATACAAAGCTTACTTTCTGTTTAAAAAGGCTAGACAAGAGTGTTCGTTTACTTTTAAAAAGGTTAGGAATGAACTCATTCCGTTTTTAAATTTTTTACCTGTTCCAATAACGCAATCGCAGTTGTCAATTGAAATATCGTCCCTACCATGTCCAACTATCGACCCTGTAAAAAAGCGATTTTCATATTATCACTTTGAAAACGCTCTAGGCAAGGGCATAGTCTCATTGTCGCATTGAGGCATAGTCTTGAATTCCTAACCTTCAAAGGTTGACTCCTTGTTTCTTTTGGGCCTTAGGTTCAAGACTTAGCCACAATACGTACGAGTGCATTTTAAAAGTGACAATATGAAAATAGCATTTTATCAAATTAGATAGTTGGACAAGATAGGAACGATATATTCCAATGAATCAATTTCAAACAATTCTTAAAACCTCAATTAAATTTAAGAATTTTTTACCTAAATTAGACCCAATAGAACGAAATAAATAAAAAAAAATAATTATCTAAATACATTTAAAAAAATCTATTCAGTATTTTTTTCTTCCTCTGAGCCCTCTGCTCAATTAATGTGCTTTAATTTTTGTGGATTCTCCCTCCAGATCTTGCACACTACAACTTCAATAGTGGTATAATTTGCTTTTGTATTTACCCATCTTCCCCGATTTAGGCATACTATGTAATAACATGAAAACGTCGTATTCAGAATCCGAAATTTCGGTTTAAAATTTAAATAATTCAATTCATTAAAATACATATTGTCGTTTTATGTCAATAGTAATATCGGTGATCGAAACAGCATCTGAACAAAAAAAAAAAAAGAAGAAGAAAAACCAAGCTTTAAATATATGGGACTAGTTTATTTTTTGTTTTGTTTCAATTATATCTTGCACAATCTAGAGTTTTCTTGATGGTAATCGCTAATTACGGAACGTGAGCATAATAAAAAAAAACACGAAAACAAGACCTTTCAAATCCAGTAGTAAATTAATTGTGAACTGAATCGAGGTTTTTAGAACATCTTGCCGACCTGGTCTGCAACTTTTGTATTCAATATATTACATAGTTATCAGTTGTGAGTATGGTGGACCCATCAACAAAGCTGTGTGGAACGTTCCAGACATAACGCCTCTACGGAAAAAAAAACAAAAAACTTGAAGATGAAACACAGATAAAAAAAGAAATTTCTAAGTTTGAATACGCAATTGCTATGCCTGCCAAAGATATAGTCTTGATATAATCATATTAATCCAGAATACCTTTTTTTTTTATAATTGGTGCGTTTCAGAACAACCATTCCACTAAATACGGGTTGATTAATCATCAGAAGAGTCTAGTGATGATACAGGAACACACTGGAAGCCTAAGTAAGAGTATATATAAAAGGCAGGGGGGCTTTAAAGATGGTGGGAGGGCCCTCATCTTTTGAATAATTAGCTCGGATCGATCTGAATAAGAAAGGGTAGGGACTAAGATAAGGGTTGTGTGGCCCTTAATAAAGTGTAAGGGGAGCTCACATCGCCAAACGGAGCTTTATTATCCAATTTCAAGCTCAGTGCGGCTTTTAATTTATATTTAATTAGGCCGGAGTAAGTTAGGTAGCTAGCAACTCAGCCGGGGTATCTGCCCATCAGCGTCCTCTATTAAATAGTCAGCAGTTGGCCGATGTACTATCGTCGTCTTATACAGAGCGTTTGTGGAAAAGAAATACGAAATAAAATTTTTAACAAGAAAAGAAATATGAATTAAGGAACTCTAAACGAATTATACGGTAAAAAATTATCGATAATGTGCACGCCTATACGAGTAAAATAAGGTATTTAAGCATGTTTCTAGCTTTTCAACACTATTAACTAAAATATATATATATATATATATATATATATATATATATATATATATATATATATATATATATAGTACAGTTTCTCTTATTCGGCCGTCGCTTTTCAAGCACGCCCAGTAGTCTGGCGCAGTATATGAATTAAGGACCAAAATTTGGTTTTTTACCTTTTTTATGTCGTGAATGGACGATTAATAAATTTTCTGCAAAAATAATGAATCATCATGCAGCGTAAGAAAAATATTGAAAGATGGCGAGTTTCCACAATTAGAAGATACAAAAAAGAAATCGGTACACTACTATTTCAGGCAAAAACGTTTAATAAAAAATTATGAAAAGGGAAAACTTTCGTGCTAGTTCGGCTGGTTAAGACCTTCTTTATATACAAAAAAAAATTTCACTACTAACATTTAAGCACACATTTCAAAATAAAATAAAGTTGGTGAAGTAAAATACAGCGCATTCATTATCTTCAGTAGATTTTAACAGGATATCTTCCACTTTTCACATAACTAGGCGTACCAACAACAACCTGATCTTATGATATTAATATTCATAAAAAAATACTAACTGATTTACAAAAGTTTATTTAACATTCAAAACATTACAGTGATTTTGATTGAGAAAATGATAAATTGAAAATAAAGTTTAAAAAAATCGAAAGTTATCAATTTCACATAACAAAAATCGAAAACTGGAAATAAACCAAAAATTCTGCAATCAAAGTATCCATAAAAAGTAAGAAATTTAGACACTATGAAGAAAAACATCAATATTTTTCACTTGGAAGTATGACATTTATTTACAATCAGATGATCAATGTTAGGCTTGATGGAGCTCAACTTGATTCTTAAAAGTCCTCTTCAACACTGAGTGCTTTCGTCATCACTAGAATAATGATCGTAGATTATTTTTATTAATTGAAGATCGTTTTTGTTCATATTATAATTTATACATTCAATAATAATTTCTAAATAAAATTATCCTTCATTGAACGTGTTATAAAAATAATTGTATCGATGATTTTTTTTGCTTGTTCGCATAGCATCTGGAATGTGCTTACGTACCACTGTCTGGGAAACCGTCTTATAGTGTATTATTTCTTTTCTGTTCGACCCACATTGCAGGTTATCATCACATCCATAACCCTGAGGATGACAGAATTTCTTAACAGAGGGTAGACCAGTTAGAACTGGAACACATACCCTGAATTTAAACTGCATTGTCAACACCATTACCAAACTATGAATTTTCGAATAATTATACCCTTTTTAACTGTCGGTAAAGTATTTCACCTTTGAAAGCCAGGAATTTCTTCATTCTTTACGAAAGTTTTTTTATTGCACTTTGAGAAAATGCACTTAAAACGGAAAGGGACTCTAGAGGTGCTTTGATTTGTGGACTTTAGAATAATTACTGTTTTCTTTCCAATTAATGCCCTAGAAGAAGTGAGCCAATAATTGTTTCTAAGTCACGGAGCCCTAATTAAAGAGCGGTATTAGATTAGCCTGGGAGAGGGGTTTTGAAAAAAGTACCCCTCCTCCCCACGTACAATCGGTCCGCAAACAGATTAATTCTCATTCCGTTAATTCTATCCGGACCCTCCGTTTCTTTTTTTTTTTTTTTCTTCCGTTCTCTTTGATGGAATAATACCGAAGAGAGTGGCGCCCCATTCCGTTATACGTGATTTGTTTTCATTGCCCCAACCCCCACGAGCGCTCCTAAAAAAAGCCCTATTTCCAACCCCCGTCCTTTGCACAGCCTCTACATTCCTTGTCATATATCTGTACTAATCCGCCTTGATCGTGCGCTCTAACCACTTGTTGTACCAGTTATAACAGTCATAGTCCGAATACTGGACCGTGAAGAATCCTTATTTTTTTATTTTTTATTTTTTTTAAAACAACCTTAATTGAGATATAAAACGTCAATAAAATGTTTATGACTAAGTGTGACACCTATTTAATTCTAAACCTGAAGATCTCTAGGCGTTAAAAAAAAAATATTACTTATTTCATCGATTAAAAAAAAGTTGAATAAAAAAATAAACTTAAATTAATGTTAAGATATACAATATTAATCTGAACCTCGGAGGTATTACATTACACTATACAACATTTCCCTAATTTTACAGAAGAGTAGTTAAAACAGATGTTTCCCTCGGAATGAAAGTGGACTTAGTGTTATTAACATGTAACTCCCATTATAAAAATTTATCTAGGACATATTTATTTATACCTCTGGGCAAAGCAGTTAAGTTAAATAAAAATGTGTAATAATGCTAAATTGGTAAAAAAAAATGGACATAGGGTCCTCCGATACCTCCGAAGCAATGAATTGTTTTACATCGCGATGTAATGAGGTATACAGACGCGTCTTTAATTAAATGGTTTATATAAAAAGAAAAAGTCATAAAATATAAATGCAGGCTCAATCAGGTGTAAATGTTTTATAATTTGTTAAAAATGTATACTAATTATTTTAATAGGGTTTAAAAGAAATTTTTTAAGAATATTGTAGAGTATACAAGTTACAGTACTGTGTTTTTTATTTAATATTAATAAAAAAAAAAAATATATATATATATATATATATATATATATATATATATATATATATATATATATATAGTTTCGTATTGATATTTTCAATTTTAAGAGCAAATTTTCATAATTATACTTTCTTTATTGTAGTGTTTTAGTAAGCATTTGGATTTTCAAATTATGAGAATATGTTGGTTATTTGTTTTTATTATCAAAAAGGATTATAGAATATAACAAAGAGAGAAAAACAATTTAACGAACAAAAAAAATAAAAAACGATATTCATTTAAACCATTATAATAATACATATAAATATTATGCTGTGCTTCTTTATCTCAAGAAAAATGTATTCTACTTCACAAAGAGAGCTAATGGCCTAGTTTTTGACATTAGTTTTAACAATTATACAAGACAATTTTTTATTGATTCAAATGACAATAGTTTTACTAATGTAATGTGTAAGAGTATCTTTTCATAATGGGGACACCACACCGTCAAAACGTCAACAAATCGTAGACGAAGAAAATAAATATTAATTTAAAGTAATCTTTTTCTAATTTATTCAAGATTAAAACAATCTTCCTAAGAAATTTGAAAAAATAAAATAAATACCAGGAATGTTTCAGACGAAGTAGCAGTAGATGACGAAAGTTAACATAATGTTCAACTTAATTATTATCATTCAGAAACAGAACTCGTGGATAGGAAATTCCCTAGAATGACGACTGTAAAACAAATGAAGACCCTCAGAAGCTAAAGGGAGCCAAGTGCTTAAGCCCTCTGAGGGCCACATCCCAAGAGAAAAGGTAAAGAAGATTGGAATAGTTGGTATAATGTCCGAGCTAGGTATGTGGGAATGTCGGGAATGTAGAAGGGTCAAGAAGAGTATGCGCAATCTTACCGGCTCTGCTCGGCTCAAAGGGATGAAAAATAATTAGCCGGAATCCTCGAGTCCTTTGTCTTCCTGCAAGAAGCATGGGTCACTTAGGGTCCTGGGATTTCCTCGGACCGTCGCTCTGTCGGCGGGAGACAGGAGAGGACTGTTCCAAGAGTTAACTTTGTTCGGGGACTTGTCAAACTAGGAACCGCACAAAGGTTACTCTTCATAATTTTGAAGAATTTTCCAGATTTCAATTGAAATTATATAATATATAAATAATAATAAGATGGGATTAAAATAATTTCGGAATAAATTTTATCACTTCAAGTAGCAGGAGAGAAAAAAATAAATAGTTTTATCACAATAACTTGAAGAACTCGACAAAAAATATTAAAATACATTAGCTCAACTTGACGAAGATCTTTGATCGTCAAATTTTCAAATCTAACTTTGGTTAATCAAATATATCAGTCCGCAAAATGAGTCATCGATGACATGAGACCCAACTATTAAATTGAACTGGTGATTGTTAAAAGGGGCCTAAGTCACTTACTTATACTTCTGAGAAAAACAATAAAAAACTGCTAAAGTTAATTTAATTTAGTTGCTGCGTATATGAATTTTTTACTTATTTAGTTATATAAAATAACAATTTTATTACCTTCGATTAACATGCAAATAATGTTTGAAAAAATTATCAGCCTGATTCTCAGCCCAAAAAAAAATTAATAACTTTACTCACTAGGTCCTTTTAACACGCAACAAACTTTAAGTTCCAGTTTTGGTTTGAAATAATGTAAAATTATAAGGCATTATTTAAACATTTGTTTCAAATGTTATACAGATAAAACACATCTAAAGTAGTGAAAATGACGGAAACTTAACGACATCATGGCTGTGTATTCATCATCCTCTGTAAAGGAATTGGTTGTTGGCCGTTGGATGGTGTTCTTAATGAATTCCACGTGCACCTCCAAAATATAAGGCGCCGTTTTTTTTAGTTCCTCAGTAATCTCTTTTTGAGTTTCATTTTACCTTTATGGCAATATTTATCATTTGTTAGTGTATGGGTTTTTTAAGAAGCGTATCTAGTTGCTCAAAGCTACCAATTCTTATTTACTTACTGCATTGTATGGTTCTCTTTATGGCATGAGAATACACAAAGTAGTGATATTATGATTTGAAAATATCTACTCTCCCATTTCTTTCACAGTGCTTGGTTTCAAACGAAGCATGTCTTTTTATATTGTGCAGGGCACGAAGTAGCGTAATCAATGACCATGTCGTTATCAGCAAGAGTATAAGTGCCAGGATGTTTTGTTCCTGCGTGAGCTATAAGTATACATGCTTCTTGTGGTGTATAGATGCGATCACATTTCCGTAGAGGACGTTTATAAGAGTTGGGTTATAAGATTGGGAATACATTTGGGAATGGGTTATAAGAGTGTCCACGTAGTAAGAAATACTATTTTATAGTCTTAAACTTGCAACTGTCAATTAAAGTAAGGCATACACTAGTAAATGTATAATTATTATTTTGTCCAAGAAGATTATCTGGAAAAGCATGCAACTTCTTTACAGTTTCTGGGATGAAATTATTACAACTTCATCATTGCCTTTGTGAGCTTGGCCTTTATAGTACAGGTAGTACTGAGCTATATCTGTTTAAATATTTAATGTAATTACATTTCTCTTATACATATCGGAATTTTTCTTCCTCGTTCTAGATTTCTCAGAACTATACATCACTCATTTTTATTATAAATATACATTTATTTAATCAGCACAGCGACACACAAACAATACACTTTCTGGTAACCTGAGGAATACACACTTTTTCTGTCCAAGATGGAATACAATAGTGCGGTAAGCCCAATTAAATAAAATAAACGAAAATTACCACTCCAATTTAATGACAATATATTAGAAAAAGATAGGCAAATATTACGGCAAGTGATTGATTGTAGAATATGTGCAAATGTAAACAAGAATTGTAGATGTAAATAAATCATAATAAAGAGCAGACAGTAATAAAAGGAATATAAAAACAGAAAATATCAAATACTATTTAAAGTTTTATGTACATGCCGAATATAAATTCGGCAACATCCATAGATCCATCATGAAACCAATCAACGAGAAGGCGATAATGGTGAAAACGGGTTCGTTCCAGAACACCAATCGACGGGATTTATTGATAAGAACGAATTGCGGACATAGATCAGGAAGAGACAGGAGATGTTCTCGTAAAGTATTAAGACAATGTATTTATAGGGCCGTAATAAAGGCTTTATGGGGACAATAGCTCAACTTTACTGGTACCTATAACAGGTGGCAATAACACAGCCCTTCCGACTAATCCTGAGGTTTTCTAGGGCCTGCAATTCACGTCGGTGAATAGCTATTGGCAACTTTTATAAAACAGAGCTAAATAGCCACCTAACTCAATTATCCAAACTTTACGGGGGGTACAAAAAACTGTTAGGGAAATGCTGGGATTTCCTATGTCAGTATTTTGTACCAAAGAAAGTTTCAAATTTACACTCATCTACAACAACAGTATAACGCTATAATCTTTGCTAATGCTGTCCCGATATGATTATTTTTTTGTTTAAAGTTTAATTACCTTCCAAATGATCGTAAGCATAATCAACCTTTGTCTTATGTGCAAATAAAATTTTCTTTTCTTCATAACTTTTTGCTGTTTTTTTTTTCGGGGATGTACACAATATATGAAAATTTAAAGGACTTATGATTCCTAGGTATTATGATAGCAAAACGCTCTTCAAATTTTGAGGAAGGGATAATTTGTTTTCCTTGGTCGATTAAAAATGATCATTATTAAAAATAATAAACCAAAACATGTGTATATCAAGTTCAATACGCAATATCTTTGCTAATACTGCTAATAATTATTATTTAATTAAGAATTTAAATATTTCTTTCAACAAAAAATATTTTTCCTATTATAAAGAATTTAAATAGTATTACTCATGTTTGATGTTATTTAGTTTTTATTTTCGAATCTCTTGAAGAAATAAATTATGTCGGTTACTAATGTCTCCTGCCTTCACGCCCGGACTTCAGTCTACCCCAAGACTTCGACTTGTTTATGAACACACGTCACACAGTCTGAGGGTACTGATGACAGAGGCGACACTCACGCATCAGCAGCTAATGATAGGCAGCCGATGATGACAGATAAAAAAGGCGAAGAGGGGAACGCAGGTGTTGCCCAGATGTGGGCCGCAATAACCATTAGGCGGCAACTTGGGCTGTAATGTCCGCGCGCGGCGATCTGAATTAATTCCGAGCAGTTGTCATCTTCTTGTACCATCTGATGAGGATGGCTGCTATTAGCTGGCGAAACAATATCCCTCCTCCTTGGTCTCCTTCTTCGGTGGGGGAGGGAGGAATCGGTCTGCGGTACAACTTCCGCAAGGATCGTTAGCGCAAACGAAATTGTTTATTGTTCTAGTAGGAGATTGCCGTAATGAGTATACTGCCCGAGTAGGATTGTTAATAAAGACTCAACAATTGACACAACAGCTGTTAGATACCTTGACATATCTAATATATTGACATATTAGAAGAAAATTATTTATTGGTCTTTAGGAAAAGTTTATACGAAAAAACAAGACCTAAACTTACATATCAATAATATACAAACTAAATTTATAATATAAGCAAATAAATAAGGATAAATAAAACCAAAATTTAAAAAAGGCATATATGATCCTTTCTAGATACAGTGAATAAAGCAAAAATACAGAAATAAAAAATAAAATAAAGAAATAAAATTATAACCACAATTAAAAATAAAAATGACAATTCTATTTTTGTATCCGCTTTGTTTAAACATCCATTTACACGAGTAAGTTTTTTGATCAAGGAATTGTTGCTAGTAACTTAGTTACTATTTCACACTTTTTTATTGTTTTTCTACAGCGTTGACACTAACAAAAACTGTTTTTTTACAAACTTTCTGATTCTGCTAATCAAACATTCTTTCACTTACATATACACTTACATATAGTGCTTGTTGAGTTGCAAACAAAAAATATTATTAAGCCTTTTTATATTATTAAAATAAGAAAATCTACATCCTCAACGGTTTCCGTCTTTTGGACTTGATCGGAGGAGTCTTAAAAAATCTTCAAAATAAATTTTGGCTAGAAAAAATTTGCCAAGAAATTGATATTGTAAAAAACAAGAATAAATAAATAAATTTGGCCCAAGATGTGCTAATGCTTCCTAAACGAACAAAAAATCGAAGCCCGTTTACAAGAGTATGTTTTTGATGAATGTTTTAATAAAAAAATAGCCAAATAGACCTGAAGACTTCCAATCCACATTACAGTCAATGTGAATGTAAATGCAAACCTCGAATATTTGTAATTTTTTATACAAATAAATTCATTTTCCCTGCCCTTCAAAACAACCAGATTGTTAAAAATTTAATTATTTCCATAATATCACATATATTATTTCGGATACACTGTGAATTTTTTATTAATGCGTTCTTTTTGTGCGTTTCAATAAGTTTCAATTGTATAGAAAAAAATATTAATAACAAAAATATAAAGCAAAAATTAAATTTGTCATATTCCTGATTTCACTCCAGTGCTTAAGTAGTGAATGTAGCTTGTACTACTTTTGCTCCTTGCGGAATGATTAATTTTATAAATAAATAGTTTATAAAATCATTTTCCATAATTAAACGTTATTTTAATGAATCTAAGACACTTTGCAAGTTCTATAAATGATAATATTGTTGTTCATTCAAGATCGACTAATGCAAAAATATAATTATATTTAAAAAAATATCATTCATTGCTCATGCCATAAGCATAAACCTAATTATAGTTCAGAGGATGGTTATCCAAATATAGTCAAGCCAATCTATAATCTTCTTAATATAAGAATTATTTGAGTTAACTGTGTCTAGTCAATTAATTATTTCGATTATGAAGTTAATTAAGTAATTTATTCAAATAAAATGTTTAATTTCCAGTTATGCAACATAAAAATGCTTCGTTTCACGCTTTGTACTCTTTAATCCATTGTAGTATTTAATTGACTTCAGTACGATTCGTTTATAACAAAAAGAAAACAGAAAAAAAAAAAAAAAGCCTACACAAATACAAATATAAACCGTTGGCGGAAGTATTCATTACTTATTATATTTTCAATATTTTTGAAAATCAAATGTTACAAGCCGAAATGAGTACTTTTTTTTGTATTTGTGGATAATGATGTAGCAATATTTTATTCTGAACAATCACACTTTTTTCTCCAATTTATAAAAACCTTGGTCACTGAAAATCAAGAAGTTTTTTTAAAATAGAAAAAAAAATCATATAGTCCGATTTTCCATAACGAGGAATTAACAGGTATAGAGATAAGAGGCAAAAACCTTGAGGAAGGGAAAGAACAGAGAAGAGGGAAAACGAGTAATAAACAGGTGCCTTATTTTACATTTTATCTTATTCGTTATTATTCTAGCACAAAAGCAGCTCCACCCCCACCTTTCCCCAGTGGCTCTGTTAATTCAGCTCCAAGATCCTTATCTCAGTCCAATTTATGGTTTTCAATCCTACCGCTTAGGCCCCGTCTACCTAAACAGAGGGACTGAATTTGATTAATAAAACGAAATTTCATTGGTTCCAATTTTCAAATTTAATTGGTTCCAAATTCAAAAATAAGTAATTCAAAATATAGTTTGGTATTATTATACATATTAATATGTATAATAATATCAAACTATATTTTGAATTTTTGTTTGTGTTTTTAGAACTGAGGATGAATGCATAACATTCGAAGCTAGTTTTCAATAAAACATATTTATAGAAGTGGCAAATAATTTATCAATCCCTAATAACATATAACACATAATTGATTTTAAATAAATTATAATATACCATTACATGATTTAAAATGAAGAAGTATTTGGTGAGATAATGAACACAGAATTAAATTTGAAACTTTTTTTCTTTTTTACAAACTTTTTCAAAAACTCAGTTTATTCATAAATCGCCGACATTCTTGACATTTCTTGCAAATTTTCCGTCTCGTGAATAACAATTTTGTTTTTCTGCTTTGTAGTATACACGGTAAAATAATGCCTATGGATAAGCAATCAAGATACATCCAAAGTTGACAGATCAAAACAGAGTGAAAAGACACCCACCGAGAGTCTGTATAGAATCTGATAAGAAATATGTTAAGAAAACGTAAAGAGGTGATGCAGAAATATGGAAGTAACCCTAAGAGTTAGAAATTATTCTGAAACATAAACAGAGGACAAAGGAAAACTAAAAAAAAAAAAAACTTATGGAGATGATGGGCGGAGGATGTAGTGAGTAAGAAATAAAACAAAGTAATGAAATATGTTCATGATGGGTGCCGACGTTTCGTTTTAAATTGTCGGCCTTTATCAGGTCTAGCAATAACAAGATAATAGAACAATAGAAAGAAGAAGAAATGTAAAGGGTAAAACTTTCATTTCAATTATTTTTGCATTCATACTTTCTACTGTCAACTGTATCTCCATTATCAAAAATAAAATCATTTATATTAATTTATTTATTTCAGGCTAGTTGATTTTCTTTTTGATTCATTTACTCAATTAGAGAAACGACTACAGCTGTCGGTTTCGTATTCAACTCACAATGCCATCTAGTGGTGAAGTGGTGAAGTTGACAACCTAATCACACCAACCGGGAACGAAACAGCAAAAAATCCATGCTTTTGAACAAACAATCACCATGTTGTTTTGTTTTTTTATCCCGACAGTTAAATGTAATTTTTCTTGATAAATAAGTTATTTTTATTACATTTTTATTTCTTATCCTGAAAGTAACCACCTTTATTTAAATATTTACACAATTAGATTAAAATGTTATGCCATGTAATTTATAGATCTGTATCTTAATGTCAATATAGTATTTTAATTCTTACTATTAATATTATTATATTTAGGATTGTAACTATATTTAGTTTTAGTTTAGTTTTAGTATAGTATTATTAAGTATTAGAAGTATGAGCAGTTTATCAATATTATACTAGTTATTAACGTGTAAATCTTAATATAATAACTATTATTAATGTATACATTTGTTATACTATTATATTATTATTTAATGTTTGTAACTAATATTATTTGTGTTGATATACAATAATACAAATACTTAATTGTATGAGACATGCAAAAAACAAACAACCTTCTCAAGGATCACGTACTGTCACTGTATATAAAGATAATAAATAAATTAATATTTAACGATATAAAAAAATCTGAAGTGGAACCCGCATGACTCATTTAACTATTAATCGATGACTCAAAAAGTGATCCTGAATCACTATTTGGTTACTGGATTCCGAAGATAGCAGTGTTTCAAAAACGAAACTCGACGTCGCGGCGTCAATTGGCGTTGGTTACTTGTGACGGTGCCCCCCAAATTCTGAATGTGGTCGACTCAGAATTTGATTTTATAAAACTTTTATTTGAAGATTTTATTAATAAAATTTATACGGAACCATTTAAAAAATCTAATATGAAAATTGAAAAAAAGTCTATTATAACCTTAAAATAAAGTACCACTTTCGGTAATCAAATATTAAAATCTAGTATGTGATTTATATTGACATAAAAGCCTTATATAACAAATTTGAGAATTTTTTCATTTAATATAATTTTTTATGAAAGCCTATTATGACCTCTAAGTAAAGTACCACTTCCGGTTTGTCAATTTTGAACAAAATCTAGTAAGGTATTTATATTAATATAGTATAATCTCATATACTAAATTTGAGAAGTTTTGTGTTATATTTTAATATAATTTTTGATGA
The DNA here is from genome assembly GCA_948150685.1 of Rhaphigaster nebulosa. NCBI lineage: Eukaryota > Metazoa > Arthropoda > Insecta > Hemiptera > Pentatomidae > Rhaphigaster > Rhaphigaster nebulosa. The sequence goes on along the minus strand of OX411309.1, from coordinate 79,255,685 downwards.
AAATTATATTATATTTCATGACCTTCAAGTAAAGGTCACTTCCGGTGATTGTGTACTGACAAAAAAAAAGAGGTGCACAATTAAATGTTAGTGCAATCCCAAATACAAAATTTCAACTTTCTTCGGCTTTTGAGTTATGCGAGTTTTTTGAGATACGAACGAACGTACAAACCTAAGTGTAGAGGTCACGACGAAACTAGTCAAAATGGATTCAGGGATAGTCAAAATAGATGTTTCCGTTGAAATCTGAATACCGAAAATTTTCGCGATTACAATACTTCCTTTACTGCCTGCAAGAAAGTAAAAAAAGCGATGACCTTGACCGGAACAAAAACAAATTAACAATGAAGAATGAAACTTAAGGAAAATTCAAATTTAAAATTCATGAGCGCTACTGTAAAAAAAAAGAAAGTAAAACGCACAGCTGTACCCGATCAATGGTCCGACGCTAAGGGGAAATCGAGCAAGGCAAGCAATACAAAAAAAAAACCTTCATCGGTTAGAAACCCATTTTATAATACATATTTCCTCTTAAACATTTTAAGTAGGGATCCTTGTCGGACTCGAAAAAGAAGAAATTGTGGCTACAGAGTGTGCTGTGAGTAATTGCGCCTGAGGCGGAGAGTGAAGAGCCCTGTTCCCCTGTTCCCAAGAACTGCTGGGATCCAGTTTCCTTATCCGGCACAACTTCTGTCCATTTGCTACATTATCGGCCGAGTGGATTTGGTTTGGGGATTGTCTTAGTCTAATCGATACCATTACTAGTTGATTCCGGGATTTCGGGATGTACATCAATTTTCAAAACTAGACATATTGTGGAGCTATATTTACACTAACTGATGTAAGGAAACATTATTTTTTAACATGTGAATAAATCTATGTGAATTGCAACTCCTCATAAGTAAAAAAAAAAGTGTTGGTCCTTGCACAGTTAACTGAAATTATTATTCATGTTAATTTAATTTTATTAATATACTTCTTTTTATGACAATATATTTCCAGTTTTGATAAGATATTAAAAATTTTATAAGTTTATTCCTCTGTCACAATATAATTATTTCTATAATAGAACAAAAGAAATTCAAATAATATAAACCGGTTATATTTCATTTCCATAAGATATTAGGGCCATTAATACTAGGGTACATCATTGAGCTATCAAATATTAAGTAGAAGCTTTCCAAAAACAATTTCTTTTTTTTTCACCCGATATTGATAAGTAAATGTTTGCACGCTCGTAAAGAGAATACTACGAAAAGTGTAAAAAAAATGTGCATTTTTATTAATTTTAAAATAATTACCATAAACATTACATAAATTACATAAACGCCCAAATCACCTTGCACAACCGTTGGCTTAGAAACAGTACGGTCATTACTAAATACTGAACTCAAGACTCTTCATGGGTTGTAGTGTTACAGGTTTACCATAAACATTAAATATGTACAATGGAATTTTGCAGAATGGTAAAGGGAGTGTTACACTGTTTTTATGTGAACAAATGAGTTTTTAAAAAAAAAAAAACTTTTTCTATTCCCCTCTTTATAATCTAGGTTAGAACATATTTCTGTTTTAACAATATTAATTCAGTTATTATACAATCCTTTAATTATGTTCATACCATGTGAGGTTTAATGTGTCTTGTGTTTAAAAACAATTTTAACAGTTTATCAACATGCACACAAAAAAAAAACGTGTTTATCTTAGCTATGGATGTGAACATTGAAAAAGATATATCGTTTCGATACATTTGACATATATCGAAATAGTAGTTCGATATCTAAAAAAATATCGGATATTTCGATGTATCGGGCCGCGATATATTTTTAATCTTTTAAAAAGCATTTTTGAAGGAGGCTTTGGGATATATAGGGCAAAAATTGATATTTTTGCTCTATATATCCCAAAGCCTCCTTTTAAGCCTACATTTAAGAAAAATATCGAAATATCGATATTTTTTCAACATCCTGAAGCTCGCGATCATTGACAGGATTATTATAGGCAAATCGGAAAATCTAAAACGTTTCAAGGGAGTGAACAAAAATAAATTTCAACTTCAAAATAAATAAAACTGCAGCAGCCGGTTAAGATTGGTTCTGATTTATTGATACTGTCTTTGCAAATTTAACGATTTATTGAAGTTATTTATATTCCATAATGGAAATAATATATTCCTACCAACTGAAAGCCCAATTATCAACAACACGATTTCTGTCAATCATTTATAAAACATGGCGAAGATTAAAAGAAAATAGGTGAATACTGATGTAATTAAATTAAAATTAATTTACCTTACCGCATCCTTCTGTTTTGTGCTTTTTATCAGGATCTGAAATGATAATGCATAATATATTATATTTATAATTAAAAACATCATAATTAATACAAATTATATTATGTTAATTATATTATATTAATTATATATATATATATATATATATATATATATATTATTGTAATTAATATAATATTATAACTATAATATAAATTTAGTATAAACAATACATAACAATAGGATATTTATATTTAATAATTATTCGTATATTACCAATATTTTAAAACTAATTATAAGCTGAATTATTCTTGGCAATTGTGCAGGCCCTATACACAGAATGAAGATTAATTAATAATTATTATTACCGAAAATGCTAAAGACCAACATAGCGGTCATACTATTGTCCTATGAAAGATGAAAAGTAAATATGCTAGGTTACACAGTAGCCGATTCTTTAATTGCCATTTTATTTTCGTAAATCTGCATTCTTAGTTTATGTTGATAATGTTTTTTCACTTGAAATCAAAGATGTGACATTTTTGATAAAGCGATAATTAATAATAGTTATCATAATCTTAAATTATATTAATAAGCAACTGCAATTATGCAATTATAATAAGCCCAAAATATATTATATAATCCATAAAACCAAAAATATAAAAAATACAGACAATTTTTAGACTGATACAAACAATTTAAATTGCCACAATGCTTATATCATTAATAAACTAAATTTATAATAATATTATATTTTTTTTTAAATAAGTATGTAATTAAAGACAGGAAATAATTAAAATATCGGAATTTAATATTTTTTAAAAAATCACATCTATGGCAAATAAGTAATGTAGAGCAGTACAACATTAGAAGATATACAATAGATAGGCAAAGAATAATAAATGGACAGGGGTTAATGCTAATGCAGTGTGACACTGAGAACAAGTATATAAAGGGACACTCCAAGCAATATGTGTACAGCAATTTTGATTCAATTATTAAAGAGGAGAGGAAGTGAAGTATAGATGTAATGGACAATAGGAGTATGGAGAACATATGAAGAGTAAATATGATTCAAGTATGTATAAGATATAATTATTATGATATAGGCTATATGACTGATATGTTAAGTGTAATATAGTTATGTGAATGTTTTTATTAGTCGTGTTTGTATATGTTATTATAGAAGAGCATCCAGAGAATGAAGGAATACCTCGAAACATTGATGGAAAAAATATTTTCATTGATACTTTGGCACACCTTTCTTTCATTTAGAATCTGTTTAACAAAGAGAAAATTTGGTTAGCTACGACAATGTATAAGACCGAATGGCGTGCTAGCACAAAAACCATAATTTTTGAATAGTCTGTTTTTTCAAATCACTCCTGTATTGTTTTTTGACGAAATATCTATGAGTCGTAACTATTTTTCCACTAAAATAAGGAGAGCGAATTATTTTATGGAAACTTTCCTTACCTTCATTTCATTTCCTTCAAAATCCGTTGAAGGCAGATAAAACATCGCTTTGCTGACCCGTAAACTACTACCCATAGATCCTCCTAATCGATTGCATCTTGATCCAACTGGCAACATTCTTCCAAAGAGCACCCATTAATAGCTTGCGAACCAAGAATAAGTTCAGTAACGAAGGAACAATATTACAGTTGTTATTTAGAATGAACCTTTCCACATCGGTAATTTACATTGATGTCCAAGAAGAGACCCCAATTCCTTCCTAATGCTAAGTCAGGACTGTGCCGCAGGAAATAGCTAAAACCGAGCTTCAACCTCAGCAGTAAGGAGCTGGACAGGAAACACCCTTCACCCTCCTTCCACCCTCTTCCTGATATTTCTTTAATACCGCCCCATTTCCTCTCGCTGACTCATTTCCTCGGTGTATTTCAATTGGCCGGAGTTCGTGTCAACCCCACTCTGAAATTGCTACTGATTTTTCGAATGCCAGAAATAAATCCAAATGAAAGTAACTTCATCGCAGTGCTGTAATCTTGGTCAATAGCATATGACAAAGTTAGTATGATATAGGCGCCAGTTAGTTGGCTATTGAAAGCTTAACGAAAAATTCTGTTTGAACTAATTGCAATAAATTTTATTATCATGTTTGAATGAAATTGAGAATCGCGCTACACGACTCTCACAAATATGCATAATTTGACTCAGAAAGAAAAGGAAATACACAACAATAAGATGCGAACGGTTGGTAGTTCCCTCGGGAAGTTAAGCCATCAGTTTTCTTTTATGGAGCAGAGAAGGATAATTAAAGGTCAATTTCTTGCCAGGCAGCTAGCTCACTATGGAGCGATACGGACCACAAGATGATTTTCACTTGTAAATTTAGAGTGAAAAACGGTAGTAACGCGACTCATCCCCAACATGGAAAAAAAAATAAACTTTTTTTTTTCTATAATTGCGATTTTTATCCATATGCCCGTAAGTCTAAAATTTAATACATAGCTGAAATTCTGTATAACAGTTATGTGTTATGGATAATAGTCCTTTTCCTGTAACTACGTTACATTTTAAGGCATATTTTGGAATTGTGATACAAACATTTGATGGGACACAGCTGTCCAATATAACCATGCTGAATTATAGAAAACAAATTCTATAAAACAAATCAACCGATCATGAATGTGGAAATTAGGCTATCAACCAATAATTTTGCGAAGTTTTTGAAAAAAAAAATTTCCATCACATACATAATTGCATTTGAATTACGTTAAGGCCCCGACCTCAACTGAAAAGGACCCGTTGGGTATTGGTTTATATCTTGAGTGAGCGTAGCGAGCAGAAGTCTCGCTCAAGTCGACAGCTGTAATCTAATTAAAGCAGTAATAATTTAAAGTACAGTAAGGCCCCAATCTCAACTGATAAGTGTCCGTTGGTTTGAGTATTTGTTGTGGACATGTGTAGCTCGAAGTAAAGGCAGAGCTTAAAAATCAAAATCTCTGTCATGTCGAGGTCACGATTCTGGAGTTTTACCCTTTTTTTATATTCTTAACAAAAATCAAAAATCTTAACAAAGCTCTTTTTTCATTCTGGATCAATTACCAAACAATAATTAGTAGATAAGATATATACAAAAATAATGTTAATTAATCCTATATAAAGATAAACAGATAATAATAAAAATGATGATTGTGCTGAGACGTATACCAGATGAGGTGCATGTTTTTAGATGAGTTTTTTGGGAATACACAATGTAGTCAGGAAAGATAGATACAATTTTCAGAAGTTTAAAGGTTTTATTATTGAAAAACTTGTAAAGGAAATATATATATATATATATATATATATATATATATATATATATATATATATATATATATATATATATATATATGAAATATGGCTAAAAGCCCTCAAGATAAAAATGTTTATAACATTTCTTAGTGAAAAATGCTTTACTTAAAAAAAAAGAACCAGCGCTTTACAATATTAGTATGGTATCATTAATGCTATCAATAAATACCATAGGCGAAATTCAAAATATATCCGGATTAGAAAGTGGTTATCGACTCTTGGAGACGGGTATACAAACCCCCGGTGCACTAAGACAGCACTCTCTTACAACAATCCATCCAGCGGAGAGACCCTGGGGACAGGGACCCCAGGACACTAACTCGTGCTCAATGTGCCGGTCTAGCTCCTCATCAGCCTGTTTTTGGTCTCAACTTGGTCCATTCTAACAAATCTCCGGTCACGGTAGCCGCTTTTCCTCTCTTCTGCCGTTCATTAGGTCCTACCTTTCCTGCCAGGGGTCTCTTTTAGGGCATTTCCCAAAGGAGCATCCGTTTTTGCCTTAACTGTCCCCGTCGAAGAAAATTTATTAAAAATGTGCTTTATTTTATCCTCTTAATCGCTTGCTGAAGAACAAATCAGCGGGCCCGGTCTTCGCTGGTGACTTGGCATGATATTTCCATTCTTAATAAATACTCGTATTTTTGAGATCGAAACTCCCAAATGTACAAAAGTAGGTACAAAGCACCAAGCGAATACAAAAATTATGAACAAATATTGTAATAATTCAAGAAATTATTATTATATGTAGGTATGTACATCATATTATTTGCGTACAAAACGGCACCTGCAGACAGTTTCCTGCGATTTTTGTCCTTCTGGTTGTTCACACCAAGCAGTTTGTTCTAACTTGAAAAACTGGAGACATTTCTGTTTTAAAAAATAATATGAAAATAACAAACGGATGAATTTGAAGATGCATGGTTTATAACCAAGAAGAAAAAAAAACGGAAAGAAAACTTTGAAGTACATTATGTTAAAAAAATTAGATGCCCAAGAGTATTTCAGTGAACTCTTAATGATAAATGAAATCTTCAGACGATATTCGGATAGAAAAAAAAAATCTATCAAGTCTGAGATAAGTACCAGATGAAAACAAATTATTCGAATAAATTTTATACATGTCGTATATATGATTTGTTAGTTCTACAAATTGCAATTAATACTTAGTGATTATTGATAAAAATTAAGGGAACGTACAATTATTATTATTATTATTATTATTTTTTTTTTTTTTATGAACACGTCTTAGAATTAGTCAACATATTGTAGCTAATAAAAAAAAACTAATAGTAACAAAATTGAAGAATAAATTGCAAGAAAAAATTGCAGCTCGAAATATATTGTCTACATAAATAATTCAATTACACAACTCGATAGCAATGAAAGAAATCGGTATGCCAAGTGGAGATTGCAACGCATAATGCGGGGCGTTCACTCAGTCTTAATCCACAGCTCACGTCAAGATCTATCGATTGCGTGTATAAAAACATTAGTTCGAAGTAATAGTGATTTTAAATAGGATTAAAGTTAAAAAATAACAAAACAGAACACCATGCGGACTCATACGTGTTGAAAAATCATGTTGAAACATAAAAACCATAGACGGTTGGAAAAAGTAGCTCAAAAAGAATCTACCGGTACCCATTAAAGTCTATATGATCGATTGAAGACAAAAAAGCAGAGGAATCCGAAGTACTTTTTAGTGATCAAGATTGTTTTCTTTAAAAAAACAAAAAAAAACAATAGCGTCGATGAATTCGAGTTAAATTAGAGCTATGTCCCAAGCTCTTTTTTTTAACATCTAGAATATCTACCAAGGTAGATCAACAATCGGTTTATTATTTTCAACAATGGCCCTTTGTAATCGACCAAGAAAAATATAAATTTTAACCGCCATCAAAAATTAAAGTTTTACGTTTCAAGATACATTAAGAATTCAAAAATCAAATAAAAGAGAATCCGTTCGCGGCCTTTCTCCGAGACTATAGTGCCAGTTTTTTTGAGATTTGGCAAAAAAGTCAGAGGCCACTCCAGAAGATAATCGGAGTTCAACATTACAATCCGCCATTTTGTTTAAAAATTGCGGCAGATTAAACACTATATTCTTTAGTGTTTAGAATTATTAAACCAGACTCTAAAAAAAATCCAAATTATTTTTCTATATGTAACTTTTTCGAAATAAAAAACAATCGTCTTATGACTTGCAGCTTTTTTTTTTAATGCCGTACAGCTCTCTGACTCATCTACCGACAGTAAAAAAATAAACATTTATAGTTCAATGTAAGGTCAAATTCTGATATTCTTAAGGAGAAAAAAGAAAGGGGCTAAATAAAGCCAGGAAGGATTATGACCCAAAGTTGCCGAACATTAAGCTATCTCACTACACATAATAGGCGATAATTTTTTTCTTCAGAAAAAAGTATCATTTTGAATAAGAGCCAAAAATCTCCTCTCGGAGCCAGGAATTAAGTGGTCCTAAAGAGAAAAAAGCCCTAATATATACGTAGGTCGTGTAGGGGGAGGGGGTGCGAAGGGGACATAAGTAAAGGGCCCCCCTGTAATTAGCACAGCGCGGCCACTACCAGATAATCTACTCCGCCGTATAAATCTCCTAAGTGGTCTCTTGGCTCCTCAGCCTACACCAGCCATCTGACGACCTCTACTCGGATTTCAAAGCCTTCGAACACCATGTTCCGCCAGCAAGATGACATGAATTCGATTCCTAGTCAGGTTTAAAGTATCTGCATTTGAATAGTGTAAATAATTAATTAGAATGACAAGAAAATTATCAGCCGATCAAAATTCTGTTTTCTGAATCATTCTGCAGGTTACCAAACTATTCTGTCCAGAGTGGTAAGCGACAGTTAGAAAATAATATTTAATTTTAAACAGTTAGAATATAATATTTGTTTTAAATCAAAAAAGTTCCATTATGCTGTTCTTCTTTAAGCAGTTTTAGTAATTCAAGATTAACTAACACAGTGAACATACAAGAAAAATATTGTTGATTTATTTCAATTACCTTTAATAATAAATATAGTTGATATTATTGTTAGGCGATGTGGGGTAAGGGCGTTTTCTGGGTAAGTGAGTAATTGCACCGTTAAATCCAAACCCATAAGCCTAAACACTGATGTATCAGAAATCAGGTGAAATATAATGAGTTGTGAACATATTAATTCCAACCTTTTGATAATGTTGTGTCTTGAACAGAAGCTACAGAAGCTTTTCTTCAAAACAACTTGTGATTTACATTTGTCCTTGACAGTTTTCTATTTTTAAGCGCTTGTCCGGAATCACTTGGCAAAACAATATATGGGGCAGACCTCTGTTGTGTGTCAAGTGTACATTTACCCTTATTATCATGTTTTGTCGAGGGAACAAACGACAAGCGAATTAAAACAAAAAATAGTTTTTTCAGTACATTTGTTCAATTATATTACACATAACACTTTCATAACTCAATGAAGATTTTAATATGTGAATTTCGGAAAAGCTTCAATTTGTTTCGATGATTACAACAGTATAATAATCATCCGGAAACCGAAATATTTTGCATTTGTCCCAAAACCGCTCCTGCTTGAATAATCAGTTCTGAATTGATACCAATTTACCTTGAAGATCAAAGGGGATTTAGTATTTTTCAACTGATCACATTGTTCACTTATCTATGTTTTCTTTTACACATTGAGTTACAGTGCTATATCAGCATTTATGTATATTAAAGAGAAGCACGACCCACGTTAGTCACTACTTAAATGGGTGACGTTTTTAGCTATTACCAATAACAAATTAATCATCAACAAATGATCCTAATAACTAAATGTAACAAAAAAAAAAAACCCGTGCATAATAAATAAACAAAACAGGCAAAAGCGTGAAGAGAAGTCAGAAAGAGCTCCTCGAGCAATCACATTCTCTAATCAATACAGATGGAGGAACAGATTGGTACATCTCTCCCTTATTCTTGACGATATCTTTATCTAAATTATTTATTTCTTGTTGCCAAAATGGTCTTTTATTTAAACATAAACGTAATATTTCATTTATTCCTAGTGTAAATGAATAGAATAATACGAAACCATGCGTGATTCAATGCAATTCATGAAGCATATGAATGAGGCTATTACATTTTCAAGCTTTATTTACTCTCAATGCAGAATTGATGTACTTAATCACAGTTTACGTATATACATCTCATACGCGTATGTATATACACAGAGAGTGTCCAGAAAAAAGATTACCTTTGGGATTTTATAGAAAATTTAACGATGAACAAAAAAATTTTCGTGAACTAGAGCCAGCAAATGATGTCTAGTTTTCAAGCCCAAAACATGAATGTTTTTCGAAACTTTTCGACAATTAATGAAGAAACGAATACTTGCAACAAAAAACGTATCGAAGCTAACATGAAAGAGAATAACATTTAATACAATTATGCGATCAGTGCAGAAAACACACAAATAACATGGACTCATGTAGTTGTGTGCCGACGTTTCGGCCTATGTGTTAGGCCATCATCAATACTACAAAAAAAAACAAGATAACATTAGTGACATAAAATATGGTAAAAAAACTGTAATATAAGATTGGTATGAAATTACAGGTGTATAAAAAGGATATCAAGATATTTATGATAATACAAATAATGAAAAATAATGTTAATTAACAACGTTAACAATCTAAATTATGAAAATTAAATTAATATGAAAAGAAAGATTTTGATTTCTCAATTTCATATGCATCTTCGATAGTGCACAAGATTATAAGAAATACAAACTTAAACAATTGATTTTTTTTTCAAGTTACGCTACTAAATTTGAACGCTTTGGTTTGCCGCTAAGTTTGGTTTCTAGTCTGTAAACCAATATTACTACAAATATCAAGTTGGTTAGGAATTCGACATTCACCAGTTAAAATCAGATCAATTCATCAGTGATCAATATATATATATATATATATATATATATATATATATATATATATATATATATATATATATATATATATATATATATATTGTATCAATATTCAATATCATTTTTTGGCTTATGTTTCGGCTTATGACATCGGCTTATGTATCTAAAATACGACTTTTTTTTTTTGTATCGCATGCTTTAACCCCTAATGATTATTAGTAATTGTTTTGTTTTTTTAAGATCTAGAAGCTTCTTTGGTATTTCTCCCTCGTACTGAGTGGCCTATCTCTGGGGATGGTCTCCTCCTTAGAGTATGGACATGAATAATTCCTTCTGTCCACCTGTTGGTATCTTGCACACAGTTCGCGTAGTGGTAACACTGTTTGCGGTCACCTCTAGCTAAGTGGTCACCCCAAAGGTCTTGAAGGGTCACAGGTCGAAGGAAGGAAGGAAGAAAGGAGTAATGCTTGTTAGAAATACGTGAGTTAAGAACAAATGGGGCTAGAGTGATACTCGTAAAGACATTCTATGGCCCAGAAATTCATAAGAAATCATGAAATCCAAATAACACAACATCTCAGTAAAAATCGCAAATTAAATTCTACCGAATTTACAATTTTTAGCAAATTTGAAACATAATTTATAAGACAAGATAAATTACTGCTTAAAGTATTTCGATTAATTTCAATACCTACTCAGCGCACAGTTCAATGTGGATAAAAGTGCAGTAGACTCTCGCTAACCCATACTTATTATAATCGCGATTAGCGAGAAATTCGAATTAATGAACGGGTAAAATTCCATAAATATATATATATATATATATATATATATATATATATATATATATATATATATATATATATATATATATGTTTACAATAGTTAATCATTGTTCAGAAATTATTTTTTTGAGAAATAGTCCGAAATTATCGTTTGTCTGGAAGTTAAAAGCATCATTTTCAATATATATATATATATATATATATATATATATATATATATATATATATATATATATATGTTTACAATAGTTAATCATTGTTCAGAAATTATTTTTTTGAGAAATAGTCCGAAATTATCGTTTGTCTGGAAGTTAAAAGCATCATTTTCAAGGCCTCTGACCGAATCAGCTTCATGATGATGACTAAACAACGATAAATCGCTAAATTTTATAGTTTGTATAGCAGTTGGACTATGGAAGCAACATTTTTTTTTTATAATTCATAGATAATGGGCTTACCAACATTAAACTCAGCAAGTTTTGTTCCGAATTAACCTCTCTCAATACGATATATTATTATTACTTTTTTCACAAAAATTTATGTGAGATTTTTCTTTTTTAAAGGGCACATTTGAAATTAAGAGAACCGTTTAACACAAATTAAACATAAAGTGTTAAGGTTGTTATAAAAAATTGTTTTAACTAACTGCGCCGTAGAGGAGAAAATTAGTCAAGACGTAGTTTGCTAAGAAGTGCCGGAGTATGTTGAAAAACTAATAAAACGATTTTGGAAAACATAAAATGATACCATAAAAATTCAGATTACAGATTAATTTAAAAAAATTTCGAGTTTCATCTTGAATTTGGAGACAGACAAAAGAGCGTTTAAAGGTTAAGACGAAGAGCACCACTACTAATTTATCGAAATTAGTAAAGCAGTGTAATTTTATTATTACCTCCGGAGCTGTTGGCGTCTCCTGCAATATAAACCTATAAAAATCATGTGCAGGTTTCCAAGGCGCACTCATGTTAGACCAGGAGCTGAGGCCAAAAAACGTGTCTGAAGAAAATATTTGAGCGTGTAGGCCAAAACATACTCCGATATAGGCTGGAAATATGAACGTCTGCCACACTAGATCGGTTGCTATCAAATTTTATAAGTCAACGAATTCATCAATTTTGTAAAAAGAAATCATATTTTCCATATTAATTCGCTTTCAGTGCATTTTAGCTAAAACTTGGACGTTATCAGTTTTAAAGAAGGTTACATGCAACAAGTTTTATATATATAGTATTTTTTAAATTTCCGAGGGCAGTATGTCTGCGGTCGGTTTCTTTCTTTTCCAATTCTTTAAAACTAAAAACCCACCAATATCCTTGATCTTCTCACCCTACGCTCCTCTATTTAATCTTTAAATACAAGACTTAACCTATTGATTTATGTATTTCCTCTTATAGAACTGCTTCCTTCAGCAAATCCTGTCATTCGCGCTACATTATTTTGGAATTCCTCACCCATCTTTATTCATCAATCCCTCTTCACTTTTTCATTTAAACAACTCTTATTTCTTTATCCACTTCATAATTAAAACACCGCATTGATATAAATAATATTTATTTCTGTAATAACAATTACTGCTAGATAATAGAAGTGCGTTTTTGCAGCAAGACAAATGTACATAAAGTCTGTAATTTCAAACATTGTAATTATTCTTAGGTGACGTTTTATCCAGAATTAAATTATTTTTTCATCAATTTATTTATGAGCTTGGATTCCTCCGATTTGAAGAGAAACCTTTTAAATTGTGCGAGGAATATTCTTTAAACGGAGAGTTTATATTAACAAAATTAACATAAACTACAGATAACCGGGCAAAACGATCATTTTTAACCAAGGCATTGTTATACTCGTAGAAACGAAAATCGAAATTCTTTGGAATCTTGCCTTGATCTCCATCCAATGAAACAAACGACTTAACTAGAAGACGATTCTTAAACCTACTGTAACAACGGAGCAGAATTATGGGTCTCATTTAACACTTCAATTCGAAATTTCCTCGACATTCTAGTAAAACGTTCATCCTACCTCTTTCCAAATGCTGATTCAGAAGGAGGACTAAAAATACCTTGGTCCAGGTATTCAAGCCAAAGGGGAACATCTAAGTCTAACAAACAGTACTAAATAAGACAATGATAAACAGAAAAATAAGAAAAACTTAAAAAAGGCTAAGGTTTAAAGTATACCAAAATGTTGGTATCTAGTGCATGTTTTAAAAATTAAATAATAGGGTGAAAATTATTTTTAACTTGAAACGCGAGTAAATAGCCAAACAAAAAATCTTCAACAAAAACACAGAAGCGTAATGAAACATTAATTGGGCAATGAGGGCAGGCAGGTGAAAACGAGACGCGGATAACGAGAACTCCTCCATTTAATTGGTGATTACGAGAGGAGCTATTGTGAGCCGAGGCCCTTTCATCCCGCAGAGCTAACTACCTCCATGGAGCTGGCCAATTGTGGCCTACCTCTATGGAAAAACTCTTTTCTTCCCTCTTACCAATTATTTCCCAACAGAATGGTCACAGCTAAACGAGAACCAACAGAGGGGAAACCCACTTAATCTCTTAATCATACCTTTTGTTTTTTAAACAAGTTACAAAACCAAGGGTTTATTAACAGGTAAGTATTTTTGTTTAAGAGAGAAAAAAGAAAGCATTAAAGGGAGTTTATAATGAAACCAATGATTTTATTATGCCTTTGCTGATCAATTAAGAAAGGGTGATATTACACATGTCACTCTTTGGGAAATACATAGTCAAAGTACCAGCCAGTGGACAATGCAGCTATCCTATATAACTAAAGACGAAAATGTAAAATACTTAATATGGAAAAGAATGAAATATTTGTTCATCTCTTATTTAAATACTCAATATATAACTTAAGGCCAAGACAGTACCCGACCATGAAAAATTCTAATGAATCTGAAACATTGAAACTGTGAAATGCTACCTTTTGTCCATCACTGGTATTACAAAATATCTGATGTGGACAACACATGGTTTTCTTGTACGCCTATTAAACTATAAATCGGTGGCTCAAAAAGTAATCCTGAATTTATTCAGTATTCAGATTGCAGTATCTCAATAACGGCATTTGGCATCGCGACATTCATCTATTGACACACACACGCACACACACACACATACTCTTGTTTCTGGAGGTCTTATTTCGTTATTATAGGTCGTTTTCTTTCAGAAGGTAACTAGTTTCCAAGAGATATCTTCATGTTCCTTAACAACATTAGAACTGTCAATATGACTAGCATAAAGCATTGGAAATCGACTGTTTCGACATTTTAAGCGAAAGAACCCACTTAACTTATATATTATTTTCCTGCTGCAGACTTTTTCATCTCACAAATGGGGAGGGAAACCAGTATTTTACATTCAATTTTAATACTTAAAACTAGTAAAGTACCACTTCCGGTCTGCCAATGTTAACCAAAATTTATTATATTATTTATATTAGCATGTAAGTCTTATATACCAAATTTGAGAAGTTTTGCATTATATTTTAATATAATTTTTGATGAAAATCAATAATGACCTTCAAGTAAAGTACCACTTTTGGTTATCATGTAGTGACCAAAAAAGGAGGTCCACAACTAGATATTCCAACAACCTTAAATACAAAATTTTACCTTTCTACGGCTAACCGTTTTTGAGTTATGCGAGATACGCCTGTACGTACGAAATTACGAACGTAGGTACAGACGTCACGACGAAGCTAGTCAAAATGGATTCAGGTATGGTCAAAATGGATATTTGCGTTGAAATCTGAAAACCGAAAATTTTCGCGATTAAAATACTTCCTTTAAATCGTACAAGAAAGTAGAGATTGGCTAGGGGAAACAAAATTATTTCAGACTTGTAGTATATAATGATGATATAATTTTTAGCAGAAAGAATTTTAGTTTTGAAATTTTATAGTAGTGCAGTACATTCTTCAAGTAATATTTTATTAATGAGATTTTAACCTATAGTTAGTAGGAAATATAAAAATAAGTATCACCTTAACGTTTTCTAATTTTTTTTTTATTGCAGCGCGCTATTCAAACACACCTAAGCACATACTCATTGACGAAATATTGTAAATATTGACAAATATTTTTAATCCACAATATCAGATTTCCAATTCGTTTATGGAAGCTTGAAGAGTTTTTGGCCTGGTTTGTAATTCCTTCCTTAACCTTTTAAAGCTAACCAAATTGTTAATAATTTTTTTCAATCCGTATAAAATATATATATTTTTTATCTACGAGAATATTATCGAGGTAATGGTCAAAATTAAAACAAATGTAGTAAAAGATTATTTAATGAATGTCGAAGTTTCGGTCCACTTTTTAGGCCTTCCAAAGCCAAAAGATGATCAGGGAAGAGAAAAATTCTCTTAAAAAAATGAAGAGATGACTTTTTTCTCTTTGCAGCTCCTCATTTTTCCTGAACAAGTTCAATAAAGAGGGCCGAAACGCCGGACTTCCACTTAATATCGACCGCCACCTTAAACTATGTTTTCTTAAATAATTACCACAATCAAATATCCAATGTATATATTACAAACCGGTGGAAGCTTCAAAAGTATTTATTCATAAATTAAAATTAATGAAAACGATTTTTACTTCGGGACCGTGGACATTAACACAATTTTGACCCTGTTTAAAAAGGCAAGGTGCATTATCCAGGATCCGCCAGGAATTTGAAAGGAGTCTGGGGAGCATTATTCTAAGAGTTTAGAGACGAAGACTTTTTACATCTTCACACTGGGGACTCGGTAATGACCCGGGCAAGTTGGCCAAGGTAAACCCGCCTCTAGCTGGACTGCCAGAATTTCAATATCCCTACAGATCCATTAGGTATTCAGAACCTATCCCTCGCGAGCACAAAGTCTTATAAATTTCCAACTCTCCTCCTCCTCACATGTTAGACAATAAACCCTCCCCTTCTTAGTATTCTTTTCTACACCCCTCCCTCTCTATAATACTCTCATTATCCTGTTCCTTCTCTTACGGTCCTCTTTGCGATTATCTCATGGTTGGCGATCGGATGTGGAACAAATTGGCTTAACACTGATCGTCCTGAGAGCAATCAGCTTTCTTTGGCATGAGCAATTGTATTTGTATGTGTACGAGTGCGTTAGGGACACTAAACAAAAAACTGAATATTTTTTGTGGGCCAGAATTCGTTTCATCAAGAGTTTCAAAAGAATATTAAAAAATCATGAAGGTCTTATCTTACAAATAACTTCATATTATAGATATGTTAGAGAGAGACTTTTTTTTTTTAATATCCTGTTATTCTTACTAAATTGATTTGTAAAGAGTAAAAAGTATTATATGCATTATTCGGAAGGGATAGTCTTTCTTTTTTTTTCAAATCTAATTCAATTGTGGTTAAGAATGAATTATTAAGCTTCTGTTATTTTAATATAAGTACATCCTATCAATATTAAAACTTTATTGCTAATTGATATCATTTTATTCATTAGCTAGAGGTCTGACGGAGGAAGATTGTTTTGACGGGAGGTATCGGAGGGAACAGACCGGGATGTGAGAAAATCGCAAAACCCGATAAATAAAAAAAAATTTATTTATTTTTTATATTAGACAACACATTGAAATTTCCATATAAACTAATTTTTACCATAATAAGTTCAATAAGTATTATTTCAAATTTTTTATCAAAAAATTATTTCAATAGAACATTATGCGTCGTTATAATTTGTCTTCGAATTCACTTATGCAATTGCAGGAAAACAACAAAAATATGTTTACAGACATTGTTTGTAAGAACACCTTTATAATAATAGACCAAAAAAATGCTTTTGGTAATTTAAAAAAAAAAAAATTATTTTTATTATGTCTCATTGAGGAGTCCAAAACCACTAACAATAATAAGCTGTTTAAGATGGGTTTTGATTCATTGAATTTCTGCAAAAATTGTATTGGATAATTTCTAGGTATGCTGGTGTGTGGTCTATTATGAATACTCATAATTAATTACCTCTTATTTATAAATTGTATTTTATTCATTTTTTTATACTAACATTTGTATCGTTTTATAAAACAGTCACGGTTTTCTATTTTGCATCATTCTTTTAAACATTACATCACTCTATCTCTGATACATATGTGTACATATTAATGTTTTTTTTTTTTGCTTTTTTTAGAAATTTTATCCATATCTTCACTTCCAAAATATACTATTAGTCATCTGTAATATAGCTTAAACAAAGTTGTATATATTTAATTTGCGATTATTTATATATGTCCATGTAAGTATCCGTAATTATGTCAAATTAAGGCCAACTTTCTTCCTATAGGCGCTCTACCTAATATAAAAAAATAATAAAATAAAATAAATTAATAAAAACTCCCAAGGTGGAATTAAAGAACAATACAAACATAAAATAACATTTAATTTTTATATAAACACGCCTTTACTAAAAAACCTATTTTACCTCTTTCAGTCAGAAAATCTATACCACTTTTTCTCGTTCCCTCAAATTTAACCTCATTGAACTCTAATCAATTATAAAAAAAACCTAAACATTTATCCACTCACAAAAAATTAACAATTGTTAAATTTTAAAAAATAATTAAATAAAAAGTCCAGAAGCACTACTGTAATTGAAGGTATCTAGATAATTATCCGCGTCTAAATGTCAAGTTTCCGTGGTGTAGCGGTTATCACATCTGCCTAACACGCAGAAGGTCCCCAGTTCGATCCTGGGCGGAAACAGGATATTTTTTTCCGCTTTCTTAATTTTTTATAGTCATGATTATTTTGTAAGTATCATTATTATATCGCATGGACATTTACATAAAGAGTTAGTTAATTTACACAGTTCATAAATAATATTTACAAAATACCACAACGTGCCTAATATTATTAAAAACACAGCGCTAACGTTGAATAATTACATTCTGATTGAGTTCTCCGACTAAAAGTGATTTTTCAAGCCTAGACTCAAAAATGAAAAAAAAATATCTTGATTTTATCTTTTTGGGTCTTTTATAAAAAGATTGATATACAGGTATACTATGGAGGTTCCAGGAAAGGTCCAATATATATAATATTGGTCCAATATCTTCTAATATATATATATATATATATATATAAAATAAAGTAAAATCAATTTCGTGATATCATTGTACAAGCGAAATTTATTTTCAGGAAAAAAAAAAATAAACTCATCTTTATTTTGTTTCAAATGATTTATTTATGTAAATTGCATTTATGAATGTCTCTAGGCTTCATATTTAATTAAAATATCTTAATGTTAACATTATACTGCTTCGTAAGGAGGATCATTTTCCTCATTTAAGCTTATAAATAAATTATAAATGGCTAATAGTGTGGTTTGGCATTTTGGGATTATGCTATCTGAGTCAGAATACCACGCAATAGAAAACAAAATTGAATGAATATTCAAAACATTACATTTAAGTAAATTCTTAATTTAAGTAACACCGAAAATTAATTATTATTAAATTATGAATATTATTATTATTATTAATATGGATATTGATAATATTATTATCATGAATTATTAGTAAATTAATAGCGTCACACTGAAAATGAATTAAAACACTGAACATCTTAACATGTAAACAAAATTACTACTATTTACCAACTTAACACAACAAAGATTTCCATAAATTCTTTTCAAATTCAGATAACACTCCTGAAGTAATACTCATGACAGATTTTTAGGACGGTACTAAAACTTGATAAACAAATGTTGTAACAATAATTTTTATGATATATCTTGCATTACCCTATTTCACTAGTTCTTCTAATAATGTAAATAAAATATTAATCCTTAAATAAATGTATTTATTTATAAAGAAGTAATTAAAGATGTAACAGCTTGGTTAAGGCAGGCAAAAATCGAGTATTCAGCAAAATGTTATTTGTTTTTTACTGTTTAGGTTGAATGCTTAGAATTTAGTAATCTAGTGCCAATTTATTATCATTGCTTTTTCCTTACCCGTACAATTTAAAATGACCTCTAAAGTGGCATAGAAAAAGTTGAAAATAAAGTGAAACCTATGTACTGCAATGCTGCATACATTTTAAAAATGACCCAGAATATTATTGAAGTGTCCAAATAATTTTGGTATAATTGCTTCATGCATTCATTCATAAAACTAAACAGATGTTTGGTATTTTTAAAAAAAATATATCATGGATCATAAATCATTTTTATTTATTAATAATTTCAAAATTAGGAGGTAACTAACTATATTAATGTACGTTAAAAATCAATTGAGTTATTTCAATGAAACAAATAGCTGTACGGCATTTCAACGTCATGTACCTGTTTCCATAAAAACTTGAGACAAAAAGTGAAGCGAAAAACAACAATAGGTTTGAAAGTAACTTGATCAAATAACTTCTTCCTTACATCGCGAATCTTAAAATACACAAGTAATAGGATACTATAAATTCGAAATTTGTATTATTCGTCTTAAAATAAAGTCGATCTGTACCATTAAAAATACAACGCTCTTTATAATCTTTTAAATTTTGGAAACCACAAATCCATGTTGAATTAAAACCATAAACAAACATTTTCTAAAGTTCGAATTACTGCAATTTGCAGAGGATCACAATTACTGCTATAAACTTTTCGTTTGTAGGGGCTGCACTATGTATAGTTATTTTGTGTTTAATATCATCAATATAGCAACGAGTAAAATCAAATTAGTTCAAAGAATATTAACTTACGATAAATAAAAATCAACTCCTTCCATACCATACTCTCCTCCTCCTCCTCCACCGTAAAAGAACTTCGATAGGAAAACCCGTCCATTATACAACTAAATTTCACATGAAGCAACTGGAGCCAATAATATTTATAGTGAACTGATCAAAATATGCTGAGATGTATTCTTGAAATTTGCGAAAAATAAAAAAGCGTCAATCAATGGAAAACAACTCTAATTTTTCCAATAAAATAAATGAGGATTCAAGGAAATTGGTTTTGAACTGTCTACTTTCACTTCTAGCACCCTTCCGTGGCTTTAATTTACTTACATGTTATTTACTACCGTCATTCGCGGCTAAAACAATAGTCTTTATTTCAGAAAGAAAAGAGGAAATTTCTCACTTGATTAAAATAGATATTAGGTACGGCGATAAAGTGTCTAAAATTGAACTTATTTGTGTGTAAAGTGGAGATAAATGAAAATTATAGAAGCTGATATATGATGAACCACTCTTTTTTCTAGTTTCAGGGAAACCTCGAAAAACAATATTACAGTTGTTTCAAAATAAGATGGTTAAAAAATCTATATTTGTGGATCAAATACTATAAAATTTAATGAAAATCAACCCGACGACAAAATAATTTTTCTAATCATTAAAACGTTTATCCAACCATATCATGTAAGCAAGTAAGTAGATCCTTCATCCAGATCCTTTTCGGTTTCCTGGTATACTCAGGCATAAGAGATGAAGATAAATTTATTGATATTTCCGTTCAGTTTATATTGTCACTTAACCTATATTAAGATGCATTTAGACGACCGGAACAGACCAGACCAGACCTGAGAAAACGGATCGTGTAAACGCTCACACACACTACCAGATATGGGCGTGGCTACTTACCCGTTCAAGTAGCCACGCCCATATCTGGTAGTGCATGAGCGTTTACACGACCCGTTTTCTCCGGTCTGGTCAGGTCTGATTCGGTCGTCTAAATGCATCTTTAATAAATATGAAATATTGAATGAATCGATAGCCGTTCTATAAAATCTAGATTTTGCTGAATTAAATAAAAAAAAATCAAGATCTAAAACAAAATAAAAGCTTATATGTTCAATTGATACTTTAACCGATCTATAACTATTAATAGAAATTTAAATAGGTATGCTTACTAAACGTAAGAGAGATCCTCATCTGTCAAAACAGTAATCGCCTACCGGCGGTCCTGAAAGGAAGGATTTGTACAATAATAATGACCAAGAAGACTAATGCACGTATTAGGGGGAGGACGGAAGGTGGGTAGAAGCCCCAGATTGGAGGAGGCAGGGCATTTAAATATCCAGTACGTGAGGAAGCAGCTCTCACGTCCGCCAGAGGCTAATTATCCACAATTATCGCCGCTGACAGCCCCCTTCTGCTCTCTTCCGGCCGCCAATTTCGTGGGGCATTAGCATGGCGCGTGATGTACCGATCATCCGAATAAGATCACCGCAGAAGCTGTCTCCTTCCCTTCAGGATAGTCAGTCCAGGCTAATCGTATGTTAACCGATGGCTCAAAATAATATAATTATGTTTAGCCTTTTCGAACATTATAAAAGTCATCCTCAAAATTATTACAAATTGAGATTTGAAATTTTGAAGTGGCACATTGCATCTTTGTGCCTGTATGAGTTTCCATTCATGGGGTTTTGGTGAACATATACCTTTTAGATGTATAATTATGGACGCAAGATGCAACCAAGTGACGTGTGATGACATGTAAGATGAAATAGTGTTTACACCAAATTTAAATACAATAATGTTCATAAGTTAATTAGTTAATTAAAAGTATGCTTATATTAAATAGGTTAGTAAAGCATAAGCCAGAACCAGAGTTCTTTATAGCAACAGAGAACATACAAATCCAAGTTCCAAGCTAATCTTGCTCTCAGTGCCAATAACTGTGGTCCAGAGTTATCTTCCCCAAACGAGACTCTAGCAGCTGTAGCACCATCACGAAGCGATCACTTCCTCGTACAAGAAATCATTTTTGACTATTGTAGATTGGTACTTTAATAAACTGGCGAAAATTAATTAATTTACTTACGCGATTCCTTGTTTTACCCTAAACGAAGCAAACCCAATCCTATTCCAACCCCTAGCCATCATCGTAAGAACGTATGGCAATTCCTCGAATTACGTATTTGACGCAACTGAAAAATTGGAGTATAGTGTGCAAATTTTTGGTGTAAGCAGATGCACAAACGATACATGTCATAAATTACGGAAAACATATTTTTCCGTTAATATCAACTGTGCAGCTTCCTGAAGTCAAATATTAGTTGTTATCCACATCCGTAATTATACAAATAATTGCATCCGTATGTGTAAAAAAAAAGATACTAAAAAAGTTAAAGAGCCAAAATTAATTTGGTTTACTCTAAGTAAAACATTACCAAAGAATATTTCAGATAGAAGTAATTTTTTAAAACTATCTTGTTAAAAATAAAATTTAATACTTTATTTATTTGTTACAGTTTTAGGTTCCATATACTACATAGGTTAGAGGCATCTATTTTTTAGATGTAAGTAATAAAAGTTTTATGTATACCATAAGTTTTAGATGTGAGTAATAAATTTAAATATTTATTTTTTCTTAGATATATATAATAGATAATAGATATGTAATAGATTAATATTAGCAACCACGCCAAGTCATTCTTAAACAATGCAATAAAAAAACCGAATCAGAGTCATACGGTGAACCCTTTCACTAAATATCCTAGCTAAGAACGTCATGAGATAAAATACATTCTTTATAAAATTTTCGAAGGATGGCCAGGAAAATTACGTAAAAGGTATCAAGAATAATTAAAGAAATAAAACCAGACTAATCAAGGACCGCAATCTTTCTGATCAATGAGCAGATCTTTGATTCTTCTTCTTCTTCTCTTGGCACTACAACCCGCTAGCGAGTCATGGCCTCCGCCAACAGCAACCGTCAGGTGTCCCTATTTTTTGCTGCCACCTTCCAGTCTCTCACTCCAAACTTCTTTGAATCGGTGTCCACACAGTCCCTCCATCGCAACTTGGGTCTTCCGACGCATCGTCCACCATGAAGGATCTCAGTCAGAAGCTTCCTTGGTATCATATCATCTCCCATTCTGTCTACATGGCCTGCCCATCTGAGTCGGGCTGCTTTTATAAATTTAACGACATCTGGGGCATCAAACTTCTTGTAGATATCCTGGTTCTTCCTCCGTTTCCATTCTCCATCTACAAGTACTGGACCACAAATTCCAGATCTTTGATAAAAGATCCTTGATTATAAAGTAATATATAATTTAACGAAGCCGAAACAATATTTAATAAAGGCTGGACACAAAAACAAGAGAAACAGCGCGGTTGAATAGTCATTCATATAAAATGTTATTGTAATTTATTTCACTGAATTTCATGTAAAAATGATCTATCTTATCAAACATCGTTACCATTCTACAACTATAGCAGTGTATTAAATGTTTACTATAAGAGCCCTGGCGACAAAGGATGCGAAAACACGCACTGAGCCGGCCCATGAACAACCCCATGTTTGGGACAACATGCTACAATGACAGCTGACCCTCCCTTCTAGGTCCCCTTTTCCTTTCTTGGGATCGATCCCTCGTTTTCATCTGACAGTTCGATTCTGGCGAGGATAAATTGCAAACATTTTAACAAAGGATTGAACTAGAAGAATCCATTCATTCGGAAATAGTATTAAATTTATTTATTTCGAAAAATAAAAATAAATAAAAAAGGGAAACAGAGACAGAAACACAGAACGACAGTAAATGTGATAGTCAGATGATCGGAACTTTTACGATAGAAGCAAAATTATGAGAACGGCTCAGACAAACGAATATTTAAAAAATAAATATTTAAGGAAAAAAATTACAAATATTATTAAAAGAAAAAGCTGTATCATTACAACCCATGAAGAGTCTTGGGCTCAATACTTGATTAGTACGTTCTGTTTTTGGACCAACGGTTATACTAGGAGGTGACGCAATCAGCATCTATGCTCAACCGTATTCCCAACCCAACCCAAGACCACCCCAAACAATTTCATAATGGTTTTTTAGTTTCCATTATTTCCATTAAAAAAAAAATATGGCTGCTACAGATGTGCGATGATGTATATATATATATATATATATATATATATATATATATATATATATATATATATATATATATATAAGTAACTAAAGGAAAAAAACATTCCGGATAATCTGGGTTTCGGATATAATAGAAGTTGAGGCGTTCGAATCAATTAATTTTTAATATATTATTTGACAAGAGGGAATCATTAGGTCAAATTTTAAAAAATATTGTCGAGCATTATAATATTTTTGTACCTTAATATTCAGTATTATGATTAATAAAGATAATTATCACCCGATAATAACTTCTGAATGACTTGTTATTTTTTTCCACAGTTTAATAAACCTAACAGATGAACCCCTATCCACCATCACAGCATCTTAAGTAAATTTTGATTTAAGTAAAGTTAGTATGAATATCAATACTTAATAATTACTTATAAAAGATATTCCATTTTGTTCCTTGCTATGAATGATCGAAACTGAGAGATCACATATAACGTGCAACCAAGGAAGGCCCGTCCTATCCAAGATGGGATGACCGACCGAGAGCAGCCCCTGAAGATGGGATCATCACGGACTCTAATCCGCAGACAGATTAGCCAGGGGGGATCGAGGCGATTCTATCATCATCAATTCTCATTAACTCTTCTCGGCGTCATCAGGCGTCATCCACTTAAATCTCGACGGCACCGAACTTGCCAACCTTTTAGGTGCCTGGGGAAGCCCTCATCAATTATTTATTTATACCAACAGCGACTAGGCTCCTTAGCTGAGGGAGCCTTCTCGAGCAGTAACGTGGTAGAACTGGTGGCAGTAACATAAGAGTGATGATGAATGAAAAAAGGGAAAAAGATTAGAAAAGTCTTGTTTCTTTTAAAGAAAAACATATAGGCATCCGATAGGCGTTGCATACGAATACTGTAAATTGTAAAAACTTGTACAAATAACACTAGTAATAACGTAAATCTCTACTAAAAATATTCACATTCATAAGTTAAAGATGATTGTGGCGCCCAAATATTTAATCTTCTCTACCCATTCAAACCTAATATTTATTATATATATGTATATATAAAACCGAAATTACCTAATACTAATCAGTGTTTTATCCGTTTTTTAGGAAAAACAATTACAAGTCAATTTTTATTTAAAAAAGTAAAATAAAAAACTTCAACCAATCATTGCAGACATGATGTTTGATAAAATCATCTTAGAGTACTGCGTTTTCAGTCGTCTACTCATACAAGAACGTGAAGTAGTGTGTAATATTGTTTTCGTGATCATCACAAAATATCATCCTGTATTTCATGGCGTTTTTGTTGTTATTTTTCGTTGAATCTGAGACGAAGGATCCGATTGAATAAGTAATCGAATGCGCTAGGTAAGAGAGTTGCCGTAATGAGATAAAGAGACTAATCCTAAACTAGAGGTGATAGGAGAAACTGGATTGGATTGATTTTCCTCCAGCGAGGAGGTGATCAGCCTCACTCAAGTTTTCCCCAATTCCAGCGAGTGCTCTCTACAATGAACCAACTTCTCTCAGGAGCCTTTGAACAGCCAAGTTCCAGTTAAGATTCAATTTACATATGCAAAACACAGTAAAATTAATTAATTAATGAACTCTAAATTAACAGGATGTGTACAGAAGCACTGGAAACTCGGTTGTTACTATACATAAAGAAGTCACCATAAATAACCCAAAATTCGAAAAGTAATCGAGAAGATGGATATTGGCGTAATTGTGGTAGTTCTCAACAAAATTTATTCTAAACATTACTTTTTGGAACCGAATTAAAAAAAAAAAAATTTAAATTCAATATGTGGAGCTATGTGTGTGTATGTATACATACATACATATATGTATATATATATATATATATATATATATATATATATATATATACATACATAGTCTATTTCATCTAATCCGGCATTTAAAGGCTAGGCAAGCTTTAACATCCGGCACGACTTTCGAAAAAATAAAATAAAATGTATATATATATATATATATATATATATATATATATATATATATATATATATATATATATAGTCTATTTCATCTAATCCGGCATTTAAAGGCTAGGCAACCTTTAACATCCGGCACGACTTTCGAAAAAATAAAATAAAATGTATATTGATCGCAAAATCAACAATGATGCCTTTTTTCATAAGTTTTTCACGAAATTACTTCATAATAAAACGATAATAGAAGACAAAAAAACAAAGTGACATTCGTGATCTGATACCTTATACCTTTTCAATTCAACCTTTTCTATTTCAAATTGTACCTTTTCCAAGTCAAATTCAATCTTTTCCATTTCAAATTAAACCTTCTCTAATTCAAGTTCAACCTTTTCCATTTCAAATTCATCCTTTAAATTTGATTTTAAAAAATTAATATAAATTTAAGTTTACATAATTGTGTTTTTATGGTTATTTTATGTGGTATCTTAAAAATCGATAGTATTTTCATGAAAAGTGCCTCCGATAATCCAATAATATAAATCAATATCGAGGATATCCGAAAAGTTAAAATTAATCGATAGGCACATGTGCGATCTTAATATTGATAGTACTTTCGTAAATAGAGGCTCCGATAAGCCAAAATAGATCTCAATATCGAGAATATACGAATAGTTAAAATAAGTATAACTGTTTAAATAAGCAGGTATATTCATACGAAGGGTCCCCGATAACCCCATAAAGGACCTCAATATCGAGGATAATCGAAAAGTTAAAAATAATCGATACGTGAAGTCGGAACTGTAGTATTTTTATCTTTTATTTTTAATTTAGAGGGAAGTCTTCAGGAATTTCAATATCAATTAGAGAATAGGATTTTCTTTAATTGGTTAATTTATCACTTACTTACATAGCATTTCAATTGTCGTGGTCTTGTCCCCATCATCAGAACTTCAATTTTCTTTACTTCAATCTTTCTCTTTCTTAGCCTGTCTTATGTTCCTCATTTTGATCTTCTAATACATTGATTTCAGCTTTTAC
Source organism: Rhaphigaster nebulosa (assembly GCA_948150685.1). Taxonomy (NCBI): domain Eukaryota; kingdom Metazoa; phylum Arthropoda; class Insecta; order Hemiptera; family Pentatomidae; genus Rhaphigaster; species Rhaphigaster nebulosa. The sequence continues at coordinate 79,228,547 of OX411309.1, read as the reverse complement.
CTTTTCTTTACATCAATGCATTGGTCTCCTTTTACCTTGTGGTAGAAGTGACTTATTGTGAGTCTAACAAATTTGAGGGAATTGATAGCTTTACATGCTTGCGGACTGAAGCCAACGTCAAATTAAAGTCTCGTCTGAAATCATAGGAATAATAGCATCCAAAAGGTACTATATTATAGGAGTACTGTGGTCAAATGTTATAGGAGCAGGAAGCTGGAGCAGAATACAAAGAACGGGTTCCACAAAACTGTACCTCCGAAATTCGGTATTTTGCTAAAGCGAACGATCATTGAGTATCCATAATTGATAATCGGTATTGATATTGAAATTAATATTAATAAACCAAACTTTACAAAAAAACCTGCAAGACTCGGAAAGAGAAGTGAAATATTGAACGGAATTTCTATAGATAACAAGTTCTATAGTAGAGTTTTAAAAAAAAAATCATGAACTGCTAATGACCCAAAGGAATAGAGGCAAACAATTAAATAAATATACAAATAAAATATTTCCTTGGATTAATCTCTGATTGACATAAGGCTCATACATCCAAAGCTACTATAATAATGGTTTGATTTATTGAGTGTTCTGTAACCTGAATTTCTATTGGGAGATCTCACCTTAATTTGAGTTGCGGTGGTCTGACCATCAGCGATTATTTATTTAACCATCAACTTGGTGGTGGATAAAGTGAATTTTAACTAGCCATTTCCCGTACCACATAGGCTCTATGAGTATAAAGGTAGAGGTGACATAGAGCGAAAACAGAGACTACAAGACAGCGCCTAACGAGCCGCGGGCTGTGACTGTACACAATTCCCGTAGCCTCATTTGTCTAGAAACTTCTACCCCGGCAAACTCCCCAGCTAGATACTGGCGATGAGCCCCATCTCAAACTCCCTCAAACTCTTCGGATGAATCGGCTTTTTATTGCATATAGCACTATTGTACAAGAATGATACTATATATACTATAGTATAATAACTTTATGCCCAAACAGTCTTAAAAAAATAAATAATAATTACAGACAAAATTATAAATTGCAAAAAAATCTCAATTACTTACTACTACTTCCTAGTTAAACTACTAACCTTGACATATACGATAATAAATATGAAGGGGCTGGGACAATAATGCGACAAGCCAAAATTTAGAAGGAAATGATTATGTTGTGCAAAACGCTACATATTTCTCTATTTAGCTCTCTATTATGTTACTTTGGAATAATTCCATGAGATAGTTTATTAAAGTAGTTATTTTCTTTGAATAATAAAATAATAATACAGAGAAATAAAAAAATATATACAAATAAAATAAAAGAAATACATCTACAGGATACTTCACAATACTTGGTGAAATTCAATCTAATCAAAATTATGATCCACTTATCAAATTTAAACCTATAGTTTAAACGCTTAATTCAATTATGTTTCTAGTTGGTAGGTTTATGGTTTTTTAATGATTCGTAAAACTGATGTTCCGAAGCGTATTGCGCATGATCTATAAGTAGGAAGGGAAGCGAAAATATAATAAAAACTTGTTTGGGATTGAGATGGTTGAATTTAGTAGTTGTTATTATGTATATATAAGTAATATGGCAGCAAGATAAGTAAAAAAAAAAGATCTATATATTGCGGTTGTCCTATCGTATTTTAATAAGTATTCTAACGTATGCATATGTTTTTTTGTTTTTGTTATTGATTTGTCTAAGAACAATTTATATCTACGGCACAGTACCAAAGGTGGGGTATTAATATAAAGATAGGCACATTTTTGGAATTTCAATTTTAAAACATAAAAAAAGTAATAACTGCCTCTATTACAAAAATTACACCTTAACTAACTTGATTCTATAAGTCCGATGAAAATCTTCCGACGGACAGGCGGATCAGATTCACGAAATTACGTTCATGAGTTTTAATTATTGTATAATGAAGAACAGTAGTGCGATTTCTAAACAATTTGGGCGACGTCATAATGAGTCTAATAATTGTTTTTCAATAGGTACTGGGGTATATATTTCAGCTGTAGTATTATTTATATATAAATAATTTTATTTAACATTTAATATAACATATTTTAAGAATTCTTGTCTAGGACGAAAAATTATAACGCTATCCATTGGTAAAAATAACAAAAAAATAAAATTATATTCTATAAATAAAAGGATGGACACGCTGTGCACTTGCATGGCCAAAGTTCAAACCAGAATGATTAGTTCTCGTGTGCTCATTTCATTTTAATTGACTGTTTCAGAAATTAGCGAGTTTAGTAAATCGGGACTTGAATTGAAAAACAAATCGGTCAATTTAATGATAAATTCGTGAATATAATTCATACATGCATCTTACATATTTTGTAAGGAGCAAGGATAAATATTTAAAATTCGTACACATTCCTTCTTGAAAATCTGTAACTTTCTGGATCTTAGTTGAATAAGTAAAGCTCCAGATATGACAGGCGTTAGTCAGAATAGTTCTTAAAGTTGTTTGATAGGGTATTCATTTAAATTGGGGAGATAAATTTAATTTCAAGCGTTAATGTTTAGTATTTTATTGATTTTGTAAATGGTATATTAGGCTCACTCAAAATTATGGAAGATTGGGGAGAGGGAGCATAAATCGTCTTTTAGTGAACAAAAATTGCTTCAGTTTTATTAATAGTGATGTGCAATTCCCATTAGAAGATTTCTTGAACGCTTCATTTAACGGATTAATAATAGCTTCGACTCGAGAAGAGGATGATTAGAACGTTACATCACCAGCAAAGAGGGCTTCAGTAACATTTTTTTTAACTATAAGAAAGTCAGTAAGGTATAAATTAAATAATAAAGGGCTTAAGTATAGTTCTTGAGGGATATCGATAACAGTATAGTAAATGGAAATATATGGATTTTTGAATGATACGAAGAACAATCTATTAGATAAATATGATACAATTATGAATGCAATGATTATTGAATATCATGTAATATTAAAGTTATTGTGAGGGTGAATGTATCGAATGTTTTTTTTTCAAGATCGATAAGTACATACCGCTATAGTCTATTCTTGTAGGATTATTGTGAAGTACTCCAAAAGATTTTGAATTAATATTAGTAAGTTTATTTCTAGCACACCAGCACTATGAAAAAGCCTCTCACATCTATGTTCTTAATTTATTGTTCCATATTGGAAAGTATTTTGTCCATTCGAATGCGTTTCGGTTTTGGATTTCCGATTGGAATTAGTAATTGTTAATTAATGTTTGAAACGAATAGGGCCCTTCGTAAGCACCATACAATATCCGAAATGCGTTGTTCTCAATCAAAATATAATGTAGAAACGACGAGGATAGTTTTAGCAGATTTAACTATCCGAAGCGATGGTTGGAGGGAGCGAACGAGCTGGCGACCAACTTCCTGGCTATTTCCTTCCATTGAGGGAGAGGTAGTGGCATTTAATGAGATGGACCAAATGAATGGAATCTGCTGCGCATTGTCGATACGAAATGAAATGAAAGCACGGCCGTCATTATCTGCCTTTCAAACTTCACCTGACCGCATCTTTCACCGCCGCTCTAGTATTAAATAGCCTTGTCAGCGGATTGTTCGTCTCTTTTTAGGACGCATCGACACCGGGAACAATGCTCTTTGGAACTCATCGCCAAACTGACGACTTTGTATTTCAGGGTTATGCTATTGCTACAGCCTTATCTCTTGTAGGAAAAGTTCGCCCCATCGGGAGTGTGTGTGTGCCGTCAGTCAAAAATCAGCGTGATTGAAACTAATGGAATCATATAAGGTTATCATATACAATTAAATTGATTAGTACCGTTTTTCGAAACATTGGCAGTTCAAAAAAATTTAAATTTTTAAATCACTTGCCTAAGAGTAAATAGATCCTGAATCATTTTTATCGTTTGAAAATAAAATTAACAATGAAGGATAAAATGGTCCGGGAGGCGATCAAGAAATTTTTCATTTTTTTTTTCATCTGTTTCATTTTTCAAATCATGCCTTTTTATTTACTTTGTTAATATTTATATCATTCTCTGTATACATACTTTTTGTATCTTGTTCATTTAGTCCTGATGGAGGTTTGTGTAGGAATGTGGGTCGAAACGCTGGCTCATATTAATTTGTTCAAAAATTTTGAGATCCATTTCTTGACCGCCATCCGAACCATCTTATCCCTCCATTTTCATTTTTAAGATCAACCATCTTAGCATTAATCTTCATCTGAAATGTTCTACAACTTTGCATTTTTATCGTCCGGAACCAATAAATATCATAAATATTATTTCCGGATAGATCCTGAGTCATTTTTATTAATTGGAAATTAAATTAACAATATTTAATTATGCACACAACAAATAAAACCCGATCACAGTCAATTTCTTGTATGTAACCTATTTGGCGTAAACTTTTCTCAGCTATATTCTTAAACTTTGCATTTTGGTTTGACGTCCCTTTATTTTTTTCTCCAAAACACTAAATTATTCCTACAGACCTAAGACGTGATTTTATGTAAGCGAACATATTTGAAGAATATTACTAGGTATAAAAGAACAACAAACAATCAATGTCTTAATATTTTTTGGGCTACTCTTAATGTTATGATAAAGATAATGTTAAGTTACGATAAAGTTCGTATAACTATTCCTAGACTAACGACATGTATTGTCGGTTCCCGATTACCCAATGAAGTAAACTAGTTCTGTTATAGTTTTATTTTTAGCTAACTCTAATCCTTCGTAAAATCCATAAAACTGTTTACTTTGTAACGAATAAAATCATCCATAATGACCTTAATGTTCCATATGTTGTCGATTTGGCCCGAACCAGGTGCCTGTCCTTCCATGGCAAACTCCATTCTCACTCAAACCAACTACTTTCAAACCTTGCTTCCTCTTTGATTCCTAATAGTCCTCCGAAGCGTTTCAAAAGAAGATGGCCTCGAGACCTTCTAGTTTAGAATTGTTATTGGAGCGCTAGTTTCTCTACATGCATTGCATGTCATCATATCACGTTTCACGTTTACTTGCTGTATTTTTTTTCGGTTAATACAGTTGTAAATTTCAATAAATAAATAATAAAATAAAAAAAGTGCTCTATTCTGAGAACAGTTTATTTCGATACTAGCGAATAGATTAAGGCAGTCTTGATCTAGAACTAGGCCTAACTCCTCACCCAGTAATTGGTCCTAAATTATAAGATCTCCCTGTTCTACAAAAAAAGGAACCACGCCGAACAGGGAGTGATAATAAATGGGTTCGCTCGACTTGACTTGTTGCTTCCTCTTTAAAGGTCCTCGGCTAAGTCAGATACTATAGAAGAGAAGAATGACCGAGCATTATGACGAAGAAGATCAAGAAGAGGGTGATCGATGCTGCGCCCTAACAACAATTAGCCCCCCTCCCCTCCGTTTTAATTATTCCCCAGCGAAGGTCGGGTTTTCTGCTCCTCCCCCTCCTAGGTGATTGGGCCGGCGGTGATTAGTAGTGGCTTAGGGTTTGAGCACACCTCATTTACCGGCGGTGTTTGCCTTCGGCTTCCTCGGCCACAATATAGCGCCCTATTTAACATGTCAAAGCCCTACGAGTGCATTGAGGTCCGGCTGCAGGGCTGATCTTGGCAGCTCCCCACCCGGGGTCAACAGCTACTGTAATTACCTTGATCTGACTTATAGACCCTTCTCAGCCCCCTTCTACCCTCTAGTGGCGGTTATGAATCAAATAACGATTACCGTAAAATTCCTACATTTTGATAGATTTCTAGAAAAGTTAAACCTATCAGAACTGTATAAATTTTCCTAAAGGGAGTGATGAAATTTCATTCGAAAAAAACTGCATTTGTCAAATAAAAAAAGATAACACTTAAATCAATAACATTGTTAAAAAAACCTACGTACCTGCACTATTACATAAAAAAAATACGTTGATTCAAGTTGTACAATTGCTTCCTTAACGACTTGTTGCCTAAAATAAAAATTAATTTAATTTTTTTACCAAATTAGTAACATTAAAACTTTAAAAATCACAATGGACTTTGATAAAACAGTTCTAATTACCATTACAAAGTTTTTATTAAAAAAAAATTTTAAATTGTTATTTTTTCTCATATATTTTTTTTTATAAACAAAATAATTTTGATATTTTTATTTTATTGACAATAAACAATTTTATTTTTACCAAATACAGTATAGTGTGAAAACAAAATATTTTTTATACGGTTTGCAGGGTTTTTGAGAGTTTTTCCTAAGTCAATAAAAAAATATGTAAAAAAATATTTACATGTCATCAAAATCTTCGATTCGGAAATTTTCGATTCTAAGAGCATAAAATTTGTTCACTTCCTATATGAATACAGAGCTTCCCTACCTTCGGTGGCGAGGAAGAAAAAATTAGGTTTAAACCAAATAACTCGAATCCCACAAAATTCCTCTTAGCCACGAATAAAGGAATAATGATTTCTTGGGCCTGCTTGGTGAGCCAAAATGGTTATGATCCATCAGAATGGTGGATTAAGTAGTACATGAAGGTACTGATTATGTTATGAAAACTAAAACTAAGATGAAGATTAAAGCTGTGATTTTCAAGAAATCGGCCTTTGATTGTGAATATATATCTCCTACAGGGTAGCATCAATGATCTTTGAACATAACATTAAAGCAGGACCATAAACAGAAAACACATTATATATTTTATGCCTGATAATCATTTTTGTAAAAATAGTCAAAAATGCTACATTCGCTATTACCACAAGAACCTATTGGGAAGCCAATGACCATTTCTAAATATTTCTTGAACTTCCATATGACAATGGAGCATACTATGGCTTTGTTAATGGTTTGAACCCACATGGCTATACTGCGAAGATCCACATTTCCGCCATGACCTGGCAGTACCGTTGCTCCGAACATCTTGTCCTTCGAAAATCGACGAATAGATAGGAGGGGGTAGTGAAACCCCCTGGAAAGCATCCTCCGGAGCGGTAATGGTTGAGGATTAGCCCAAGCACCGAAGCTGGATAATTGTGGCGGCGCGAAACGTGACCAGACTTGGCTCCCATACATCATATTTCTTCCAGACCCTGGATCCCCCTTAATACCGGCCTATACTTCTCGCATTACCGTCTTGTCGCTGCCTGCATTACTGCCCGTCTGCTGTTCAGGCACCTCGATGAAGAACGTTCCATCATCAAAGTCATTTGGTAAACAGCAACGTTACTTTAATAGAAGGTATTACAGACGAGAATCAGGATATAAAAAATGTCAATAATAATAATTTACACCTCTACAAATCATCAATGACAATTATATATACATCGAAATAAGTAATTTATTGAATTTACTAAATATGAATCCATAAAATAAAAATGCGATAAAATCTGCCTACTTCATAAACGGTCTCTTTTGTAAAAGACAATATATATCAGAAAGTAAAGCCTTCTGTTTGATAACAGTACCAAACTGTTAAGATCTTGAAGAATGGTGAGGGAATAAGGAGAAACTCCATAACGAAAATTAACCAGACAATATCTCATAACATTGAAATCAGGAGCGTAAGGGGACACAACTCAGATTCATAGATGGTGTCAGCAGTTCGAAGCAATACTTTTAGATGTCTCTACACAATCATGGATTGATTCAACAGACACGTGGAGGATCAAAAACAGATATGTATAACTACAAGTAGAATTTATAAAGATACAAAAGAGCCACAAACAGCAGATTGAAAGCAATATCCAAAAAGAGAATGACGTGAAGTAGACTGGTCAAAATGGTGAAACATTTTAAAATCGTAATGTATTTCTCCTCGTATTCACATATAAATTATTGTAGGTTTCTGTTACAAAGCATGCTATTCATTTTTTTATAATAATTATTTTTTCGTAATGACAAATACCATAGAAACAATACATTCAAACAAGGCATGTCAACATTAGAAATGCTAATAAACGCAATGAGAAGGTCGAAAAGAAGCTGAAAAAATAACTTTTCTAAAAAACTGATATTGTTTATAAACACATGCCAATACGCAAATGAGTTCTTAGAAGTAACTGATAGAAATAAAAAAAAAAATTAATGAGTTCAAAAAAAAAACTTTTAATTTTTGTGATTATTTTAAGCTAGACAGATATATCTGTCTATATATACCAAATAAATAGATGTAGATATATGTATAGTACAACCTACAAATCGGCTGGTTTCAATTTTTGTTTTCTTAAAGACCGAAATAATGATTTAAAACACTTCATATTTTTTTCTCTGTATTCATAAATTACCTAGATATAAGCATATGATATAGATATAAGCCTTTGATCGGTCGTCAGTTTGAAACAAATAAATCTGCCCAGTAGTCTTGCACAAACAATGCGGACGGTGGACAGACGGATTATTTAAAATTAGATTTTTGGGCTCTAGGAATCTTGAAGTGGTGTGTGGGGTATTTGGTACTCACGGTCACGTTTCATAACAATGCTTAAGAATATCCGATCAAGGATTTTCTCTGACAAAAATCACATTGATTTACGTATCTTTCCAGGATTTTCCAACATCCCACACATCACTTATTTGTGGATTTCAAGTCAGCCTACAATATTGTTCAGCGTGAACCTCTATGCCAAGCCATGAAAAGTTTTAATATCCAGTGAAACTTATAGGTCAGGTAAAACTGACTGTGGAAAAGATTGAAAATGTGGTGTGCATCCAAGGTGATCTCTCTCAGGGATTTATAGCTATTAATAGGAGGAGACACCGTTGCATGCTTCATGTTTCATTTATGTCTGGAAAAAGCAGTCAAGAGGAAACATCTTTAATCGAACAATCCAAATTCTTGGCTGCGCAGATAATTTAGATATCATTGGAAGATCGAGAACTACTGTATAAGAAGCCTTCCTTCCCCTTGAG